>SJYX01004830.1:116531-133229 GCA_006410675.1 Oreotragus oreotragus | reverse complement strand
CTGACTCACTTTGTAGAGGACACTGAGACCAAGGGAACTCCATTATCCACACTCACAGGTTAGGAAGAAGAAGAAACTGTATTTCTACTTCAGATTTCTGACTTCAATTCCACAAAGATCTTCAATTTGAGGAAGTAATACTTAATCTCTTAAAATAGCTGGGAACAATGCAAGACGGCATACATTCGGGGCAAGAACCTGTGGTAACTGCGCTCTGATGATTTTTGCCTTTCTCTGCAGTCACCTAGTAACAGAGGCCAGGGTTAAGTTCATTTCTCCATTGTCTTAGAGACCCAAGGAAGATTCTCTGCTCTGCACTTTAAGCTTAAAGGCAAGTAGTTGGCATATGTAATATACGTATGTCCCTGCTCCTATTACAATGTTGAAATGTTGCAGGCATTTTAAGCAGTTTTCCTCATTCACAAATGATCACTAAAGTAAGAGTCGACAGGAACTTTATGGGGCTGAAGAAAGGAATCACCCTCAGTTAAGGTAAATTATGATTTTATTCATGGAACTTTTATTTTCAAAACAACAGAAGTTGATATTCCTTCTCTCTAGAAGCAGGATTGAAGGATAATTTCGATTCTTGTAGACTTATCAATATACAATATTATCTTAAATGACAGCAGTAATTATATCATCATGAGTATTGAAGTTAGAGACCTTTATTTGTTAATTCCCTTAGACTCATAGTATGTTTAGTAATAATGAGAAGTTGATTCCTAAAGTGACAATTTTTCTTCATGAACATAATTTAAAGATTTAAGTATTTAGAGTATTTGCTTTCTTTATGGTTCTTTTATGGCATGTCTGTTTTTGACATTATGGATCATTCCAAAATAAACCTTCCCTTCTCCTGGATGAGTCAACCTGTCAGTTTCATTGGTTTTGTATTATGTTCTTAGTATTGGGTTATACTATCTATTTCTTCTACTTTATGGTTAAGAAATTTTAAAAAGTTACCAAGTAACAGTATATTAAAGTGCATTAAATTTCACCATTTAATAGACCAATTGCTGGCATTCACTATGGGCCTTGGGTTTAATTATGTCTTTCAGATTATTCAGAGTTCATGTGTGTGGAGCAGATTTGAGTTTCTGCATCCAAGCAGGTGTTATTAATAACCCCCCACAAAAACCCTGGGAAATGAGGACACTATTATGTCTACTTTGTAGATAAAGAACTTGCAGCTTGTAATCAGGCCACAGTGAGTCAGACATAGAAGAGTTTCCCATAAACAGTGAGACAGGATCACAGGTTTGTACTCCAAAATAAAGCAGTCATGTCTGGTAATCGCCTTTATTTGTGATTTTTATGCAGTAAACATTGGTTTGTACTATATGCAAGGCATTAAACCCATCTGCATGGGGCCTTGTCTCTCATAAAATTAGTTCTAAGCACAGTCTTTCTTAAGATTTGCTTTCTTTTCGAGACGCCTGTATTCACAGTTGCTTGGCACCTTAGATTGGTCTGTAGTCTTGCTTCTATCTTTTTGTTATGAATTTAAGGACAGCTGGTATTTGCTTTACCCACTCCCCACCACCCTTTCCTTGCACATAATCTGCTTCCACACCCCTTTCCTTATTTCTGTGAGAGTTCTGAAGAAGAGATACCTCTTCTCATCTTTAAAGCAACCCCATCCCTTTTTTGCTTCCTGAAGTTTTTTGTTCCCATACTATGCATCCTTTCTCCAATCCTTTCTGTATCAGTTATATGCATTCTTCCATCTAATATTTTCTATTTAAAAGTTTCAGTTCAGTTGCTCAGTCATGTCCGACTCTTTGAGACACCACAGACAGCAGCAGGCCGGGTTTCCCTGTCCATCACCAGCTCCCGGAGCTTGCTCAAACTCAAGTCCATCGAGTTGGTGATGCCATCCAACCATCTCATCCTCTGTTGTCCATGTCATACAGAGAGAAGTAAATCAGAAAGAGAAAAACTAATATTGCATGCTAACATACAGGTAGGATCTAGAAAACTGGTGCAGATGATCTTATCTGCAAAGCAGAACTAGAGACACAGGTGTAGAGAACAAATATGGAATACCAAGGTGGAAGGGCGCTGGGTGGGAGGAATCGGGCAATTGGGATTGGCATGTGTACGCTACTGTCTATAAAATGGATCATAAGAACTCACCATAGAGCGCTGGGAACGCTACTCAGTGCTCTGCAGTGACCTGATGGGAAAGAAGTCCAAAAGGGAGGGGCTACATGTCGATGTATGAGGACTACCCTGGTGGCTTAGATGGTAAAGAATCTGCCTGCAACGCAGGAGACCTGGGTTCCATCCCTGGGTTGGGAAGATCCCCTGGAGAAGGAAATGGCAGCCCACTCCAGTATTCTTGCCCAGGGAATCCCATGGACAGAGGAGCCTGGTGGTCCTCTGGAGCTGCAGTCCATGGGATCGCAAAGAGTTGGGCACGACTGAGTGACTAACAGGCATACACATATGTGCATGTATAGCTCTTTCACGTTATAGTACAGGGGAAACTAACACAACATTGTAAAGCAACTGTACTCCAAGACAAATTAATTTCAAAAGCAAAAAAAAAAAAAAAAAGTCTAGTGGTCCTCTCCCTCGCACATTACGATCCTATTTTCACGTCTTTAATAGTCAGGCCCTGTAATGCGTGTTCTCATATCCATTGTGATCCTTCCCTTAGCACATTTTTTTTTTTTTTCTGTAACAGGTTGCAAGCTCTTGAGTTTAGCACATCACAGACTTAGATACTTCCATGCTACAGACTTCATGTCTGCGTCCCTCCAAAATTTGTACTTGGAAATCTTAGCGCCCAGTGTGATGAGTTAGGAGGTAGGGACTTTGGGGTGCTTTGGCTATAAGGGCAGAGTGATCCCTCATGGATGAGAGTATTGCCCTTATGGCAAAGACCCTTAAGAGACTCCCAGCCCCTTCCACCTACCACCTGGAGATATCAGAAGTTGGCTATCTCAACTCAGAAGAGGGCCTTTATGGTCCATGCTGTCCTTACCTTGGACTTCTAGCCTCCAGAACTATGAGAAATAACATTTTTGTTACAAGCTCTGCAGTTTGTGATACTGTGTTATAGCTGCCCAAATGAACTAAGCCATCATATAACCAGATAATCAATGCTTCATTCCATATCTTATAGCTCTGTAATAATTTTATTCAAATTTAAAATACTTTTTCCTTATTTAACATTGCTGCATAAGTGTCTTTCTTCAAATTCTAAGACTACTGCTGGCAGAAATCTCTCAGAAGAAATGGAGTAGCCATCATGGTCAACAGAAGAGCCTGAAATGCAGTACTTGGATGCAATCTCAAAAACGACAGAATGATCTCTGTTCGTTTCCAAACCAAACCATTCAATATCACAGTTATCCAAGTCTATGCCCCAACCAGTAATGCTGAAGAAACTGAAGTTGAAAGGTTCTATGAAGACCTACAAGACCTTTTAGAGCTAACACCCAAAAAAAGATGTCCTTTTCAGTATAGGGGACTGGAATGCAAAAGTAAGAAGTCAAGAAACACCTGGAGTAANTTACTCCAGGTGTTTCTTGACTTCTTACTTTTGCATTCCAGTCCCCTATACTGAAAAGGACATCTTTTTTTGGGTGTTAGCTCTAAAAGGTCTTGTAGGTCTTCATAGAACCTTTCAACTTCAGTTTCTTCAGCATTACTGGTTGGGGCATAGACTTGGATAACTGTGATATTGAATGGTTTGGTTTGGAAACGAACAGAGATCATTCTGTCGTTTTTGAGATTGCATCCAAGTACTGCATTTCAGGCTCTTCTGTTGACCATGATGGCTACTCCATTTCTTCTGAGAGATTTCTGCCAGCAGTAGTCTTAGAATTTGAAGAAAGACACTTATGCAGCAATGTTAAATAAGGAAAAAGTATTTTAAATTTGAATAAAATTATTACAGAGCTATAAGATATGGAATGAAGCATTGATTATCTGGTTATATGATGGCTTAGTTCATTTGGGCAGCTATAACACAGTATCACAAACTGCAGAGCTTGTAACAAAAATGTTATTTCTCATAGTTCTGGAGGCTAGAAGTCCAAGGTAAGGACAGCATGGACCATAAAGGCCCTCTTCTGAGTTGAGATAGCCAACTTCTGATATCTCCAGGTGGTAGGTGGAAGGGGCTGGGAGTCTCTTAAGGGTCTTTGCCATAAGGGCAATACTCTCATCCATGAGGGATCACTCTGCCCTTATAGCCAAAGCACCCCAAAGTCCCTACCTCCTAACTCATCACACTGGGCGCTAAGATTTCCAAGTACAAATTTTGGAGGGACGCAGACATGAAGTCTGTAGCATGGAAGTATCTAAGTCTGTGATGTGCTAAACTCAAGAGCTTGCAACCTGTTACAGAAAAAAAAAGAAATGTGCTAAGGGAAGGATCACAATGGATATGAGAACACGCATTACAGGGCCTGACTATTAAAGACATGAAAATAGGATCGTAATGTGCGAGGGAGAGGACCACTAGACTTTTTTTTTTTTTTTTGCTTTTGAAATTAATTTGTCTTGGAGTACAGTTGCTTTACAATGTTGTGTTAGTTTCCCCTGTACTATAAAGTGAAAGAGCTATACATGCACACATGTGTATGCCTGTTAGTCACTCAGTCGTGCCCAACTCTTTGCGATCCCATGGACTGCAGCTCCAGAGGACCACCAGGCTCCTCTGTCCATGGGATTCCCTGGGCAAGAATACTGGAGTGGGCTGCCATTTCCTTCTCCAGGGGATCTTCCCAACCCAGGGATGGAACCCAGGTCTCCTGCGTTGCAGGCAGATTCTTTACCATCTAAGCCACCAGGGTAGTCCTCATACATCGACATGTAGCCCCTCCCTTTTGGACTTCTTTCCCATCAGGTCACTGCAGGGCACTGAGTAGCATTCCCTGCGCTCTATGGTGAGTTCTTATGATCCATTTTATAGACAGTAGTGTACACATGCCAATCCCAATCGCCTGATTCCTCCCACCCAGCGCCCTTCCACCTTGGTATTCCATATTTGTTCTCTACATCTGTGTCTCTAATTCTGCTTTGCAGATAAGATCATCTGCACCAGTTTTCTAGATCCTACCTGTATGTTAGCATGCAATATTAGTTTTTCTCTTTCTGATTTACTTCTCTCTGTATGACATGGACAACAGAGGATGAGATGGTTGGATGGCATCACCAGCTCGATGGACTTGAGTTTGAGCAAGCTCTGGGAGCTGGTGATGGACAGGGAGACCTAGCCTGCTGCTGTCTGTGGTGTCTCAAAGAGTCGGACATGACTGAGCAACTGAACTGAGACTTTTAAATAGAAAATATTAGATGGAAGAATGCATATAACTGATACAGAAAGGATTGGAGAAAGAATGCATAGTATGGGAACAAAAAACTTCAGGAAGCAAAAAGGGAAGGGGTTGCTTTAAAGATGAGAAGAGGTATCTCTTCTTCAGAACTCTCACAGAAATAAGGGAAGGGGTGTGGAAGCAGATTATGTGCAAGGAAAGGGTGGTGGGGAGTGGGTAAAGCAAATACCAGCTGTACTACCTGTATGTTAGCATGCAATATTAGTTTTTCTCTTTCTGATTTACTTCTCTCTGTATGACATGGACAACAGAGGATGAGATGGTTGGATGGCATCACCAACTCGATGGACTTGAGTTTGAGCAAGCTCCGGGAGCTGGTGATGGACAGGGAAACCCGGCCTGCTGCTGTCTGTGGTGTCTCAAAGAGTCGGACATGACTGAGCAACTGAACTGAAACTTTTAAATAGAAAATATTAGATGGAAGAATGCATATAACTGATACAGAAAGGATTGGAGAAAGGATGCATAGTATGGGAACAAAAAACTTCAGGAAGCAAAAAAGGGATGGGGTTGCTTTAAAGATGAGAAGAGGTATCTCTTCTTCAGAACTCTCACAGAAATAAGGAAAGGGGTGTGGAAGCAGATTATGTGCAAGGAAAGGGTGGTGGGGAGTGGGTAAAGCAAATACCAGCTGTCCTTAAATTCATAACAAAAAGATAGAAGCAAGACTACAGACCAATCTAAGGTGCCAAGCAACTGTGAATACAGGCGTCTCGAAAAGAAAGCAAATCTTAAGAAAGACTGTGCTTAGAACTAATTTTATGAGAGACAAGGCCCCATGCAGATGGGTTTAATGCCTTGCATATAGTACAAACCAATGTTTACTGCATAAAAATCACAAATAAAGGCGATTACCAGACATGACTGCTTTATTTTGGAGTACAAACCTGTGATCCTGTCTCACTGTTTATGGGAAACTCTTCTATGTCTGACTCACTGTGGCCTGATTACAAGCTGCAAGTTCTTTATCTACAAAGTAGACATAATAGTGTCCTCATTTCCCAGGGTTTTTGTGGGGGGTTATTAATAACACCTGCTTGGATGCAGAAACTCAAATCTGCTCCACACACATGAACTCTGAATAATCTGAAAGACATAATTAAACCCAAGGCCCANTGATCTCCTTCAGAATGGACTGGTTGGATCTCCTTGCAGTCCAGGGACTCTCAAGAGTCATCTCCAATACCACAGTTCAAAAGCACCAATTCTTCTGCACTCGGCTTTCTTTATAGTCCAACTCTCACATCCATCTCCAGATAGCGACGACTAAAATAAGTGGAATAATGTGTAAAACCTTGTCAACTGCATCTACTGCCTGATGTCTGTTTGTCTGTGTCAATTCCATGGAAGAGAGGACCTGTGGTTGGGCACAATTCAAAGCATTTTGGAAAACAGATAGATGGGTAGAAATGAATACTTAAGGTAGGAGCCTGACATAGAAGTTGGTTAATAATAATAATGATATAGAAGTAATATTATATAAGATCAGCCCTGGGATTTCTTTGGAAGGAATGATGCTAAAGCTGAAACTCCAGTACTTTGGCCACCTCATGCGAAGAGTTGACTCATTGGAAAAGACTTTGATGTTGAGAGGGATTGGGGGCAGGAGGAGAAGGGGATGACAGAGGATGAGATGGCTGGATGGCATCACTGACTCGATAGACGTGAATCTGAGTGAACTCTGGGAGTTGGTGATGGACAGGGAGGCCTGGTGTGCTGCGATTCATGGGGTCGCAAAGAGTTGGACACAACTGAGCGACTGAACTGAACTGAACTGAACTGAATATGTAATAAGTAATACATAACATGAGTTTTTATATTAATATTATGTTTATCCTTACAAATAATTAGTCACATTTAACATAACTAGCTGGGCATCCCTGGTGGCTCAGTGGTAAAGCATATGCCTGCCAGTGCAGGAGATGCAAGTTCAATCCTTGACTCAGGAAGATCCCTTACAGAAGGAAATGGCAACCCACTCCAGTATTCTTGGCTGGGACATCCCATGGACAGAGGGGCCTGTCAGGCTACAGTCAATGAGGTGGCAAAAAGTCAGACATAACTTAGCAACTAAACAACAGCAACAGCAATAAAATAAGCTGGGAGGTAAGGAGCTTGGAATCCTCACTGTGATACATGCAGTAAGACAGTGCTAGTTCCGCAGTCGTCTCGGACTCTTTGCGACCTGGTGGACGGTAGCCCGCCAGGCTCCTCTGTCCATGGGATTCTCCAGGCAAGACACTGGAGTGGGCTGCCATGCCCTCCTCCAGGGGATCTTGCTGACCCAGGGATCAAACCCGGGTCTCCCGCATTGCAGGCAGATTCTCTATCGTCTGAGCCATCAGGGAAGAAACCAAAAGTATATTCCAGTAAACATTAAAAAAAATTAAGGGACATTCCTGGCAGTCTAGTGGTTAAGACTCTGCACTTCCAAAGCAGGGGTGTGGTTCCATCCTGGGCTGGGGAACAAAGATCCCTCATTCCTTGTGGTCAAAAACCCAGAAACACAAAACGGAAGCATTATTGTAACAAACTCAATAAAGACTTTGAAATGGTCCACATAAAAAGAAAATAATAATAATCTTGAAAAAGTTAAATTAAAAAAAAAAAATAACACCTGCTCCTTAAAGGCGACTGGTCAGGAACCCAAGTTCATGAACATATTCAGGTTCAAGAACACATTTGTACAATGTTTCCCTCCCCACCCGCCTGCACTTTCCCACCACACCCAGAGTGGCTCACAGCTCAAAGAGAGACAGGAAGCCAGATGATGCTGGGAAGTTCCAGGTCAACAGGGCAGACCAAGACAAGGCCACGAGAGGCCTTCAAGGATGCTGGCCCCTACAGCCACAGCACAGTTACTAGGAGAGCCACCTCCAGAATAGTGATGTAAGGGCAGGGCAAGAAATCTTCTTTGGCTGGAAAGTGTACTCCTAAGTCTGCTGTGAGAAAAATAGAAGGCAGTTTCAATCACAGCAATGTTCCCTGAACTCGATGGGGAGTCGTTTAAAAATTCTAAGCAGGGTTGTGATTTGCTCGTATCCAACTCTTAGAAGATTTCTGTGACAGCTCTTTGCAAAATGAATCAGTGGTTATTAATACTCGGATGATCCTGGTGACTAAATAAGGAAAATGAAAGCTTCCGCCAGGGCAGTGGTGACTGGGGCGGAGGGGACACACAGAGCACAAAGGTCTACAAAGTATAAATGGAAGGCTCTAGGAAAGGAGTCTGTGCGTGAATTAGGGTAGCAGTGAAATCAGTGCCCAGCTGAAGACTTTCTGGTTTGGATGCCCATATAAATAATGGCACCAGTACAGAGAAAAGGAAATTTAAAAACAGAAACCAATTTGGAAGAGAAGATGATGATTTTAATTTTGGGCCTGGGGAGTTCAGGTAACTTTAAGATAATTCCATGGAGACGCCTAGGGCGTAATTGGATATGTGCTTCCAGAATTCTGAATTATTGGTTACAGCAATACAGAACACCAGTGGAAATAAAACCATACAAGATGATAAAGTTGCTTAGGAAAATTGTGTGAGGTGGGAGGGGGGTTCATGTTTGGGAGTTTGTGTAAAAAAATAAATACCAAAAAATAAATAAATAAATAAATAAATAATACTAAATAGGAAAAAAAAAAAAAGAAAATTGTGTGAAATAATATACTGGTCCTTAATGGTTGGACCCAGAAAGTCTAAAGGGAAAGGGAGAAAGGCAGTCCTGCTCAGAAGGCTGTGCTGTGCTTGCTTCAGTGATGTCTGACTTTTTGTGACCCATGGACTATAGCCCACCAGCCTCCTCCGTCTATGGGATTCTCCAGGCAAGAATACTAGAGTGCGGTGCCGTTTCCTTCTCCAGGGGATCTTCCCCGCACAGGGATCGAATCTGCATCTCTCAGGTCTGCTTCATTGGCAGACAGGCCCTTTACCACCAGCGCCACAAAACATAAGCCAATATGATGACAAGAAAGCTTGAAAAACAAGAGAAATTCATGTATTAAATGGACGATGGTGTCTAGGGTTGCAGAGAGAGCCAAAGAATATAAGAGGAAAAAAATAGGTGATCTCCAAAGAGTTGGGAGAGTATTTCACCATGAATGTTCTCTTTTTGCTAAAAATATAATGATAACTAAAATGACTTATTTCATCAAATCTCTAAGCCTTTGGTCCTTTTAGAATGCTTTACGATTTCAGAAGCCAGTGAATGTCAAAAACGCAATGCTGGCAGTCTCCATTCTTGGATATGTCACTTTCTTTGGTGACAATACATTAAAAAAAATAAAAATAAAAGCACTCTGATTAGATATTCAGAAGTTCGTTTATGAAGATGAAAGGGATCATTTTCATTGAGAAACTAGGGTAAAGCCAATGAAAAATAAGAACAAATGAGACTGGAGGAAGCCAGCCAGATTTTTTTATGTTGTGAGAGTGATGGATGGCAAGAGAGCGCATGGTTCAAAGATGGCCCAGAATCCTCCCCATTCCACATGATGTGGCTTGGACCCTCCTTCACGTCCTCCTCTCCCTGGAATTTGGAAGGGCTTGTGACTCATTGTAACTCGTACTGTTTAACAGAAGTGACTGTGTGTGACTTACAGGGCAGGGTTGGACAAAAGGAGGCAGTTTTCACCTTGTTCCCTGGACCACTTATTCTTAGAGCTCGGAACAAGAAGATGGCTTCCCTGAGGTCACAGGCTGTTGGGAGGAGGCAGCATGAGGCCGTCTCATTCAACAAGCCTAGTCTCCACCTCCTCCCACTGCTGGCTAAAGAGAGGTGAGTCAGCACGCTTGGTGGGGGTGCCAACATCCCAAATTCCCAGCACCGAAGTGTGCTACCTGAGCCCTAGATGTGAAACACGGACAGGCTCACCCCACCGTCATCTCTTAATTCCTCACCCTTGAGGATTCATAAGGGTGCCTGGAATCTGTGTCATTGCCTCTTGCTTAGAAATCCATTTTTTCCGCCTGCTCTTTTATAGGAATGGGTCATTTCCATGTTCGTCAATGAATTGCTCAATTTGGCTAAGTTTGAAGAGTCTTTGAACTGAAAATTCCTTCTTCACGGAACCCTGCTGACCTCCAGCTCTGATATTCCATTGCGTCATTTGTACCTCTAGCACAAAACATACCACTATGCTGAATTTTTTGTTTTCTTTTTCCTTTTGACTGTAAGGAATACACAGTGCCTGTGTATGCTTAGTCACTGAGTTGTGTCCAACTCTTTGTGACCCCAGAGACTGTAGCCCACCAGGCTCCTCTGTCCATGGGGATTCTCCAGGCAAGAATACTGGAGTGGGCTGTCATGCCCTCCTCCAGGGGACCTTCCCAAACCAGGGATTGGACCCAGGTCTCCCGCATTGCAGGCAGATTCTTTAACAGCTGAGCCACCAGGGAAGCCCAAGAACACTGGAGTGGGTAGCCTATCTCTTCACCTAATTTAATACATTTTGCTGGAAGAGGTATGAATGAGTGAACAAATGAATGAAAGAACTTTTGTCTATTTCACATTTCTAGAGTCTGACCCCCAAAACCAATGAGTTATAGCCAATCCAACTAAAGGAGAATGTAAGATCACCACTATATTATAAATAAAGCAAAGTGTTTCAAGTATTTACTATAATGCATGCCAATGCACCCATAAGGAATTTTTTAAAATAATCAGTATCTAAATATTGAGCATCTGAGGGGCTTCCCTAGTGGCTCAGATGGTAAAGCATCTGCCTGCAATGCGGGAGACCCAGGTTCAATTTCTGGATTGGGAAGATCCCCTGGAGAAGGAAATGGCAATCCACTCCAGCACTCTTGCCTGGAAAATCCCGTGGACGGAGGAGCCTGATAGGCTACAGTCCATGGGGTCACAAAGAGTCGGACACGACAGAGTGACTTCACTGACTTCACTGATTGAGCATCTGTTTTCTTTATATGTATATAAGATTAAGTTATTATTTAAATACTATTCTAGATGATATTTTTTAATGAAAATATAAAAGTATGGAACATCAAGACATGTTTATATTAGCAATTTTCTACAGCTTATTCATGAAATTAAAAAAATATACTATAAATGTTAAATAAATGATTCTTTTCCATCTTAATTTTAATTTTAAATTTAAAGCAAAAACTCTTTATAGAATTTGTATAAAGAATACTGCCTTAGGATGACTTATTGGGAGATATTGAAACTAGTAAAATCTCAGTATTTTACAGCAAAAGAATCACAAATCAAATGACTTTGCTCATTAATTTTCTTAAATTTCCTTTGTGACTGTTATATGCAAGATGGCCAAGTGAAATGGGAAGATAACTCGCTTACTTCTCAGTCATAAAGACCAGATTCGGCTCCTGATTCTGGAACAGAGTAATAATACGATATCAGAAATTTTAATTAACTTCTTGTACTTTTTAATTACTTCATCTGACAGTCACGTATAATAACGCCACCTGTACCAGGTTGTTAAGGGAAATAATGGGACAATTTAGGTAATACGAACAGTGCCCAGCATGGAGTAGATACTTCTGAAGTCAAAGAATTAGTCATTGAACTAAAGGGTGACAAGAAAATAGATAGTGAAAGTGACTTGTAATGCCATATGGAGAATGAAGAGTAATGATATTTGTCCTGCTCACTCCACAAGTTTGATTAAAATAATGATTAAAGAGCAAACACATCTGGTGGAGCTCAAAATTATAAGGTGGTCGGCCAATACAGAATAATATCATTTCACAATGAAAGGATGAAGGTTCAAAGGCTTAAGTTGAGATTGTTGGTTTTTTTTTTTCTAAATGAATATTGCTCATCATAATTAAAACAATATTAATGATCATACTAACCATATGAGTTTGAAAGGGTCTCTGATCTACCACCTTAAATCACTCTGAAATCTTAACAAAGGTTTTCAGTCATGCCCTTGGCTTTATCTTTAAACCATGTCTGCCTCATGGTGTACTTATCCTTTGCCCAAAAGTCATTTCTTAATTTCAGCATAATCTGCCACCTGGAGAGGCTATGAGTGAGGAGCTGTTTCATTTCCAAACTCAGTAGCTCCTTTGCACTGAACAGGTCTTTTTTCTTTTTTCTAAATTCTCTATCTCCCTTCACATTTGTCAGAGGTCCTGAGATGAAGCCAAGTGGCTCTCAGATCACTACCTTGCCTGGAAATCTCTTTACTAGATCATAAGCATGACTAAGACATCTTTTAAAAATTCCTCACATTACGGCAAGCCATGGGGTTACATAAATTTCTCCTATTACATAACAAGGGTCTTCTTTTTGCTAGTGTTTGATTTCACTGTCTGGTTTTCCTCTAAGTCTGTCCCAAAGCCTCACTGAAACCCACCAGGCTTCTTCTCACAGCCTCTCCAGGCTCTCGCGTGAACCATGTCCCTAATCTCCGCTCCCTGTTTCTGTCCCCTGGCTCATCCCAGAACAAATGCTCCATGCCTGGGCTCTTAGAGCACCAAATTCCTTCTAGGTACCAAACAATGCGCTGTTTCACCATAAAATCAAGTGGCTTTGAACATCAAAAATCATTTTATTGTCTATTAATCTGCTATGTGAACCAAATTTGGAGAAAGTACCTTGTCTCTCAAATTGTGATGCTGAAGAAGACTCCTGTGAGTCCCTTGGACTGCAAGGAGACCAAACCAGTTAATCCTAAAGGAAGTCAGTCCTGATCATTCACTGGAAGGAATGATGTTGGAGCTGAAGCTCCAATACTTTGACCACCTGATTCAAAGAACAGACTAAACTTTGGAAAAGACCCTAATGTTGGAGAAAATTGAAGGCAAAGGAGAAGAGGGTGGCAGAGGATGAGATATTTAGGTAGCATCACCGACTCAATGGACATGAAGCAGAAAACTCTGGGAGACAGTGGATGACCGAGAAGCCTGCCGTGCTGCAATCCATGTGGTCTCAGAGTTAGACACGACTGAGGAACTGAACAGCAACAGCAAGCTTGTCTCTGCCCTGAGGCTTCAGTAGAAGTCGGGAGGCTGTGGATGGCAGGGCTCCAGGACTGAAATCATCAAAGCGATAATCATGCAAGTCTGACAGCTTACCTTGACCTCGATGGGTCTGGGCATTCCCAGCACATCCTAATACAACAGATAGACAAGGCTGATAAAACAACAGATGCTTATTCTCCCAGTTCTGATACTGGGAAATACAAGACCAAGGCTCCAGCAGACTGGCTGCTGGTGTGGACCCTTCTCCTGGCTGGCTCTTGGCTGCCTTCTTGTGGTGCCCCATTACGGCAGAGGGGGAAGAAAGGTACCTCTTCTTGTAATGGCGCTAATCTCATCATGGGGAAATCTCCCCGCCCCCGTGACCTCATCTGAAGCTAATCACCCTCCAAAGTCCCCACCTTCAAATATCATCACGTTGGGGATTAGGGCTTCTTCATCCAGACTGGGTGGCGGGGGAGACGCAGACACTCAGTGCATAGCAGGCCGTCAACCAGAACACCCACGTTGTCTCTCCAAGTCGCTACTTGGCTTCCTCACAGCTGATGAAGTGGAGTGAGTGAAGTCGCTCAGTCGTGTCCGGCCCTTTGCGACTCCATGGACTGTAGCCCACCAGGCTCCTCGGTCCACGGGATTTTCCAGGCATGAATACTGGAGTGGGTTGCCATTTCCTTCTCCAGGGATCTTCCCAACCCAGGGATCGAACCCAGGTCTCCCGCACTGCAGACAGACGCTTTATCGTCTGAGCCACCAGGGAAGCCCCCGCAGCGTGATGACCGGGTTCCAAACGTGAGCGTCCTGAGAGAACACAGCAAAAGTTGACGGCACTTTTATGACCTCACTTTGCACCTCATTTGCATCACTTTCACCCTAGGTTCTTGTTCCACCCAGAAGGATGAAAACTGAAAGAAAGGGAAGTCGCTCAGCCATGTCCAACTCTGCGACCCTGTGGACTGTAGCCCTCCAGGCTCCCCCATCCATGGGATTTTCCAGGCAAGAATATTGGAGTGGGTTGCCATTTTCTTCTCCAGGGGATCTTCCTGACCCAGGGATTGGAATACACTCACTAAATCAGAAAGGAAAATATGTGGAATGGAGTACATTGTCGCTCCAACTGTGGAAGATACAATCTAGTCCAGTGGCCAAGGTCCCTTCTTACTTACAGTAAAAAGTGATGAACTGCAACACAACATGAGCAGTTCTAAGAAAGAATTATGCCCACAAATATAAAAATGTGTTGTTCCTTCACTAAGTAAAGTTCGACTCTTTGGGACTCCATACAATGCAGTATGCCAGGCTTCCCTGTCTTTCACTATCTCTTGGACTTTGCTCAGACTCACGTCCATTGAGTTGGTTGGTGATGCCTTCCAACCACCCCATTGACCTGGAATGTATTAATTCTTATCGAAATTAGTATTTAATGTATTTTGATTAACTGTAACTATTTCATGATTTCAAGTAGCAGGATTGCAAACTTGAAACCAAAAGCAATTTTTTTTCCCCCCCAAAGAGAAGGTACCCAGGAGCCCACCAATTCATTCTATCTAATCTAGAAAATGTATTTTATCTAGACAGACTCCAAAAATCCACACAAGTGTGCGTGATCTTCAGGCANGATTGCAAACTTGAAACCAAAAGCAATTTTTTTTCCCCAAAAAAGAGGGTACCCAGGAGCCCACCAATTCATTCTATCTAATCTAGAAAATGTATTTTATCTAGACAGACTCCAAAAATCCACACAAGTGTGCGTGATCTTCAGGCATAGGCTGTCAACCCAGGCTTGTCCCACTGGTGTTATTACAGAATCATATTAAGTTGTCACTTGGAAATGCTTGTGCATAGAAAAGGTTTTTCTCTTTCATATGTATAATCTTTACTTCAATAAAGAAATCTAGCTTGGAAGACATTTTTTTCATGGTTAGTTTTACTTCATTTTGTCCTAAGAGAATTAAATGTCAAAACATATATTTAAAAATATACAGTAGCAGCCCGAAGTATAAGTAGTACAATCTACTCTGAAATATACAGTTTAGACAATATATAGGATATATATATCATGTAATATATAATAATATGACCTTGTCTCATATAAACATATTTCATGTTCTTATTTTGAATGTCAAATTTTGTTTCTTTCTTTCTTTTTTCTTTCTCTTCACCCATTCTTTCAGCTGCCAAGCATTTTCCAAACATTGTTGAATTTCAGATGATACTGCCAGCTGCAGACTTTTCTGTGTTACTAATTTTCAGACATCACTTACTTTATAGTACTTCACACAGCTGTCTACCCCCAGCTTAAATGACTTTCTGATTTCTGAACAAGAAGTAGCTATACAAATAATGGCTTCAGACCAAGGTCCTTGGCAGAATGATTTCATCCACCAGGCCTGGCACAGGGAAAAGTCAAGAAAAATGAGTTTTTAATTTCTATTAAGTGTCTGCATTTTTTCCTATCAAGTGAAAAGGACAATTAAAACCTTGCTATGGAGCATGTCACACACATATATCTTAGTGTCTTTTATCTAATTTCTCTTCCCTTGCATAGAAGCAGGCTTTTCTTTTTTCCTTCTTTTTCATTTTCCTGCAGTAGAGTGTCACTGTGATTCCAGCAATGTTTTCTCTTATTCGTTGTAACCAAAATACACCCTGTCCTTCAGGCAGCTATTAATTGTAATCAAACTGAAAAAAATGATCAGAAATCTAGGTCTAATGACCTTAGCATGGCAACATTGAATTATATTAATTTTTTACCATACCCCAGTATATTGTCACCCTGCTTATTTAACTTACATGCAGAGTACATCATGAGAAGCGCTGGGCTGGAAGAAGCACAAGCTGGAATCAAGATTGCCGGGAGAAATATCAATAACCTCAGATATGCAGATGACACCACCCTTATGGGAGAAAGTGAGGAGGAGCTAAAAAGCCTCTTGATGAAAGTGAAAGAGGAGAGTGAAAAGGTTGGCTTAAAGCTTAACATTCAGAAAACGAAGATCATGGCATCTGGTCCCATCACTTCATGGGAAATAGATGGGGAAACAGTGGAAACAGTGGCAAACTTTGTTTTTTAGGGGGCTCCAAAATCACTGCAGATGGTGACTGCAGCCATGAAGTGAAAGATGCTTACTCCTTGGAAGGAAAGTTATGACCAACCTGGATAGTATATTCAAAAGCAGAGACATTATGTTGCCAACAAAGGTCCGCCTAGTCAAGGCTATGGTTTTTCCTGTGGTCATGTATGGATGGGAGAGTTGGACTGTGAAGAAAGCTGAGCACAGAAGAATTGATGCTTTTGAACTGTGGTGTTGGAAAAGACTCTTGAGAGTCCCTTGGACTGCAAGGAGATCCAACCAGTCCATTTTAAATGAGGAAGGGAGAAGTCAA
>SJYX01004830.1:81440-116474 GCA_006410675.1 Oreotragus oreotragus | reverse complement strand
GCACAGAAGAATTGATGCTTTTGAACTGTGGTGTTGGAGAAGACTCTTGAGAGTCCCTTGGACTGCAAGGAGATCCAACCAGTCCATTCTAAATGACATCAGTCCTGGGTGTTCTTTGGAAGGACTGATGCTGAAGCTGAAACTCCAATACTTTGACCATCTCATGTGAAGAGCTGACTCATTGGAAAAGACCCTGATGCTGGGAGGGATTGGGGGCAGGAGGAGAAGGGGACAATAGAGGATGAGATGGCTGGATGGCATCACCGACTCAATGGACATGAGTTTGAGAGAACTCCGGGAGTTGGTGATGGACACGGAGGCCTGGTGTGCTGCAATTCATGGGGTAGCAGAGTCGGACACGACTGAGTGACTGAACTGAACTGAAACCCTTTCTATCTAATACGCTGACAAAATATATGTTTCTTTAATGTTTTTTAATTTTACCAGCTTTACTATAAGCTATACAAATAAGTGGGCTGTGAAGTACACTTAAAGCCAAAAGGAATAATGGCAAATACCAATAATAAACGGTTCTACTTGGAAGTCTTTTTATCAACTATTTTAGCAGAACTAAACAAAAGCCAGAAAAAAGAATTTATGGGACCTTCGCAAAGGAACTTGAAAAAACTTTTTTTTCTAAAAATTTTCTTTTTCTAAAGGAATAGGCTGAATCTCAAAGTGCATTTAAAATTCAGCCCATTGCATTCTGAATACTATCTTAAATATGGGGCAATTATAGTTCTATCCTAAATGTTCTGACTTTTCACAATGGGAACGTTAAGCAAAATTGTAGATAGGTCTCGAAATTGGATTGCACTCCATCCTGCTCTCTAGACCAAAACCACGATGAGCTGAACTTGCCAATCAGCACACGCTTTGAATATGAGAATATGTTATCAAAGCAAGAGAAGAAAAGGAAGCAGGTTGTCTTTTCAAGGGCTAGAGACTGTGCAAATGGCTTTCAACTGCCCCTTTATGAGAGATGTACGTGGGGAGGGAGGTGTTGGGGGAGAAGTTGGAAGTGGGTTTTATTCCAGTTAAAGAACGAGGTTTCCAACTCTATTCTGTCCACTTGTGTGTGAAGTGGGCGCGTTGCCTAACAGCCAACTTTGTTTCACAAAAGTGCAAGACAAACTGTTCAGGGCTTGGTGAATATGACCGTTATCTGCTTGTATTCTTCACTGAAATTGCAAGCAACTTTAGTGTAAAAGACAACCAAATCTATATATATCTGCATTTTTTTTCTTACCATTTTGACTTCATGAATAAATACAAAAAAATGCCTTTCCGTCTACAGTGCATTTCTCAAACCAGACGAAGAAGTAGGTAGTCCTGCCCTAATCCCACCTTGATAACTTGTCTTCCGTGACAATATTTATAGTAGTTATTCCATTCACTTACTTCTTGAAAATTATCCATCAGCAGTGCTCTAGTCCTGAGCAAACGACGCCTTGTGTTAACCACCATGTCTTGCTTTTTGTCCTATAAACTGAGAGAGTGAATGTCTGGTCTTCATCTTTGCCATTTGGCTTTCTGTTTGGCCACAGTAATCATCATTTTTAAAAAAAATGCATGAAGAGGAAAATTTGTGTATGTGTATCTCAAGGGAGATTATTTATCATATCTGGTCATTTTCTTTCACTTCAGCATTCATCTTACTATTTTAATCCAGTAAATAAATCTAAAGCATGGACTAGGTCACAGACAGTCTCCTGAGATAACACATGGTACCTTTGCTTATAATCTGGTAAACAGCCATTTTATTTACATGTTTATTTTTCCTCCACTTGAATGTAGGCTATATGAGATCAGGGAACTCTGTGTTTTTCACAGCAACACTCTTAAAAATTAGAACAATGCCTGACAGAGGGCAATCAATAAATATTTGTCAAATTAGGGAGAAAATAAATTGTTGAATGGATAGGTGTACTAAACTCATTATTTATATTAAATAATTAAGGTATAATACAGTGTCTCAGGATTCCAGGCCTCAAATGCTTTCAAGTAATTCTTTTAAAAACATCACCAACTGGCAAAAGAATTTACATGTTTTAATGTATCAATTTTAAGAACAAACCTGGACAATGCAAGTTGCATTCCTAAAGTTTATACTGTTTTTTTTTTAACCATTTCTTAAAATTGAAGTAAAGTGAATTCATAATGTTGTGCTAGTTTCAGATATATAGCAAAGTGATTGAGATTCTTTTCCATTACAAATAATCATGAGATACTGAATGTCCTTCACTATTCTGTACAGTAAGTCCTTGTTGTTTATCTACTTTATACATTAGTAATATGAGGTTTGGGCTTCCGAGGTGGCTCAGTGAGTAAAGAATCTGCCTGCAAAGCAGAAGACACCGATTTGATCCTTAGGTTGAGAATATCCCCTGGAGGAAGGCATGGCAACTGGCTCTAGTATTCTTGCCTGGAGAATCCCTTTGACAGAGGAGCCTGGTGGGTTACAGTCCGTAGGGTCACAACGAGTCAGACACAACTGAAGGGACTGGGCATGCCATGTGAGGTTTATATTGTTAGATAAAATGTTGTGATTGAATGGATTCAGTAGAAAAATACACACAAAAATACTTTAACCATCAGTCTGTACCAGTCAAGGCTTCAAGGTGATTCTGTAAACTGTCTGTGCCTAGGATGATAAAAGATAGACTTATTCATCAGGTTCATGCTGGTTGTAATAATAAAGAGGTTAAGGTGGCAATTTGAATGACCCATAATTAACATAACATAAAACCAATTTTCCCAATGGGTAGTATATTGTTAACATGAGATATCCAACAGGATGTAACTCTATGACTTATGCTCAAGGGGAGTTGAGACCTATCCATACATTTCAGAGCCTCCCTTGAAAATTGTATAAACTCAAATGTTTCTTCTTGATGGAATAATCCCTCCAAATATTCCTTGAACCGCTGGATTAATTGAAGAAGTATTTTTCACCTCGTTTGTCACTCATCCAGTGGTGAACATTTTTAATGCAGGTATTAAAAATATCCATTTTTTAAAAACCTACATTATTTCCCATGCATCTAATCTGTTAACTTGTAAATCACCTTGAAAGGAAAAACGCTTTTAAATGCACTCAGACTTTTACGTAATACATTAGGGAAAAAAGCTGGTTTCTAACTGAAAGGAAGAGGATTCAAAATTTCAATCTTAGTTAATTTAGGAAACAAGAATATAAGATTTGCTGTTGTCGCTGTTTAGTTGCTCAGTTGTAGCCGACCCATGCGACCCCGTGGGCAGCAGCCTACAGGCCTCTCTATCCATGGGATTTTCCAGGCAAGAAGATTGGATCTTCCTGAATCAGGGATCTAACCCGTGTCCCCTGCATTGGCAGGTAGATTCTTTACCCCTGAGCTAATATAAGGTTAATTGCATACGAATTTTAAAAACTACACAACTCCATTACTCATGAAATTTATATTGAATATGTCAGTGAATCTATCTTCTACTTTATGCTAAATAAAACAGAACATCCTACGGAAAGTCAGAAATACTTGAACGTGAAAGTCACTCAGTCATGTCTGACTGTTTGCAACCCCATGAAATAGTCCATGGAACTCTCCAGGCAAGAGTACTGGAGTGGATATCTTTTCCCTTCTCCAGGGGATCTTCTCAGCCCAGGGATCGAATCCAGATCTCCCACATTGTGGGAGGATTCTTTATGAGCTGAGCTACCAGGGGGCCCTGGTAGAAATACGTACCCAAGTCATTTCTATTTAGGAAAGAAATGGAATAAAAGCAATCCACTTTAAGGTTTTCTTTCAGCCTCAAGATTCATGTCATTCAAGATCTGATAATGTTGCAGTGATGCCGGAGCAAGCAGTTAACTGCTATAGAAAAGACACGGCCTCTCTTAATCAGCCATGAAGAAGACCCACGTGGACGGTAGCAGATAGCTTCCCTCTGCATAGCATGAAATTGTAGACCTCAGGTCATCCGAATGACATCTTTTATTACTGCTGAATACAGAAATACACAGGTTGCCCCTGGAGAGCTGAGTTATGGATTACTCTATCTGAGAATTAGGCAGCCGCTCACTTTAAAGCATTGCTCTCGCTTAATATCAACAACACTTCATTACTTCCCCTGCTGCTACTAAGAAAACACAGCTACTGCTCAGGGTTTATCCATGTTTTTGTTACACACACAATTTCCTGCCGTTGATTTGTCTCTACAGTCATTTTAAGTTACAAATGGAATCTACTTTCACTGTACCTAAGCTGTCAACTCAACTGGAAAAGTATTTTACAAAATAGTACCTCACTTGTAAAGAGTGTGGTATATTCTCAACAATGAAGCAGTGTATTTTTTTGTAAGTCCAACACAACAAATGTTAAGAAACTCATCAAATTGTACCCGATGGGGTCAAGTTAATGTTCTTAGAGTACTAGCTACATTTATCAAGTGAAAGATGCCCTGATATATGCTGTACATGGCAACCCACAACAGTGCTGGAATTATTAACAGTGGAATATCTGGCAAGAAATTCAATGTCACAATAAGTTGTTTCCTTTGGAAGGAAAATTCTCATGACTCAGTTTTGATTATGCATGAAATTTAATCAGCAGCATTTATCAAAATGCTTTGATAGCCTGTGATAAGGGAAATAATAATTTGCAGCCATTAGGAGTCACTTGTGATTCGTAAGTATTCTCATAACATAATGTTCTCCTCTTATAGTGAGGATATGTGTTACTAAAAGTAGGAAACCTTTGTTTTAGTTAACATAAACAGGGCTAAAAACAGTCAATTCTGGTTTTTTGACAGATTAAAGGAGTAAAGATTTTTAATTTCACTTCCCTTAATGGTAGAAAAATAAAGTAGTACAGAAAAAACAATTCAGGAATAAATGTAACAGGATATAAGCTGAACTTGGAAATGGAGACAAATAAACACTATGTATTTATTTGACATGGGGTGCACTTGGAATATTAGTGGTCATTTCAGGGAAATTGGAATTTATGTTGTTGATAAATTCAGGCATAGTTTTCAAACATCCAGCCCTCTGGCAATATACTTTTGGTTTAATGAATTTAGACAAGTGTGTGTTGTGAGCAATGTCCTATTCAATTTGTAGATGATTATAATGTAAATAAATTCTGGAGCCACTCTTGATAATGAGGTCTTAGTAATAAAGTGTCATCAATTTGAGTCAGTGATAATTAATGATCCCAAAGAGTGGATTAATTTTCATTAGACAAAAGTTTTTGTTTTTTTTTTTTAATAGAATGGAGCAGGCCAGGTATAGAGAAGATTCTGTGGTAGTTTTCCAATATTCCTAGCATGTCTTACCCTTCTCAATATATATCTTTGTTTTATTTTATTTCATTTCACTTTTTCAACCATTTTATGCCTAGCTAAGAATGCAAGATATGAGCGGCTCTTTTTGCTCTGGTACACAAAGAAGTAAACACTTCTGAACACTGGATACAACTTGTGAAGCCAAATTGATTAATGTTAGTTTTATAGATGAGGAAACAGATTTCAAGAGAGAGTAAGAAAATCATCTAAGGTCTAAAAGCTAAAAAAATGATGGAGATAGAACTGAAGGGGTTCTAATCACAGATCCTATGCATATTGAACCACATATAAATCGTGCAGGGCAGGGTGTCATGTCAATATTAGTGGCAATGCTAATAAAACGCCTAACATTTGTAATACTAGCTCTAATAATAGCTCTCTCTTCCTAACTCCCTAACATATACACTGAAGTGCACATTTGCATTTCCGATAATTTCAGCAGCCTTGCAAGCTTGTCATCTCTGCTTAGCAGGAGATGATAACAGACTCGAAGAGGCAAGGTCACATGGTCAAATTTGCAATGTGACTTTGAGTCTAAAGCTCATGTTTCTACCATTATAGTACATCTAGGTGAAGAACTGATTTTGTAGTGTTGCCAACTAAACTGTTTTCACAGTATTCATAGAAACCACCTATTTCTTTCCATCATTGTTTATGGCTAGTTACTCGACGGTCTCTAGGTAAGTAGACAAATGGCTCAACATGATTTCATTATTAAGACTCACAACCCCATACAGTCATTTTGGGTAATTCAGCTTTTACAACAAACAGATCAGATGAGTCATGTGTAATTCAATTAATGTCTGGAATATTGATTAATAAACATTACATCATAGATTGCTTATCAAATCACATGTAGGATAACTTACAGCATTGACATTTGGGGCCAGGCGATCTTTTTCATCAAGGACATTCTATGCATTGAAGTATGCTGAGCGGTTGCTACCTCCCAAAACTGCCTCTCGTTGAGAAGCACGAGGTCACATAACTGTCAGTCCCAGGACAAGAGCAAAATCTTGACATCTGTCATACTCATCACCTAGTTTTTCCATTTCCTACTTTCCAGTCATAATGGCACCCCACTCCAGTACTCTTGCCTGGAAAATCCCATGGACGGAGGAGCCTAGTGGGCTGCAGTCCATGCGGTCACAAAATGCTGGACACAATTGGGCACACATGCAACTGCTCCAAATCAGTTACTATCTTAGAAGGTCAGAGTCATAGGCTAAAAGTATCACACATTTGTCTTTATGATCTACCTGGGCTTAACCTTGAAATATGCACAAAGTGGATGTTCAATCTATGCTTTGTGTTCAAGGTGATGAATTTAACTGCCTATATGGATATGGTCCCATTTTGGAAAACTTTAGAAAACTTTTAGCAACTAATGAAATTAAGAAGACATTAAAGCTATGAGGTTTTTTTTTTTTTTTTTTACTATTACCTCACATTGTTTTTGTTTTAAAAACAGGTGAACTGGTCATTCACATTTTAAATGAAAATTTCTTACTCTTGCTTA
The DNA here is from genome assembly GCA_006410675.1 of Oreotragus oreotragus. Taxonomy (NCBI): domain Eukaryota; kingdom Metazoa; phylum Chordata; class Mammalia; order Artiodactyla; family Bovidae; genus Oreotragus; species Oreotragus oreotragus. Next base: position 109,633 of record SJYX01004830.1, on the reverse strand, counting down.
ATAAACTTATAAGCACATAAAATAAAGATGGGATAGGATACTAAATCATATACCACCATATAGAGTCAAACATAAGCAATGTAAAATATGGACTGTCTTATCATTTTTGAAATTCATGGTTTTCTCTTTGAGTCATTGTTTGCCCATTTTTGCTCCAATATAGTCAGTAGAATAGGAACAAATGGTGGATTTTATTTGAGTTACTTGGGCTTCCCTGGTGGCTCAGACAGGAAAGAATCCACCTGCAATGCAGGAGGCCCAGGTTCGATTCCCGGGTCAGGAAGAACCCCTGGAGAAGGGAATGGCTACCCACTCCAGTGTTCTTGCCTGGAGAATCCCATGGAGAAGCCTGGTGGGGTACATCCAGGCTATGGGGTCGCAGAGAGTTAGATAGGAAACCAAGCAACTAAACAAGAACAACAGAACCGACTCTGCACTGAAGATCAGGCTTTTAAACCCCTCCTGCTTTTCTTTGTTTTAGATTATTATTGAGCTACTTTCTATCGTAGAGTCTAATAATAAAGATAAGATGGCCAACACATGCATGTGGTAACTTACCTGAAAACAAAGAAGACTGCCTCTACTTATCAATAACTAGAAATCTGTGGCCTAAAGGAAATATGTATGTACCAAGCCCACATGGAAACAGAAGATCCAAAGTTAATTTAAATACTTGGCAACTACCCAGAACCACTGCCTGGCTGATAGACACTTCAGATATTTTGCAGTCTGCTTGGTGTCTCTCTTCTGTATTTTCAGACTGAGTCCAGCAAAGATGGTCTACAATAAGTATATCCTCGATGTCCAAAATATGCTTTCATTTATTATACATAGCATTGAATTGCTGGGAGCTGTCTTGTGGTAGCAAAACCTTGCTGATATTAAAGGGAAAAAAGACATTTTTGGTTTGATGGTTTGCAAAAAAAAAAAAAAAAGAAGAAGAAGACATAATTTGAGTTGGCATACCCATTCTAGCTATGCCTTTTGTTGTATTATGCATTTTGTTTCTATATAGTTTCCCTTTTCCACATAAATAAAGCTAAATTGGCATCAGTAAGCATTTGTAAGCATTGGCATAACTAAGTTAGTGGAAAAACCACAGCTTAGGCAGGGATTATAAGAATATTTCACGTGTTTTCAAAATACTGTATGTAAAACAAAATGATATCTGGATCATATTTTATCTGCTTTCAAACAGAAATCACAGGATAGCACCTCCATTTAAGTGCTTAAGACCACCAATGTGGTCGTAACTCCATGATCTCAGGTTAATGAGTTTTTCCGTGCACTCAGAATACAGTTCCGTCTGTCATCTCTATGCAAATATCTGAAGTGCTAGCAAATGTTTCATTTATTAGAAAAGCTGTAACTCTGCAGTGGTCTTTTTAAAAAATTCAGTCCTACGGCTATTTGCTCATGTAAAGTTGGTACAGGTGACTAGACTAATACATCACAAGGGGCCACGCTCTATTAAACATCAAGTGCAGATGACGTTCACCTATGGCCTTTGATCTTTAAGAGTGCAGGTTTCTGAGTACCAAATGGGTCTTAATATCATGGCAAAGGTGTGAAGCAGCTTTCACTTCAAGTCTGGACTGACTTGCTCTTCATCTTATATTTATGACAAATGCTTGGAGCAGCTTTTAGATCTCCTAGCCGTAACATTTGGACGCAAAAACCCTAGTATTCCTTTTATGGCTTTTAGATTATTTGCATCCAAGATGGCCCTGAGATTGTGAAGAGAGCTTATAAAAAATGATCAGTAGTGACTAGTTGCATGTGGAAATCATGATCCTTCTCATCCTATACAATCAAAACCAAAGAAGAAAAGACTTAAATGTTTGCCAAAAATATTTCACGTGGAGGCACAGCTGGGGTCAGTGCTGGGAAATATCACAGTTGTAGAGTCTGGGGAGAAACTGAATAGAAGAAAATGCACAACGGGCAGAGAATGTCAAGAATTATTTCACAATATTGGCCATGGTTAAGGCAATGACATTTTCTTAAATGTTGTCTCTCACATTTTGGGGAGCGTTTATCATGTTCCTGAAACGTAGGTAAAAGAAAGAATATGTCAAGATTTTTAGTATGCAGAAAGTGATATTTTGTTTCAGTTTTCACACTGAGCATCTTCTTAGATAAAATTCAGTGAAAGCTGGAAATTTTACATTTGAAAATACCCGAAGAGAAAAATAAGAATCATATTTTTAATTCCAAATTTACTGAAAGAGATCCTTTCTTTAGATCTTTATTGCCTTTAAAAAAAAAAAAAAAAGGATATGAAGTACAAAATACTCAGAAACTGGTCCTCAAAACAGAAGTAATTGATAACTTCATAAAGTCATGAGAGAGAGCTTGGTCAAGTTACAGAGGTGTATCCATCTGAAAACGATTGCTTGTTGTCGTAGGAATAACTTTAAGCTCATTTTAAGACTGATAAATTCAGTCTGTTATTGTTGTTCAGTGACTAAGTTGTGTCTGACACTTTGCAACCCCCATGAACTGTAGCACGCCAGGACTGCTCAAACTCATATCCATTGAGTTAATGATGCCATCCAATCATCTCATCCTCTGTTGCCCCCTTCTCCTCATACTCTCAGTTTTTCCCAGCATCAGGGTCTTTTCAAATGAGTTTCGACTCTTCACATCATGTAACCAAAGTATTGGAATTTCAGCTTCAGCATCAGTCCTTACCATGAATATTCAGGACTGATTTCCTTTAGGATGGACTGGTTGGATCTCCTTGCAGTCCAAGGGACTCTCAAGAGTCTTCTCCAGCACCACAGTTCAGAAGCATCAATTCTTTGATGCTCAGCTTTCTTTATGATTTAACTCTCATATCCACACGTGACCACTGGAAAAACCATAGCCTCAACTAGACAGACCTTTGTCAGCCAAGTGATGCCTCTGCTCTTTAGTACACTGTCTAGGTTTGTCATAGCTTTCTTTCCAAGGAGCAAATGTCTCCTAATTTCATGGCTGCAATCACTGTTTGAAACCCAGTTTAGATGGTATCACAACACAGGAATCTGTAGTTTGAAAATTGACTGATTAAGTACCTTTCAAAAATGAAAATACTGTAGGAATCAGAGCTATAGTCTGTTTTTAAGGGGAGATGGCCAAGAGTTTCCCTGGAACTTCTGTGTCATCAGTAAAATCTAGAAAGTTAAAAATCAGCCATGTGCCCCAGCTGTGCACCTTAATTTTCACGAGAGCATTTCAACGGGGCTTCTACCCATCTCCACAGAAGACAAGACCAGGACAGTTTAATTTCACGTTCTTCAGAATTTTAAAATTACAATGAAGGATAGAATCTTCAAAATTGACTGGAGGTCACCATCCATTTAGACTGAACTTGTTTAGCTGTCGAGGGTCTTTTAAATTAACAACAAAACACAGTGTTAGGAATGTTCGTGTTCCTGACCAGATCAAATAAATATTTTAAATATTTGGTACAAAACCTATATCAAATAGCAACTTTGATAAACTTTCTAGAGAATTATACAAGTGGACTAGCATATACATATTTTGCAATGAACCTTTAAAATCTCTTTAATTTCTGAAAATTAAAAAAAATCAAGACTTTGCCTCTAATTTTTCACATTGCTTCACTCTGTGATATTCTGAAAAAGCGACAGTAAAGAGATCTATGGTTTAGGGGGAACAGAGAGGTAAGTAGGCAGAGCACAGAGCATATTGAGGGCTGTGTGAAAATACGGACTGCGTTATCATAGTTGGAAATACGTCATATACGTTTGTCCAAACCCATAGAATGGCCAATACCAAGGGTGAATTGTAAGGTAAATTATGGGCTTTCTATAATTATATTAATGCTTCTATGTTAATGTAGGATCAACTTTGGTGAAAAAAAAAAAAATCCACTCTGGTGAGTAACATAGATAATGGGGGAGTCAGGGAATAAATATATGGGAAATGTTTGCACCTTTCTCTCGAATACGTTGAAAACCTAAAACTGATCTAAATTATAATATTTGAAAAGAATAAATGTCATCGAAAGCAGTGTAAAAGTAAAGGGCAAATTATCAACGAATAATGACATAGCTCCTTTTCTGGAAACAATAAAATCCACTCTGGTGAGTAATATAGATAATGGGGGAGTCAGGGAATAAATATATGGGAAATGTTTGCACCTTTCTCTCGATTACGTTGAAAACCTAAAACTGATCTAAATTATAATATTTGAAAAGAATAAATGTCATCAAAAGCAGTGTAAAAGTAAAGGGCAAATTATCAACGAATAATGACATAGCTCCTTTTCTGGAAACAATAAAGCAAAACCCCAGCACTGTAAGTCAACCATGCTACAATATAATTTCTGTTTTAAAATAAAAGGGAGGGTGGACAAGAGGAAAAAAACAAAACAGTCTGAGAGTAATTTGACCTTTTGAAAGATACAACATGAAGTCACAAGGGAATTGAAAATGAAGGGAACAATATACAGTATTTAACAATTAGCCATTAACGTGTGCGATAAAAATGGTATCACTTTATCATCTTTCATTGTAAGAAAACACTAATTCCAAACATCAAAGAGTCACATAAACTATTAACAATTCACTTAAATGAACTGATGTGGGCATTGTAAACAAAGGTATCAGTGGCAGCTAATTCTCAGAGTGTGGCTGATTTCTTTCACAGGGTCCCACTCAAATCAGTTCTAGGAAGAAATTCTTCATTCTCTTGCAGAGACTGTGTGTGTAACCACACGGTCTCCTGTAAATAAACAAGGCGCATGCATGCTATTGTTCACACACTGTGTAGGAGCACTTGAAAATAAAAAAAGAACAAAAGAAAGAGCTGGAAAGAAATAGTTCCATGAAATGAATTCTTTAATGTGACATTATGTTCTCAAAAATGCACTGGCCTAACATTGGAGGAGATCATGGTGAAAAAATAATGGGGTTTGGAATTACTAAGTTTGGAGAAAGAAGCAGAGAATTAATCTTCCTGAATAGGAGCTTTTTTCAAAGCCAGCTTACCTAGCATCACATTTCCAGGACCGATGTTACAAGAATTAAAAAATAATCATCACAATCAATAATGTCTCAGTTCAGTTCAGTTCAGTCCAGTCACTCAGTTGTGTCCGACTCTTTGCGACCCCATGAATCGCAGCACGCCAGGCCTCCCTGTCCATCACCAACTCCCAGAGTTCACTCAGACTCACGTCCATCGAGTCCGTGATGCCATCCAGCCGTCTCATCCTCGGTCGTCCCCTTCTGCTCCTGCCCCCAACCCCTCAGTGTCAGTAATGTCTAAGCAACAACAAAATACAGAGAACAAAGAGCTGAGAGAAAACTGATTCAGCTGTAAAGTTGAGCTACTGAAGAAATGGAAAGTTACAAAAAAAACCTAAGGTGAAGCATAGGAAGAAAGTGTATTACTCGGTGTTGTTAACTTCCTCTGTATTGTGTCAATGTTAACTGTACATCTACATTAAAAATGTATGCTAACCACACCAGACCATCTACTATACCGATGAATTTATAATGTGGGTTTCTGTGATATTCACAATTTCCAGAAGCCTACAGTAGAGAACTCTGCATTCTTGTTTTCTGTATCAAACAGAAAAATACATATGCAACACGTATTATATATTCACATTCTGTACAGCAAGTAAGAACTACATACATATTTATTAACTTTTTCATATATACATGAAATAAATATACATACACATGTTTTGCCTTTTAATAGTATTTTTGTCTTATTATTTCCAAAATACCATTGTTACGAGCCCTCCTTTGACCTCACTATTTTAAAATGAAACTATCCATCCACACTCTGATTTCTTCCTGTAGAATCTCATTAAGAGGAGGAGGAAAAAGACAAGAAGGAGGTAAAAGTAAAAGAGGAGAAAGAACTTAAAAAGCTGATTATCCCTGAATCTCTTTTCTGGCTATTTAAAATATATAGCAGAAAGTATTGCAGCATTCAGTTTACAGAGATATTTTGTTGAAATTCATTAAGATTCTTATTAAACCTCTGTGAGTAGCTCTTTAAATTTTACTATCAAGACTTAGTTTTAAGGGCTAAAGCACAATGTTTAAGAAGAAACCCTAAAATGCATTGACAGCTTTGCAAATAGCATCTATGATAGTCTCAAAAACACGCCTTTCTCCACAGAGAAAAATGAAGCAGGTGGCATTTTTTCAAAGGAACACAGGAAAGTGTGTTTTCATGAGTTAAATCACTCAGTTAACTTTGATATATCTATTCTTCTGGATTAAACTATTCTGATGTCAAAGAATATTCCTTTGCTTCCCTAATTCCTACCTGCTCCCTGTCCAATGGCCAGGTTTTTTTAAATGAAAGGATTATGAGAATTTCCACACTGTTTTGAAAGAAGATGTGCTTCTGTGTTCTTCAGCATCCAACTGGATGCTGGAAAGTCACCTAACTGGAAAGTCTTGCATAGATGAATTTCCTTTAAATACTAGTGAGTGAAGTATCTTTTTTCCCCCTTGCACAGGAAGGCCTGGCGTGCTGCAATTCATGGGGTCGCAGAGTCGGACACGACTGAGCAACTAAATTGAACTGAACTGAACAGCTGTAGAATGTTAGCAAGAATAGTTTTACTCTATTTTCCCAAAATTTGTGCTAAGTGCTAATCAGATTACAAATTTAAATGATAAAATCAAGCTAAAGGGGTAATTTGCAGAAGAAAAAAAAAATTCTAACCAGTGAACAAATAGCCTTAACTTTAAATTATTATTTTTATAATATATTTAAAAAGAATATTCAGTTTTTCCATGAATCATAGTTGCCAAGGCTTTACCTCTCTAAGGGAATTTAGACAACATAGATTAATTAATTCCATAACTGTGGAGGACAAAATGACCAGGCTACAGGTACTGCATTAATTTGACTTTGCTTTGAAAGACAATAACAATTTTTTTTAGGCCAAAAAAGAACTTTTTTTGTTGCTTTGGAATTTACTGATAGAATAATTTTGCTATTTTCAGCTTGTTCTTAAGTGTTTCTTCCCTGAATACCTAGGTAGGCACAGAAAATACCTTTTAAGGCTTGGGATATTGCCATTTCCTGTAAATGGAGCCTCATAACAGTGTGAGGTCTGAAGATTTATTTCTGTTACATTTTGACAGCTTATGTTACACTAGTTAGACTAAAAAGCAAAGGGAAAGGGGAGAGACTTCTGGTCAACTTTCCTTCCCTCCTGAAGCTGAGCACAGGCTGCCTGAGTTTCCATCAGGATGTTCGAGCCTTAGGCATCATTTTCCATAAAGTGTCTTGTTGGATGGAGAAAGGGCATAGAGTGTGCCCAAATGTTCTCGCTTTCTGGCCAGATATCTTGTCCACACCCTGTGACTCTTGCTTTTGCTGTGGCTCACCCTTTTCTTTGGAGGCATTTGATGGAGGCTGGGCATTATTGCTGCATCAGCTCTCACCAATTCCCATAAGAAAACCTGTGTGTCTGCTGAGGCTTTCTTCGTGAGCAGAGCAGGAGACAGCCAACAGCTCCCCAGGGTACCCCCATACGGCTGCCCCTTCTTCATCCAGAGTAACTCAATACTCCGTGCGTCCCACCACTCACCATGCTTTCTCCCTCCCTTTCATTTTGTCTTCTTTGAATATTTACCTGGAAATAACTTCATGTTGTTCAGTTGTTAAGTAGTGTCTGACTCTTCATGAACCCAGGCTTCCTTGTCCTTCACTATCTCCCAGCGTTGGTTCAAACTCATGCTGAGTCGCTCATGCCATCCAACCATCTCATCCTCTGTTGTCCCCTCCTCCTCCTGCCCTCAATCTTTCCCAGCATCAGGGTCTTTTTCGAGTCAGCTCCTCGCATCAAAGAGCTGATTGCCAAAGTACTGGAGCTTCAGCATCAGTTCTCCCAATGAATACTCAGGGTTGATTTCCTGTAGGATTGACTGGTTTGATCTCTTTGAAGTCCAAGGGAATCTTAAAAGTCTTCTCCAGCACCACAGTTTGAAAGTCTCAATTCTTTGGTGCTCAACCTTCTTTATGATCCAACTCTCACATCCATATACAACTACTGGAAAGACCACAGATTATATGGACTTTTGTCCACAAAGTGATGTCTCTGCTTTTAAATATATTGTCTAGGTTTGTCATAACTTTGCTTCTAAGGAGCAAGCATCTTTTAATTTCATGGCTGCAGTCACCACCCACAGTCATTTTGGAGCCCAAGAAAATAAAGTCTGCCACTGCTTCCATTTTTCCCCATCTATTTGCCATGAAGTGATGGGACTGGATACCATAATCTTAGTTTTCTTAATGTTGACTTTTAAGCTAGCTTTTTCACTCTTCTCTTTCACCTTTATCAAGAGGCTCTTTAGTTCCTCCTTGCTTTTTGCTGTTAGGATGGTATTGTCACTCACTAATTTTTAAAATCTCCTCTTGGAAGTGAAAAACACTAAGTTTTTCAGTTATGATTTATGTTCTTCTTCTTTTTCTCATTTCATACTGAAGGTATGTTTCCCTACCTAGGCCACTGCTAAATATACTCACTCTAGTTGATTATGCTGTATATACTAACTTTACTCAAATAGTGCTGTTAAATATACTTACACTATTTATTTATCAGCTGCCTATAACATGCCAGACATTGTTTTAGCATCTCTAGTTTGATAGCATGGTTTTCCATGTGGGCATCTCGAGGATCTAACATTAATCAAAAAAATGAAAACGTGCCAGGGAATATTTGCAGAATGAGCTACAGCAGACTGTGTCCAGCGTCCTGTGTGGCTTCTGGCAAAGGCCTCTTTCTCCCTAGATGAGATTCAGATCCCTCTTCCCTTTTGTCTGGGTTCTTGAGAACCGCAGTTTTCAAGACAGAGGCCATGATTATCCAATGAAACTTGTGTTTATTTATACTTTGGGATGGGTGGTTTTACCACTTCTTACTTTTTATTTTAATACTTATTTCAATGTGGCTATGACAGAGACCAGAGAGGAAAATAATTCCTCCACCAGCTTATTTTCCAGATTCATATTATCATTGTGATCATCTCAGTGATGCCCTTTGGAGAGATTGGAAAGTTATATTCTCAAAAAAAAAAAAAAAAACCTCACTTTATCAGGCCCAAGAATTGACAAGAGACCCACCTTAATGAAAAGAGAAGCAATCAACTCAGATGCAGTGAATACTGTATTTGAAATCATAGTGTAGTACTCTTAATGGCTAAATTACATTTGCTTTATTTTAATACTAAAATGCCCAGGACCTTGCAGAGAGTTCAGAATTCAGTGGTAGGTTATAAAACTACTCAAAAATTAAAGGCTTGCTTTAGCTAATCCACAGGCCAGTAAATGATAGTTAAACCACTCTCATTCATCACCTTTCAAGACCTGGTTTGTTATATAAAGTAGCATGTGGAGGCGGAGATAAGAACATTCAGAAAATCGGAGATGTGTCAGAATATTGCATTTTTCTGTTTTCTGTGGTATCAATTTAATTTTGATGTTAATCAAGCCCTGTTCTTAATTTAAAGACTTTTATGAAGTGCAAAATACGGACGTGCATGTACATGCGTTTGGACCACAGGTAAGGCAGGGCCGTGGTCACTGTGTCTTCTTCATAATAACGTCACAGGAACACTCACTGCTCTGTATCTTATGTCTCCTTCATGCCTTGAATCCTTTTTAAATTCTCACGTGCCATACTGGAGACCACACATTTTTGGTGAGGTCCTCTCTGCTTTGATTATTTATTCAGGGTCCTCCTTGGCCGCCAGTGATAAGCCAAGCCAGTCCCCAGGGCTCAGCCCTCTCTTTTTCTTTCTCCTGCCTGGGGGGAATATCTCTCTCTCCAGTTTTCCTATCCCAAGTCAGTCTGCTTTTCCAAGAAAACTGTTTTTCCTCTTCTGTCTCTTCAGATGTTTTACATTCACAGAAAGGCTTAGCACACTTTACATATGGAGAAAGAAAACATGAAAACGATGATGAAGAAAACAATGTTTCAAAGCATTGTTCATTCACAATTAAAATGAGACTAGACGTTCACTCTCCTAGTTTAAGCTCTTACTTTCATCATGCTATTTGCTGCTCTGTATTTCACACGTCCCTAGATCAACATATTGCAATGACTAGAACTAAGACTATTGGAAAACTAGGTCCAGAAATTGAGAGAAAAATAGCAAACCAAAAATATTCTTAATCCTTTTATTTTGTTTCCTTCTTGACTTGAATGCATGTATTATTGATATATGAGATGGATCAGAATGAAATTCAAAGTATCACACACAAAAAAAATCCACCTAGTTCTTTGCATTTTTAAACTAAAGCAAAAATTACTTATTTTATAAGTTATTTTTAAAGCCATTTTTGTTTTCTCCAGCCATCTTTATGCAGTTTAGATAGCATATAACTTCAAGGATTTGAACTCAATTTGAATATTATAGTAACAGCATCCACATGAAAAGTAACATTTACCCTGTAAACCAAAATATAACAATCTTCATGATTAATAACTAATGTAACTGTTTAAAGTGTAATTTTATTTATCACAAGTTCATGTACTAGTTTTCTACAAAAAGGGAGTTTTGCCTGGAAGTCTGGCTAAATCAGAGCATCCTAGACTTACCATCACAATGTAGCTGTCATGTTGTATCTCACTCTTTGTGACCCCATGGACCATAGCCCACCAGGCTCCTCTGTCCATGCTGCAGTCCATGGGGTCACAGAGTCAGACACAGGTGGGTGACTGAACAGCAACGCACAGTAGTTCTTATGACCATCTCCAAGCTTGGTTAGCTCCCTTGCTTTGATGCTCTTTAAACTCTTTGTGCATCAGTTTCTGCATTTTTCAAAGGTTAATGAAATAAACTATCTTGTTATGTGTACAGTTAAAGGAGCTAATAATAAAGTACTGTGTACTTAGAACATCAGGTCTGTGTGAAGGCTGACTGACAGTCTAAACCTCCCCAAAATAGTCTGTTTCCCTCTTTTTCCCTTCTATTTGTGCACATTTCACCTAAGAGGCTCTAATGCTTCGCCAAGAATTAGATGAGTTACTTTATTCTTCTTTCCTCTTTCTTTTTTCTTCCAAGTAGTTTGCTAAGAAAGTGTGTATACTTGGAGCTTTGATGATTTCTCCCATCATCCCTCCCTCTAATTAAAAAAAAAAAAATTATTGTTGAGTTGGTGAGGAGCCCTTTCTTGCCCCCGCCGCCCACACACCCTTGCTCTGCCTAGAACTCACACATCCCTTGAAAGTAATCATATGGGAGAACCAGGATTGGTGACACCTGGCACTAGGCTGGAAAAAAATTCAATTCAAACTCTGGAAGTCAGTGAACCCTTGAATTATGTAGCTCTACTGTGTTCCATTTGAAGATATAGTTTCTGTTCAGCTGAGCACTTCGAAATATTTCTCCCTTGTCTAATGAGCAAGGAGTTTCTTACATGCTGTTAAAGCTAGTACACTCAGATGACACTACTAGCTCACACAAGCTCTCCCCAGAATGGGAGGGACAGCCATGTGCATCACGAATAAGGAAACATAGCTAAGATAAGAGGCAGGGGTTTGCTGCGAGAGGCAAGATGCACCAACGGGCTCCTAACATCACACTTCCTTGACTGGGAAGAAGGTCCTTTGCCATGTTTGGAATTCTTTCAGAAATGTGGAGAAAAACATTTAGAGTTGAGGGCTGTTTTTCATTTTTGCCCAAAAGTACAAGTCTATTGTTTAGTTCCCCTTGACTGGAAAAAGTTGTTCCAAAATCAATAAGCCTTTTAGAACACTCATCTGCTTTTGTTTTTCAAAAAGCAAGATTTTGCTCAAATGAAGATATACAAAAATTAATTCAATTTAGCTTCCTTTGTAGCTCAGTCGGTAAAGAATCTGCCTGCAGTACAGGAGACCTGGGTTCGATTCCCTGGGTCAGGAAGATCCCCTGGAGAAGGAAATGGCAACCTGCTCCAGTATCCTTGCCTGGAAAGTCTCATGGACACAGGAGCCTGGTGGGCTGCAGTCCACGGGATCACAAAGAGTCGGGCATGACTGAGCGACCAGCAGTTACTTACTTAGCATTTATATAGCCTTTAAATGTATATATCATGCTTTAGAAAGAAGTTATATGGAAATTGCATTAAATCAAGTGAAAGAAAGTTTGCTGTTAATTTCAACTTTTGCCCCCAGCATAATATTAATACATATAATCAATACATAGTTTGGATAAAGTGAAGTGGGTGATACCTAACTCACCTAAGGATCTCCAGATATGCTTTAATTCTGACTTCTCTTCTGTGGGAGCAGAAATATTTTTTTAAAAAATGTACTGATGGAAGAAAATTTCAGGTATCAAAGGACTTATGAACTAACACAACAATACTTCCTGTGTAAAGCAGTTGCATTTTTTGAGTTTTTTAAGGAAACTGTAAAAATTTCCCAACAATGGAAACAGTGACAGACTTCTTTTGGGGGCGAGGCTCCCAAATCACTGCAGATAGTGACTGCAGCCATGAAATTAAAAGATGCTTGCTCCTTGGAAGAAAAGTTATGATCAACCTAGACAGCATATTAAAAAGCAGAGACATTATTTTCCCAACAAAGGTACACATCTAGTCACAGCTATGGTTTTTCCAGTGGTCATGTATGGATGTGAGAGTTGGACCATAAAGAAGGCTAAGCACTGAAGAACTGATGCTTTTAAACTGTAGTGTTGGAGAAGACTCTTGAGAAACCCTTGAACTGCAAAGAGATCACACCAGTCCATCCTAAAGGAAATCAATCAGGTCAGTCCTGAATATTCATTGGAAGGACTGATGATGAAGCTGAAGCTCTAATACTCTGGCCATTTGATGAGAACTGACTCACTGGAAAAGACCCTGATGCTGGGGAAGATTGAGGGCAGGAGGAGAAGAGGACGACAGAGGATGAGATGGTTGGATGGTATTGCTAACCTGATGGACATGAGTTTGAGTAGGCTCAGGGAGTTGGTGATAGACAGGGAGGCCTGGTGTGCTACAGTCCATGGGATCACAAAGACTCAGACATGACTGAGTGACTGAACTGAACGGAATTTTTTACCTATATCAGGCTGTGAATTCTCATAATAGAACATACTATTTGCCTTATGCACATATCTATAAATATCAGCATGTTTTATTTACCTCGTTTTGTCACTGAAATACACTTAACCACGTATAGTAACACGGTTGCTCACCTTCTGTTCAGGACCTTCACATGTGTGATTCCCACTGCCCTGAATGTCCCGAGTTGCCTTTTTTTAAAAACAGGTTTATTTTATATTGGAGTAAAACTGATTTGCAATGTTGTGTTGGTTTCAGGTATACACAAAGTGAATCAGTTATACATAAACATATATCCACTCTTTCACAGAATTTTTTTCTCATAGAGGCCATTACAGAATGTTGACAAATAGACTTCCCTGTGCTATATAGTAGGTCCTTGTAGATAATCTAGTTTGGATATAGTCGTGTGAATATGCTAATCCCGATCTCCTAATTTATCCCTGTGCTTAGCTGCTCAGTTGTGTCTGACTCTGTACAACCCATGGACGGTAGTCCACCAGGCTCCTCTGTCCATGGGGATTCTCCGGGCAGGAATACTGGAGTGGGTAGCCATGTCCTCTTCCAGGGGATCTTCCCAGCCTAGGGATTGAACCCAGGTCTCCAATAACGCAGCTGGATTCTTTACCATCTAAGCCACCAGGGAAGTCTAATTTATCCCTACTCCCAACCTTTCCCCTTGGCAACTGCAACTTTGTTTTCTCAGAGTGAGTCTTTTTCTGTTTTGTAAATAAGTTAATTTTATCATTTTTTTAGATTCCACATACAACCTAGATAGCATATTCAAAAGCAGAGACATTACTTTGCTGACTAAGGTCCATCTAGTCAAGGCTATGGTTTTTCCTGTGGTCATGTATGGATGTGAGAGTTGGACTGTGAAGAAGGCTGAGTGCCGAAGAATTGATGCTTTTGAACTGTGGTGTTGGAGAAGACTCNAAAAGCAGAGACATTACTTTGCTGACTAAGGTCCATCTAGTCAAGGCTATGGTTTTTCCTGTGGTCATGTATGGATGTGAGAGTTGGACTGTGAAGAAGGCTGAGTGCCGAAGAATTGATGCTTTTGAACTGTGGTGTTGGAGAAGACTCTTGAGAGTCCCTTGGACTGCAAGGAGATCCAACCAGTCCATTCTGAAGGAGATCAGCCCTGGGATTTCGTTGGAAGGAATGATGCTAAAGCTGAAACTCCAGTACTTTGGCTACCTCATGCGAAGAGTTGACTCATTGGAAAAGACTCTGATGCTGGGAGGGATTGGGGGCAGGAGGAGAAGGGGACGACCAAGGATGAGATGGCTGGATGGCATCACTGACTTGATGGACGTGAGTCTGAGTGAACTCTGGGAGTTGGTGATGGACAGGGAGGCCTGGCGTGGTGCGATTCATGGGGTCACAAAGAGTCGGACACGACTGAGCGACTGAACTGAACTGAACTACAGGTGATATCATATGATATTTATCTTTCTGTCTGACTTAATATGATAAAGTCCATCTATTTTGCTGCAAATGGGTATTGCTTCATCCTTTTGTGTGGCTGAGTAATATTCCATTGTATGTGTGTCCACATTCAATGGACACTTAGGTTGTGTTTGTGTCTCAACTATTGTAAGTCATGCTGCGTGTATGTTTTCTAAGTATGGGTTTCTCTGGATATATGTCCAGGGGTGGGGCTGCTGGATCATACTGTAGTTCTCTTTTCAGTTTTTAAAGGAAAGTCCATACTGTTCTCCTTAGTGGTTGTATCAACTTATGTTCCCACCAACAGTGCAAGGGGGTTCTCTTTCCTCCATGCCATCTCCTGCATTTATTGCTTGTAGATTTTTTGTCAGAGAGCTTTTCTTGTCTATGTATCCTTGTCCTCCCTTGCATACTTGAGCCCAGAGATAAGCTTTCTCAACTGCTTCTACCTGCATCGTACCTATCACGTAATAAAAAACAACCATGTGGAACCTAGTTAATTTAACGTTACTGTTGTCTCTTCTTTGAGCGAGAGTGACTCCCTCTCTCCGAGAAGGCAAGCTCTGCTTACTCAACCCTGAATATCCCCTGTGTCAAATATAGCATCCGTTTAGCTTCTGCTATAGAATAAAAGCTCAGTAAATATTTAATATGAGTGAATGATCAAGCCATGAGCTAAGACACCTCCAGACTGTCAAGTAAGACTGAATTAGGAGAACATTTATACCTACTGAGCTTCCCAGAGTAAATCTGCGTTTCAGTCATGAACTATTTCATTTGTGCTCCCGGAAGCTCACTCCTGGTCATTTTCAGAAGTGGAAGTGGCGTTGGCCTTGGCTTTCCCCCTGACTCGTCATGTTACTGTTCACTGGTTTTCAGACACTAAGTTGTGCCACGCCAGGCTTCCCTGTCCTTCACCATCTCCCAGAGCTTGCTCAAACTCATGTCCATGGAGTCAGTGATGCCATCCAACCATCTCATCCTCTGTCATCCCCTTCTCCTCCTTCCCTCAATCTTTCCCAACATCAGTGTCTTTTCCAGTGAGTCGGCCAAAATATGGGAGCTTCAGCTTCAGCATCAGTTTTTCCAATGAATATTCAGGGTTATTTTCCTTTAGAATTGACTGGTTTGATCTCCTTGCAGTCCAAAGGACTCTCAAGAGTCCTGACACAATAAGCAGAAAGTAAATGTAGGTACTTAAGCATTTGTTTCTAAAATCTACTCTCAGGTTAACCATATCAGAAGGTTTACTGTCCAGACTCACATAGACTCTGCCCACATTTTTTCATCATCAATTCTGTACATAGTTAATGAATAATATTTAGCGGGGGGGTCACTTAATGTCTTTTAAGTAGAGAAGGTGTCAAACTTTCCCCTTGCATGTAGCTCAATGCAGCAGCAAGAAATGACTTGGAACCCATGGTGCTGTCAGCTCTCTGATGTTCCTCGGTCCCTCTTCAAGCACTGACACAGATATCATGGACTTAATGACATTTTTTAAGAGAAAATTTGTTTACTTTTCATCATAAGATGTTAAGAGTTTTTGACACTAGGTGTCTGTACAAAGATCGGCTTTTCACATGCACAATAGGAAACTACAAAGATCGGCTTTTCACATGCACAATAGGAAACTGAAGTAGACAGTCACCATCTTTGCGTTTTTCAGAACCACATTTGGTGCCCAGGTTGCCCATATTCTTAAATGAATTACATTCCCAACTGCTAAAAGTAATGGGGTCCAAGAAGACCAGAGGGGGGAAGGCAAGTCTCTCCATGATCTCCCCAGGGACATTTCCCTTGACTGCAATCAACACAGAATAGATGGAGCACAGAAAATAAGGTATTTCACTCCTTATTTCATATTTTTACCCATCTCCCTGGAGCCCTTACCTCAGGCAAGTCTCATTTCTGTCAGGGGGGATATGGACTCCAACAAGCAGATTCTGCTAAGACCCTGCAACTCTTCTTATCTCAAGGACCAGTGTGAAAGTGCACTAAGTTTAATGTCTTTTAAGGCAGCCCATGCCAGTACTCTTGCCTAGAAGATCCCATGGACGCAGGAGCCCGGAAGTCTGCAGCCCATGGGGTTGTGAAGAGCCAGACACAACTGAGCGACTTCACTTTGACTTTTCACTTTCATGCATTGGAGAAGGAAATGGCAACCCACTCCAGTGTTCCTGCCTGGAGAATCCCAGGGACGGGGGAGCCTGGCAGGCTGCCATCTATGGGGTCGCACAGAGTCGGACACGACTGAAGCGACTCAGCAGCAGCAGCAGCAGGGTTATCTTGGCTTTCTGGGTGGCTCAGGGGTAAAGAACCCTCCTGCCAACATAGGAGATGCAGATTTGATCTCTGTGTTGGGAAGATCCCCTGGAGAAGAAAATGTCAACCCACTCCAGGGAAATCCCACGGACAGAGGAGTCTGCTGGGCTACAGTCCATGGGGCCCCAAAAGAGCTGGACACGACGCAGTGACTAGACAACAGGCAATAGCAGGGTCAGTTTCCCATTTACCAGCATCAACTAGAAGAGAGTCCTATTAAAGGGCCATTAAGTCTATCACTCAATTCTATATTGAAACTATAGCACGTAGAAGATATTTAAAATAGGCAAATGTTGTTTGTTGTTTACTCACTAAGTCATATAGGACTCTTTGTGATCCTATGGACTGCAGCCCACCAGGCTCCTCTGTCCATGGAATTCTCCAGGTAAGAATACTGGAGTGGGTTGCCATTTCCTTCTGCAGGGGATCTTCCTGACTCAGGGATCAAACTTGGGTCTTTTGCATTGCAGGCAGATTCTTTACCATCTGAGCCACCAAGGAAGCTGCAAATAGGCAAATACTGGTCATTAAAGTCACAGAATTCCCCATAATATCTCCATGGCACTTTTCTAGTGCTCCTAAAGTACAGGATGAATGATGTCTTCTTAGGATGGATCCTTCAGTCCTGAGTTATAGTCCTTCCAGAGGCTCTAGGGAGACTCACTTCCTCCCTTCTAACTTCTGGAGGCTGCATGTAATCTCTGCCTCTGTGTTCTTAGCAACATCTCCTTCTGCCTTTCTGTTAATTCCTAGCATTACAGACCAACTTGGATCATACAGGTTCATCTTCGCATCTCAAGTTCCTTAATCACATTTGTGAAGATCTGTTTCCCAAATAACCCAACACTGACAGGTTCGAGGGATTAGGACTCGGTATATTGGGGAACGCTATTCACCCTACTAATGTTGTTCAGTTGCCGTGTCAAGTTCGACTCGTTGCCACCCTCTGGGCTGTAGCAAGGCAGGCTCCTCTGTTCTCCATTATCTCTTGGGGTTTGCCCAAATTCATATCCATCGAGACCATAATGCTACTTAACTATTCAGCCTACTACAGAGATATAAAGAAAGAGAGTGCAAAGTAAGAGACAAGATTTACAAAAATCTCTCTGGGACACAGAAAGCACTGACTGTATCCCTGCCAGATGTGTTTGTCACATAGGAGACAATGCCTGTGACTTTGGCAGCAACCGTTTTGGCATCAGCAGAAGGGTTTTCAGATCCACACATCAAACATGAGAAGCCTCAAAACAGGCCTCAGCTGGAGTGAGCACCTCTCAGATGGACCACGGCAGCCACAATTAGACCAGGCTTGGACAATGGCGCCTCTTTTGCAGGACGGTGCAGTGACAGAAGCATAATTGGTGGATATTAGTGGCGTGGCTTCCAATTCAGACATCTGAATCACGAGCAGACAGTGTGACAGCAATTCAAAGAGAGTGAGGAAAAATAGCAAACAGGACGTAGAAAAGAGGAGAATTAGCTTGGAGAGTACTCGAGACCTTGCAAAGACACCTATTCCGATGAGGACGTTCCAAGACTGTTTGGAAGGGTTTTGCAGGAACCCAGAATGCCAGCAGCATAACAAGTAACACCAGAAAAATGTGATGTGTACCCTGATCGCTCCATAGGCTGGTTTGCTTTGGGAAACACACGTGACATAACTGTAGTTCTGCTCCCGCGTTCCTATGTAGTTCACGATTGGCTCCCTAAGTAACTTCATCCTTGAGATTTCTATGTGGCTGATACATATTGACCATGCCTTTATCACCTATCACTCAGATGAATTCACTGTGCCGTCAAGCTCTAAATCAAGCATGTTTCCAACGGGCAACCAGATGCCTTGATGCCAACCCCATGTGTAAGGATGGTTGGATATTTTATTTTCTCAGATGGTATTTTTGATTCCTCCCTGAGTTTTCGGTGTGCAGCAGAGTCCATTGCCATGTGCTGGTTTCTTGTACATTTTCCCACACAGGAGAGATGCTGTGCTTTCTTGCTGATCCTGGGCACTGGTGACCCTCTGGACTTTAACAGAATCTCCAGGGACTTGGTCTTTATTCCTAAAGAGCTCACATACAATGCCTCAGCATTCCATAATAAAGTCTTTTCTTTGCATTTCAAGGTCTTTCACAAAGCAAAATATTTTTGCACAATAAAAAAATCCAATCCAAGAGTGAGATCATTATGCTCGAATTTTTAACTTCTAGATGTTGCATATGCTGCTGCTGCTGCTAAGTCACTTCAGTCGTGTCCGACTCTGTGTGACC
The DNA here is from genome assembly GCA_006410675.1 of Oreotragus oreotragus. Lineage (NCBI taxonomy): Eukaryota > Metazoa > Chordata > Mammalia > Artiodactyla > Bovidae > Oreotragus > Oreotragus oreotragus. Next base: position 90,557 of record SJYX01004830.1, on the reverse strand, counting down.
CCATAGACGGCAGCCCACCAGGCTCCCCCATCCCTGGGATTCTCCAGGCAAGAATACTGGAGTGAGTTGCCATTTCCTTCTCCAATGCATGAAAGAGAAAAGTGAAAGTGAAGTCGCTCAGTCTGTCCGACTGTTAGCGACCCCATGGACTGCAGCCCACCAGGCTACTCCATCCATTGGATTTTTCAGGCAAAAGTACTGGGGTGGGGTGCCATTGCCTTCCCCACCGATGTTGCATATAACAGGTGCTCAAAAGTGTTTCTTAAATACATATGGTTAGTTACATTGCCAATTCAAGGGCAAGGCTCTGGAATGGGAAAATCCTAAATTCACACTTTAGTTGCCCCAAAGACAGGAATATTTGACACCTGGGACCAAAGTTTTTAAAGCTTTACTCTAAACCCTCATCATGACTCTATTGTAGATAACATACACTTCCTCACACAAACTGGCAGACCATCCTTTGCAAATCTCAGTTTCTTTTCCTTCCCGGGCAAATGCCCCTCAAATTTTCCTCTCTCACTGGAGTTGGTGCCAAGAAAAACAGATCAAATGTGACTGGTTAGGAATGAAGGTGTATAGCCAAGAGGAGAATACTAAAACCAAATTGGGAGCTAATGTGGAGAGGTGTGGCAGATGGCCAACTCTTCAGAGAGAAGTGGAAATGTGAGTGTGCTCATATGAAAGGAAGAGCTAGCGTCTGGATTAGTGTAGGGGAACAGAACAGCTGGGATCACAGTGGGATGAAGATTGGCGCGAAGGAATTCCAGCATCACGGTCTTGTGACATTCACACTTCTTCACCAAGAAGATGGGCCTGCCTCGGTCATAGAGCACTCCTGGTCTTAAAAACGAGGTGCCCGGTTGTGACGTTACCCACCTCCTGCTGACTCATGATTGCTGGTTTGACCACAGTAAAATTAAGCTACCGTTCCTTAGCTAACGGAACCATCTGATAGAATTTTCCCTAGAAACAACAGACCCATGGAAGATCATGCTCTGTAATCCCACTTCCATCTCATAATAACAACCCAAAACACACATGATGAAATCAAAAGGTTTTCTTTTCCCCCAAGAAGATGTGGTACATATATACAATGGGATATTACTCAGCCATAAAAAGGAATGGAATGGTGTCATTTGCATCAACCTGGATGGACCTAGAGATTGTCATACTGAGCAAAGTGAGTCAGACGGAGAAGGAGAAATATTATATGGCCTCCCTTATATGTGGAATGTGAAAAGAAAAGATACAAGTGAGCTTACCTAAAAAAAAAAACAAAAACAGAGACTCTCAGACTTAGAGAGCAAACTCACGGTGTCGGGGTGTGGGGGAAGGGATCATTCAGGAGTGTGATGAAATCAAAAGGTTTTCTTTTCCCCCAAGAAGATGTGGTACATATATACAATGGGATATTACTCAGCCATAAAAAGGAATGGAATGGTGTCATTTGCATCAACCTGGATGGACCTAGAGATTGTCATACTGAGCAAAGTGAGTCAGACGGAGAAGGAGAAATATTATATGGCCTCCCTTATATGTGGAATGTGAAAAGAAAAGATACAAGTGAGCTTACCTAAAAAAAAAAACAAAAACAGAGACTCTCAGACTTAGAGAGCAAACTCACGGTGTCGGGGTGTGGGGGAAGGGATCATTCAGGAGTGTGGGATAGACACGTACACACTGCTATGTTTAAAATATATCACCAACAAGGATCTGCTGTAGAGCACTGGGAACGCGGCTCAGTGTTGCGTGGCAGCCTGGGTGGGAGGGGAGTTTGGGGAGGATGAATACACGTATACGTAGGGCTGAGTCCCTTTGCTGTCCACCTGAAATGATCACAATACTGTTCCTCACCTATATTCCAATACAAAATAAAATGTTTTTAAAACAACAGCAACACAAAATTAAGTAGCCTCTGGCTTGTGTGTTTAATGCGAAAGACCTGGGTTAATGTCAGTAAGTCAGAGAGTAGAATCAGGTCAATCCCTGTATCACACGGTCCTCAAAAAAAAGTCACTGCCTGTGTGGAAACATCTCCAAGAGGCCACAGTTGTATTATTTCAATATGAAATAACATATTCCTGAAGTGAATTCTGAAGCAGGTCCTGACATGGCTGGTGGGAAGAGTCTCTGATTTCCCCAGCTTGTAGGGCCAGTTAGGTTGAATGGGGCTCGAAGAAAAATTTATCAATGTAGACAACACTACACTATGAAATGACCCTCTTAAACATTCTCAATTTTGTAGATGCCTGCTACTGGTGAAAAGTCTCTTTCACATTTGCATGAAAACATATTCAATATAATTTAAACACTGAAACAACTCATGTTACCATGCAGAATGCTTTCCTTCAAAATATTTGCCTTGGACCATTGTTTCATAATGGTCATGATATTGGCAAGTAAAATTACAATCACAACTGTCTGTTGTAGAAACAGCAGGTAAGGCCTGAATTTGAAGCTGGTCAGTACTGGTGTAAGTCACGTAGCTCTCTGGGATGCAGGTATTATGTTTCCTTACAGGGCCACTTAGACTGCCAATGCCAGTCAGTGTGAAAAGCACCCAGACTGAGGCAGCTGTGGAGACCTGCAAAGGGTCATGGCAAGGTGTTAAGTGGAATGCCCAGTAATGCAAGGCTATTAGGCATCAGGCCAGGGATTTCCTCACAGTCCAACCTGTGGGGCACACTCATCCCAGTGCATTGAAAGTTAATGTATTTTTAATTTCAATATTCTTTAACCTCTGGAGATATCATTTTGCCCAATCAGGTGGCACTAGTGGTAAAGAACCTGCCTGCCAATGCAGCAGCTGCAGGAGACAGGGGTTCTATTCCTAGGTCAGGAAGATCCCCTGAAGTAGGAAGTAACAACCCACTCCAGTATTCCTGCCGGGAGAATCCCATGGACAGAGGAGCCTGGCAGGCTACAGTCCATTGGGTTGCAAAGAACTGGGCATGGCTGAAGTGACTTTGCAGCAGTAGCAACAGGAGATATCAGATATTTGCCCAATCTGGAGTTCTAGGAAGTCTTGGAAGAAAAAACATGTAGCAAGTTGGCAGCTGACCCGAGGCTTATTGAGCTGCACTTATTGTCCTGTCATAGAGGAATAACTTGAGACTAGACATCATGCATTTTCCATATATTTTGTAACAAAGTCAAGACAAAACTTGTCTTACATTCATTATTTCTGTGGGTTTTCGGATGACCTCAATGGCAACCCACTCCAGTACTCTTGCCTGGAAAATCCCATGGCTGGAGGAGCCTGGTAGGCTGCAGTCCATGGGGTCGCTAAGAGTCGGACATGACTGAACAACTTCACTTTTGCTTTTCACTTTCATGCATTGGAGCAGGAAATGGCAACCCACTCCAGTGTTCTTTCCTGGAGAATCGCAGGGACAGGGGAGCCTGGTGGGCTTCCGTCTATGGGGTCGCACAGAGTCAGCCATGACTGAAGCAACTCAGCAGCAGCAGCAGACTACACTACTGGGCTTACTTGTCTCCTCTTACTGAGAAAAGTCAGTTCCACTTGGCAATCACGACTTTCCTCCAAAGTGCCCTGCCCTCTCTACGCTCACCTCCCACCACAGCCCCAAACGTGCTTGAACTTCTCGGCCCACACACAAGCCTTGCCCTTGTACAATGCCAGTCCTAGCTCGGTAGGCTTTCATCAGCCCTGTGATGCCTTTCTGTATCTCACTAACACATTTCAGTTCAATTAACCACACATATATTGATCCCTAGGCCCATTACCGAGCATGACTCATAAATAGTACACATTTACGTTTGTAAATAAATGATGAAATGATCAGATATATATATGTTTTCTTCAGTGCCCAGGACATGAAGGATACAAAGGATATGATCTTTAACCTTCAGGAGCTCACAAGCTAGACAATAAGACAATAATGTACAACTAAAACTACTATTAAAAACTTAAAAATGCAAAAATCTCATAATCACAAAGGAGAATACGTGAAGTTAGTCTGAAATACTACTGCTGGGAATCTGGAGAAGGCTTTTTTTTCTTTAAAAAAATTAATTTATTTTAATTGGAGGCTAATTACTTTACAATATTGTAGTGGTTTTTGCCATACATTGACATGAATCAGCCATGGGTGTACAGGTGTTCCCCATCCTGAACCCCCTCCCACCTCCCTCCTCACCCCATCCCTCAGGGTCATCCCAGTGCACCAGCCCTGAGCGCCCTGTCTCATGTATCAAACCTGGACTGGCGATCTGTTTCACATATGATAATATACATGTTTCAATGCTATTCTCTTAGATCATCCCATCCTCGCCTTCTCCCACAGAGTCCAAAAGTCTGTTCTTTACATCTGTGTCTCTTTTGCTGTCTCACATATAGGGTCATCATTACCATCTTTCTAAATTCCATATACACACATTAGTATACTGTATTGGTGTTTTTCTTTCCGGCTTACTTCACTCTGTATAACAGGCTCCAGTTTCATTCACCTCATTAGAAGTGATTCAAATGTATTCTTTTAAATGGCTGAGTAATACTCCATTGTGTATATGTACCACAGCGTTCTTATCCACTCGTCTGCTGATGGACATCTAGGTTGCTTCCATGGAGAAGGTTTTTTAAGAAGGTGACGTGTTATTTCTGGGTTTTGATATTTAAATACAGTAAAAGGCATACCTGGTGTCAGGAAAAATCTGGGCACTGCTTTACAGTAGGAAGGAAAATGTGGGGAGTATTGAGAACACTTAAGAGCTGGTTGGTGGCAATTCTACCTTTGCTCATGGCAAACTCCACTTCATCACAGAGCTTTGCCTAAACCTCACTCCCCAGCATCCTCCTTGTCTTGCACAAGTTTTATGCTTCTTTGCAGGTTAGTTGTATCGACCAGGTTAGGCGGATGGAACTGCACTTAGCATATCAACCCGAAATCCCTTTGGTTTCACCCACTGAAGACCCACCTCTTGCTTGGGCTGTGACGCCATTCTGGGAGACCAGCTGTGCATAAACTTGACAGCTCTGTTCGGTAAGATCCTCCAGGGAACCCTCTGTGTTGTCTGACTACAAAGAGAGAAAGACTGTGGAAGGGACAGGCCTTGTGATGATGCCTGTGATTTTACACACGTCCGGTGACTGTGAGAACCACAGCGTCTCCAGAGCTGTCTGGGGCCCCAGAAAGTCACAGAGGAGAAGTCTGGATGTGAACCCACCAAGTTGCGTCTATCACCGTGTGGACACACTTAACTCACACTGGTGACATCCCTAGGGACGGTAACACCAGAGCAGGGCATTCCCTAACATCTCCTCCTTGCTATCACAAGAATTGTTACGAACTATTTATCACATACTCAAAAAATCATTGATATTTGATATAATAGCTGGAAAGGAGAGGCAGACAGGGGATTTTGCCTTTCATAGTGATTCACATAGACCTTATGAGGCTTTCCTCGTGACTCTAATGGTAAGCAATCTGCCTGTCAATGAAGGAGACACAAGAGATTCAGGCTCGATCCCTGGGTTGGGAAGATCCCCTAGAGAGGGAAACGGCAAGCCACTCCAGTATCCTTGCCTAGAACATTCCATGGACAGAGGAGCCTGGCAGGCTACAGTCCATGGGCCCACAGAAATTCAGACATGACTGACTGAGCACATAGTTGCTATAATTGTTTCAGTAAAAAAAATACATGTACTTATTTAATCATAATACCAAAAAAGGTAAAGAGGCATAGCTATTATTTTAATAGTTTCTATATCTCCCCAACAGATTAAAATTGGATCCTTTGGATATAATAAAGGTATAATAACATAGGGCAAATAATTATCTAGTAACTAATAAATGGATTTTAATAAAACTAAGATGTCTGCAAAAGGTACAACTTAGGTAGCTAATAAGTAACACTGCTGACGAAGCCTTTCATTTTCTTAATTGGCTCTTCAGTGTCACAATAAAATAGGAAGGGCACATTTAAACTTTCAAGATAATTTCATGAAAAAATTTCATGCACACACTAAAATTTGACCTTTTCAAACAAAAATATATACCTTGCTATGAACAGCTGTTTCACTGTTTTGCTGTAAGCAGAAATAAAAACTCTGAGTACCAACATAAAAGAAGCAGCTCAAGTCCTGATTTTTCATCTTTATAATCACTGTGATGACATGATTTACTTCAAATCTATTGCTTAAATGTAAAAATAGGCAGTGTGTGGGGACAGGAGCTGGGCCCAGTGTAGGCCCAGGGGATTTCAAATAATTTCAGATTACACTCTTGAAGCACAAGCATGGAGCTGAGTCCCACTGTGGCAGAAATTGAATAGGGGATGCTGAATTATTTAGTCTGATTTTCAAGTAGACAACTGTGTTTATTAAAGGATAACTAATAACTCTGCTAATTCAAAGGATACACGTTTAGAATAAAAACTCAGCCCTACTCATAGCATTATTTAGAACTTAGATTGACAGAAGCTTTGTTTTTTTAATCACTGACACTGTTTAGAATCATCTGACAAGGGTGATAATGAAAACTGGACTGACTTAGCTGGTATTATTTTTGCTTCCTAAGTCCCTACAGACAATGATAGCTTCTCAGTTCTCAATAGTCCCTGGGAAGGAAAGTTTCCACTGTCCTGCCTTTCGCTTGTCACTGCTTCAGAATGTTACTAATACAATTTCCTTATCTATCTATCAGTATATTGTGACTCTGAAGTGATATCAAAGATTATTTTACTTGCTCTGAATCAGGAAGAATCAGAATCTAGAGTGCTCAGCACATATCTGGATGAGGCCAACATCATGGCATAAAGCACATAACCGAAGAAAGCTCTTAGTTCCAGCTGTGTGGACCACGTGTATCAGGGTCAAGTGATCTGAATTTCAGGAGCTAACTGAAAAATAGATGGGGAAAGAGTGGAAACAGTGTCAGACTTTATTTTTGAGGCTCCAAAATCACTGTAGATGGTGATTGCAGCCATGAAATTAAAAGACGCTTACTCCTTGGAAGAAAAGTTATGACCAACCTAGACAGCATATTAAAAGGCAGAGACATTACTTTGCCAAAAAAGGTCCATCTAGTCAAGGCTATGTTTTTTCCAGTGGTCATGTATGGATGTGAGAGTTGGGCTGTGAAGAAAGCTAAGCACTGAAGAATTGATGCTTTGGAACTGTGGTGTTGGAGAAGACTCTTGAGAGTCCCTGGGACTGCAAGGAGATCTAACCAGTCCATCCTAAAGGAGATCAGTCCTGGGTGTCCATTGGAAGGACTAATGCTGAAGCTGAAACTCGAATACTTTGGCCACCTCATGTGAAGAGTCGACTCATTGGAAAAGACCCTGATGCTGGGAGGGACTGGGGGCAGGAGGAGAAGGGGACGACAGAGGATGAGATGGCTGGATGGCATCACCAACTCAATAGACATGAGTCTGGGTAAACTCCGGGAGTTGGTGATGGACAGGGAGGCCTGGCGTGCTGCGATTCATGGGGCTGGAAAGAGTCAGACACGACTGAGTGACTGAACTGAACTGAAAAAAAAGCCATACAGCCAAACCCTATGCAGCCAAAGATGTAGCCCTTTGCGCTCAGTTGCTTTAGTCATGCGACTGGACTGTAGGTCTTTGCAACCCCATGAACTGTAGCCTGCCTGGCTCCTCTGTCCAGGGGATGCTCCAGGCAAGAATACAGGAGTGGATTGCTGTGTCCTCCTCCAGGGGATCTTCCTGACCCAGGGATCAAACCTGTGTCTCTTATGTCTCCTGTAGCCCTTTAAGCAAAACCAGTTCACAAGTTCACAAACAATATTTTTATTTACATGCAGTCAGTGGGCTGCCATCTATGGGGTCGCACAGAGTCGGACACAACTGCAGTGACTTAGCAGCAGCAGCAGCAGCTAAGTGCTCTAGCAGGCACTAGAGCTATGATGGTCAACCAAGCCTGGGGCTCCTGCTGCTACTGGTCAATGGAGGAGAAAGCCAATGCATTGTGCAGGAATGAACCAGGGTTTGTAAGACATGCAGCGAAGGAAACCATAAAGGGCCTAATGGAAGCCTATCCAGGAAGTGAAATTGAACCTTTAATCTGTAGCATAAATAGAAGTTAGCCAGTTAAGGAGGCAGGAAAACCAACCAGCACAGGTGTTTATGAAGACAATAATTCTGAAGCAGGCTCAGTACCCAAAGAACTGAAGCAAGGGCATTCTGAGTTTAGCGTCCCAGGTGGCTCAGTGGTAAAGAATCCATCTGCCAGTTCAGGAAATGCATGAGATTGTGGGTTCAGTTCCTAGGTCAGAAGGATCCCCCAGAGGAGGAAATGGCAACCCACTCCAGTATTCTTGCTGGGAAAAATCCCAAGGACAGAGGAACCTGGCAGGCTAGAATCCATGGGGTCACCAAAAGTCAGACACAACTGGGCACACGCACACACACTGAGCAGGAAAAGGCATGAATCATATAGCTGTGTAGTAAGGTGGAGGAACATTTTAGAGTCCCTAAAGGAAGTCAGTCTTGAATATTCATTTGCAGGACTGATGTTGAAGCTGAAACCCCAATCCTTTGGCCACCTGATGCAAAGAGCTGACTCATCGGAAAAAAACCCTGATGCTGGGAAAGACTGAAGGCAGAAGGGGACGACAGAGGAGGAGATGGTTGGATGGCATCACTGACCCAATGGATGTGAGTTTGAGTAAACTCTGGGAGTTGGTGATGGACAGGAAGGCCTGGCGTGCTGCAGTCCATGGGGTCACGAAGAGTCAGACATGACTTAGTGACTGAACTGAACTGAACTGAAAGGTCTTTAGGTNTGAGTTTGAGTAAACTCTGGGAGTTGGTGATGGACAGGAAGGCCTGGCGTGCTGCAGTCCATGGGGTCACGAAGAGTCAGACATGACTTAGTGACTGAACTGAACTGAACTGAAAGGTCTTTAGGTTTGATCCTAAGAATCATGGATGTCATTGAAGAGTATCACATGAACAAGGGTCATAACCACATGTATATTGTTCTCAGATAATCAGATTGTTACTGGATCAAAAAGGATCAGCAGAAGAACAGGAAGATATTATAAGAGTGGATGTGAGAAGGAAAGATCAAGAAGGACTCCTAGGTTTCTGGCAAAAAAAAAAAAAAAAATATATATATATATATATATA
>SJYX01004830.1:0-81330 GCA_006410675.1 Oreotragus oreotragus | reverse complement strand
AAAAAAAAAAAAAAAATATATATATATATATATATACATACACACACACACACACACACACACACACACACCATTAGGAAAACCAGTTGCTATATCTTTTATATTAATAGTAAAATCATTCCATATACTATTATATCTTGAATAGTTTCTTCTAGCTAAGAACTTGTTCCTAGCCTAGACTTTCTTTTACAACTGACTGGATATTTGTGTGGGATGTCTCAGAGAAATCTCCAGTCCCAACAGAACAAAAGCACAATCCTTCACTTTCTACTTCACCCCCCATTTCTCTGTTTTCTAGGACCCCCTGACCCTGCAGTTGGCACCTCTGTTTGTTTTTTTATGAGAATTCTTTTTTCACTTTCAACAGAAAGAACCATATATATCTCAGAATTCTGATTGCTACCCATTCTATTCAATACACAGTACATGGCCTGTCTCTTATACACATCTAGATGTGTATAAGAGACAGCCCATAGACGGCAGCCCACCAGGCCCCACCACCCTGACCCTGCAGTTGGCACCTCTGTTTGTTTTTTTATGAGAATTCTTTTTTCACTTTCAACAGAAAGAACCATATATATCTCAGAATTCTGATTGCTACCCATTCTATTCAATACACAGTACATGGCAAACAATTTTTGCAGCAAGAATTCTTTTTTTCTGAAAGTTAATAAAAACTTTAAAACAAGTAAAAGACATTTATATTGGAGCATTTCAAGTGAACTTTAAAAATAAAAAACATTGATTTTTCTACCTAATTTTATTTTATATACACTACTTAAAAATATTTTACCTATATTTTAACACAACTACGTATGCAATCAATTTAAGAAGAAATATCCTCAAAATAAGGAGAAACCAAGCAGAGTTCTCAAGAATATAAAAAAGAATAACAATGAATTCAAAAGAGAATGATTACTAATGAAATAGTAGTTATATTACCAAAATACCAGAAACTTTTACAATCATTATTTTTGTACTAGCCTTGTCCATATAAAAATATTATGAAAATCTACATATTTAAAAGCAAGATCCAAATATTTAAATTATAAGGAAATATTCAGTCTATGCCTAAAATAATAGAATTTTAAAATATCATTAAAAAAATCAAGACAAAAGGAAATTATTACATATAGGCATATATAAGTCAATTATATTTGTAAGTTATTTATTAAATAATAAACTGATTAAGTCCAAAGATAAACTGTCCTTCACAATGTGAAAATCTGAAAATATTATGAGCTATAGTTTAGTGTTTCTGACTGTTTAATATATCTGTTTGATATTTCAGTTGTTTTCATCCATGAGAATTTTTGTAGCTTTTTGAAATATTAATATGGTTTCTAGTGATTGACAAAATTCTCTATCAAGAATTATACATGATGCCCACTATGCCAAGAAACAAAAGTAAAGTAACTTGATGAATGACCATTGACAGTATATGACTTTACAAGATACATTCAATAAGTCATCTCATTAGAAAATGCATAACTTGATGTTCTGTTCAAAATTTTAATGAGCATTTCTATCAATACATGAAAATGTATGTGATGTGTTGCTTCCATTAATTTTTCTCTCTGGTTTTCAGTGAACAAACTTGTGCTTCCAGGATATTCCATTAGAAGGAAGCAGAAGGACTTTAATCTGTAGAATCAAATCTATCAATCAATAGGAAAAAAAACAACGCTAATGCATTCATTCCAAGACACCGTGACTAAGCGTGTGTGTGTGCTCCATCGTGTCTGACGCTTTGTGATCCATGGCTCTAGCCCACCAGGCTCCTCTGTCCATGGGATTTCCCAGGCAAGAACACTGGAGTGGGTTGCTTTTTCTTCCCAACATAACAGTTCAGCCATTTTTTTTTTTTATTAAGCTATAGTCACTGTAAGTTGTATGCCAGTAGGGGTCTAGTTAAAAAAGTTACACTATGTCTATGTGGTAGATCATTAGACTGCTGATAAATTCCATTTTCAAAGCATTTTTAAGGACTTTGGAAAATTGGTTACAGCAGAAAGTCAAGTTGTTTGCTTTTTGGAATAAAGGGTATAAGCTTTAAAAAATAAAATTATATTTCACATTAAAAAAACTGTAGTCACTTTAATAAATATGCTTAAATGCCTCACAATAAATATGTCTATGTGGTAGATTATTAGACTGCTGATAAATTCCATTTTCAAAGCATTTTTAAGGACTTTGGAAAATTGGTTACAGCAGAAAGTCAAGTTGTTTGCTTTTTGGAATAAAGGGTATAAGCTTTAAAAAATAAAATTATATTTCACATTAAAAAAACTGTAGTCACTTTAATAAATATGCTTAAATGCCTCACAATAAACTAAACTTTGGTCACTGTCCTCCTATATATAATTAAGAAGATTTAGGAATCTCTCTTTTGTACTGTTTTAGACTCAGAGCAGATTATCAAAAAGCCTTTAACCCTCTAACAGAACTTTTGGCCTAGGGAGTGCCAGTTGAATGTCACTTAATACATCTCTAAAGTTACATGCCCTGTGACACGCTTACAGTTGAACCAGCACATAAATCTTACACCATTCTGTCCAAACAGGACAGAGAGACAGTCATGAATCTGTCATGAATTGCTCTTAAACCCCATCAACAAATATATACCACATTGTATGCTCTAAGCTTGTGGAGTCAATGTTGAGTTAAAAGCATCTTTTTTTTCCTCCTGTTTTGATGAAGAATAAGCTGTGAAAGGGAAGACTGGTATTGTCTGCCCCACCCAGTTAAGTCTGACGTTAAGTGATGCTAAGTGATGCGTCACAGAATTGTGTAATAATTTAAGGACCATTAAGCAAAGAAACAGTTGTGTAGCAACATGAATCTGATGAAGTGTGTTGTTTGGTTGCTAAATCCTGTTCAACTCTTTATGACCCCATGGACTGCAGCACGCCAGGCTTCCCTGTCCTCCACTATCTCCTGGAGTTTGCTCAGATTCATGTCCATTGAGTTGGTGATACTATCTTACCCTCTGCCACCTGCTTCTCCTTTTGTCTTCAGTCTTTCCAATCATCAGGGTCTTTTCCTGTGAGTCGGCTCTTTGCATCAGGTGGCCAAAGGATTGGAGTTTCAGCTTCAGCATCAGTCCTTCCAATGAATATTCAGGGTTGATGAAAGTAGGTAGAGCAAAATCAGAGCTCAAGTCAGAAACCAGCATGGAACCTTAGAAGCTTATTCATGTAAGCACAGCAGGGAGCAAGGCTCGGGAACCCACAAGAACAAGGAAGGTAGCAAGGACAGACATCAACACAAAAGGCCTAAAACATGTTCTCGGTGTTCCTAGGAAAGCCTCTTGGTTCCATCCTTATGAAATACAGGAGAGCGACCTCTAACACTGCTCTCCTGACAGGCCATGGGCCTGTGAGATCACTAAGTGCACGTAATGAGCTGTTTGCAGCACTGTTATCTCCATTACAGATAACTCAATCTGAACTAGAAATATTTTTTAAAGTCTCATGAAATTAAAAACGAAATAAAATATAAGCCTCTGAAAAAATACTTTTATTGCGATGTAATTGACCAATAAGATTATACTAGTTTCAGATGTAGAGCAGAATAATTTAGTACTCAGTGTATCTACTGCAAAATGATCTCCACAAACATTCTAGCTAACATTCAGAAAAACAACAGGAACAACAACAATTTAAAAAAAAAAAAAAAACCCTTTAAAATGCAATATTTGAGGTGTTACAAATGGCTCAATGTTAGAGAAAGCACACACCCAGGCTGGTGGACTGTGCTTTAACGCTGGGAAAGACTGAAGGCAGAAGGAGGAGAGGGTCACAGAGGATGAGACAGTTGGATGGCATCACCAATTCAATGGACATGAACTTGGGCAAACTCCGGGAGATGGTGAGGGACAGGGAGATCTGGTGTGCTGCAGTCATTGGGTCCCGAAGAGTCAGACATGACTTAGCAACGGAACAACAACAAGAACTCTGTTTTAAAAGGTAAACCAGCTTCCACGTACATGCATATCTAGGTACCAGGAGCTCATGGACCACACCTAAGTGTCTGAGTTGCCTGGAGCTCAGGAAGGAACCAGCCATATGGCAGATGCTTGGAAGATATTTTTGAATGGCTCAGTGGACAAGTTATTTGCACCAGTTCTTAATTGGCAGTAAATTCCAGAGCCAGAATTCAAACCCAGGTTAGTTCACAAGCAGTCTAAAAAAAATAAATAAATAAGCTACCCTACCTATTTATCTGTGATGGAGATGGAATTGATTCATGCCTGGCTGGTCCAATTCATAGGGCTACACTAGGACCAAAGGAGATGTTATTATGTGGGAATGTGTTTTGTAAAATCTGATCCACTGGAAAAAATATAAGTGACTGAAAAATGGACTTGTAATAAATGTGAATCGCTTCTTTCCAAATCAGAGTCAATATTGGCTAGGAATAGAGAACTGGCAAAGAGACTTATCTTAAAACAAATTTTTTACCTTTATATAGGGAGAAATCTCTAGAATATGCTTTCTTAAATGTTTGCTCCTGCAAATTTAGGACCTTAATGACTTTGTTATTTTCATATAAATGCAGGAAAGCATTATATATTATTCAACATGATCCCAAAATACTCTTCAAATTACCTTTTTCCCAACCTATCCAAGCACTCTGAAAAGAAGAAGGTCATTTGTATTCTGGAAACTTTAAAGTGATGTGTTTTGTCTTTGCCGCAAGATAAAAATAACCACCAATTTCCTGGGGTCAGTCTTGATCAATAGACATCTGACCTCTGAGAGCACCATAAATGGTGGAAATTATTTGGGGTCATCATCCATATTTGCACTAAAAGTCTCTCTGCTTGAGACTCCAGTCAGTGGCGAGAGAAAAATCTTGATGTTTTGAAAGAAATATCTGATCAAATGTGAAGGAAATGTCTCAGCTACTTCATCTAAAGCCACATCATACCTTTTCTCTTTTCCTTTCTAGACCTGTAACTCCTAGTTAGCCAATGCTATAGAATTTGGATATTAAAGAATTTGAAGCACTTATATGTATCCAAGGGGAAAAAAAACTCTATAAATAGATTCAATTTTTAATTTTAGAATTAAGATTCAAATACACAATTTCATGCTGGCTTGGGGACCACAGCTTTAGCTAGGTATTATCAGGTGATGTAGACCACACATCATCGACTCAATGGACATGAATTTGAGCAAACCGGGAGGTAGTGAAGGCCGGGGAAGCCTGGCATGCTGCAGTTCATGGGGTCGCAAGGAGTCAGACACAGCTGAGTGACTGAACAACAAGACCACTTGATCCACGCCATCATTTCAGACTGTCATGTACACGAATATCCGGGCATCTCATTAAACTGAGACATGGATTCTGTACATGCAGAGTAGAATCCAAGAGTCTGCATTTCCAACAAGGCCAGATGATCTGATGATGCTGGTCCACAGGTCACATTTCTAGAAACAAAGACAGTTCATTTCCAGCTCTTAGACCTGAACTTAGCTCTCCTGGGTACTTCAGCCTGGCTCCTCAGCTTCTCTGTAATTGCCATTCTAAACCAAGATGATCAATGACAGTGCTGTTATCCAGATTTGTCTGGAGTTAACAGAACATTTGGAGGGTATTTTTTTAAACACTTCCAAATGTTCATTATGTTCCACTTTACTAATTTGTTTTATAAGCAATACCTCAAAAAATGCAATTGTAAAACAGCTACCTGATAGAAATCCTTTCTAAATAGCTAAGTTTCCTGTAGAGTGGTACTTTTGACATCATAAATATCCAAAAGTGGAATCTCACTGACTCAGCTAAATGAATCTGTTTATTGGAAAGATGTTCCCCCCAACAAGTGAGCAGGGCTGCCAGGTAAAGGGGGTGAGTTTGGACACTCAGCAGCAGAAAGAGTAACAAATGTTGCTACGCCCAGGTAATCAAATGTTCTATTAAAATAGGCCATCTGGTCACACAATTGTCATTAAACAAATGCCTCAGAAAGCTTACAGTTTTAACAAATTGTAGCCACCTGCTTAAATGTTACAGAGGCAAGTCTTCATGGTTAAAGAAGACTAACTTATGTAAGACCTCTAATTAGTTACTTTTATTTTGCAACAATTACAGCACACACAAATGCCTCCTTTTCTTCTGAGACTTCTCTACAATTGTTCTGTCCTGCCGGGTATGGACCCTGGGGTGTGGATGGACTGTCTCCTCTACAGCACTTTCTACTGACTTCAGATTTGTTAAATGAACATTTCTTTTTCTCTTCTTGCTGCTGCTGCTAAGTCGCATCAGTCATGTCCGACTCTGTGCGACCCCCTAGACGGCAGCCCACCAGGCTCTCCCATCCCTGGGATTCTCCAGGGAAGAACACTGGAGTGGGTTTTAGTGAATATCAAAGAAAAGGGAAAGAGTGATTAATGCAGAAAATCATAAATTCCAGGAGAGAGATATCATTTGTACATGTGGTAAACAGTAGATTCATTTTTGTTTTAAAAAAAAAACTGACTCATATTTGTATTGGTGGTATTTTTCTCCTTCAGCAGAAACGCTTCGGGTGTCTTTACCATGTCTAGTTATTCAAATTATTTTTTTTACGTGGCAAAGGCCTTGGAATTAAGCACCCCATCTGCATACAGAAAAGACGACGCAGGGAACAATAAAACGTCTGAGGCCAACTCTAGACTTCCTTTCACAGGCAATGGGGGAAATTAGTGTCATCACTAGGTTGAAGACATAAAGAGATTCAAAATTAAAAATCCTTTGAATGCTTCCAACAAGATTCCTATAATCAGCTGAGATAAGTAATGATCAAAGCCCTTTAAAACAGTATTGTTCCCTCCATTAGGACTGTTTAAATGTACCCTACTATTCACCAGAAATTACACAAGATTACTGCAGAAGCTATGCTATTGTTTCAGCTAGGCACCCAGATGTTTTAAAGATGGTTCACCCCCACAAGCGTAAGGTTAAAAAGCCAAGATACAAAACAGCTGCAGTTATAAGCCTTCATCCCCCAGTCCATCCCACCGCATAGGTGGCTCCGTCGCCCCGACACAGCGGTGTATCCCGAGCAGAGTGGGCTGGAGTCCGCGTGTGGGGCCTGGGGAAGCAAACGGGCAGAGAGGCAGGTTCACTTCTACATGGATCGCATTGCGTCTACTTCTCCAAACAGACCCTTTCAATGCCCTCACTAACTTTGTATCTGGGAAATGTTGACTTCCCAAAGATCCCTTTTTCATTCAGTGCATGTTATCCCAGCTCCAGGACGATGGGTGAAGAGAGATAAGCGTGTGTCTAAACACCTCATTACCACCGTTATTTTATGCAATCGCCTGGGGGATATTCCGGCAGTGCCACGTTGGGATCCGAGGTCACTTCTAAGCAGAAGACCAGGATAATGACCGTCTGACAGATTTACTGACCTTTACTTTTCCTCCCCAATGTCCTGTGAGGTTTAATAACCATATTGTTATTGCTTGACTGATAACAGTTTGGACAGGACATCTTCTGTCTCCATCTTTAAACATTTTGGAGGTTTTGCATGACACCGTTCATCACGAGCTGAAGACGATGTAAGAATTAGCAGGGTTTTTAGACACAGATTTGTGCCAGCCATTTGGAAAACCCAGAGCTGTTTCAGTTTTATGTACTAGGCGATATCAGTTGAAGTGTCACAGACGACACTGAGAGGGGGAGGTGGCGGAAGCTAACTATAGCCTCTGAACTTGTGGGAAGCGGATAAGTGCTGAGTAGGTCCAGGTTAGAGAATGGTGCACATAGTGTCGGATTTTAAGCTTCTGCTCAGTTCTGAATATGTTTAGCTCTGGACTTTTTCACCCTCCCACCCTGTCTTCAATCCCCAAATATCATCAGTGAAGCAAGGATAAGATGAACATAATTGTTATCCTTAAACTTGAAAATGTCAGGAAAATTTGGAGATGTGTGATTCCACTAGGTTTGCCTTAGACTCTTGGGAATGGCTTGAAGAGGCTGTAATATCCTCACATTTAACAATCAAGCAGCCACAAACACTGCCGTCAGCCGTGACTTTGGGAGTCATCCTTTCCCCATCTTCATATATGCATTCAAAGGAATTCATAGGCCCATGCTTCGTTTGTTTGTTTGCTTGTCAGAGAGTGATTCTTGAACACAAGTTGCATCAAAATTAGCATCAGGAGTTGTTAATGCTGACAATCACAATAATCATAGTGACATTTACAGAGCACTCACTAAGTTTTTCATCAACCACTTTTCAAACAATCTCTCTCAAAGACAAAAATCAGAATTTCTAGAGGTGAGACCCTGGCACCTTCTAGGTGTGACATCAATTCATCAATTCATACTGTAGTTAAAAAAAAAAAAAAAAAACTCTCCCGAGTAAACTCGCGTCCTTATCGCCGGCACCTCCACTGCACTGGGTCTGGATCCCCGGAGTGCTTGCACACCTCACCCACGTTGGCCTAAAGGAGCCTGGGGAGAGTGCTTGTCAGCCTTCTTTTGACCTTTAGATAACTAGGACCAGTCAGCCTAAATCTATGCTTTGTGTTCAAGAACCTTGATGCCCTTCCAGGTGGGCGTTTCCTCTTGTGTGAAGGAGAAAGATGATACTTGCCTTTACCAGTATAAAGAAGATTAAATGGACTGATCGTTAAGGTACCTGGTATACGCCTGCACATCTGTAAATGGTGGTGGTTGTTCGTTGCTAAGTTATTTCTAACTCTTTGTGACCCCATGGACTGTAACATGCCAGGCTCATCTGTCCTCCTCTGTCTCCCCGTGTCTGCTCAAATTCATGTCCATTGAGTCAGTGATGCTATGTAACCATCTCATGGTCTATCATCCCCTTCTCTTTTTGCCTTCAGTCTTTCCCAGCATCATGGTCATATCCAATGAGTCGACTGTTCGCATCAAGTGGCCAAAGTATTTGGAGCTTCAGCAGCAGTCATTCCAATGAATATTCAGGGTTGATTTCCTTTAGGATTGACTGGTTTGATCTCCTTGCAGTCCAAGATGCTATCCAATCATTTCATCCTCTGCCGCCCCCTTCTCTTCTTGCCTTCAATCTTTCCCAGCATCAGAATCTGTTCCAAGGAGTCAGCTCTTCACATCAAGTGGCCAAAGTACTGGAGCTTCAGCTTCAGTCCTTCCAATAAATATTCAGGGTTGATTTCCTTTAGGGTTGACAGGTTTGATCTCCAGGCAGACCAAGGGACTCTCAAGAGTCTTTTCCAGCACCACAGTTCAAACACATCAATTCTTCAGCACTCAGCCTTCTTTATGGTCCAACTATCACATCCATATATCTGTGCATGACTACTAGAAAAACTGTAGCTTACACTATACGGACGTTCGTCAACAAAATGATGTCTTTGCTTTTTAATATGGTGTCTCGATTTGCCATAGTTTTCCTTCTAAGGAGCGAGCATCTTCTAATTTTATGCCTGCAGTCACTGTCCACAGTGATTTTGGAGTGCAAGAAAATAAAATCTCTCACATTTCTATTTTTCTCCTTCTGTTTGCCATGAAGTGATGGGGCCAGATGGCATGATCTTCGTTTTTTGAATGTTGCATTTTAAGCCAGCTTTTTCATTTTCCTCTTTCACCCTCGTCAAGAGGCTCTTTAGTTCCTCTTCACTTTCTGCCTTTAGAATGATATCACCCACATATCTGAGCTTACTGATATTTCTCCCAGCCATCTTGATTCCAGCTTGTGATTTATCCAACCTGACATTTTGGATGATGTACTCTGCATATAAGCTAAACAACCAGGGTGACATTATACAGCCTTGTCATACTCCTTTCCCAATTTTGAGCCAGTCCCTTGCTCCATGTTCAGTTCTAACTGCTGTTTCCTGACCTGCGAACTAGTGAGTAGACGGTTTAGTGCTGATGCAGGAAAAACCTGGCCCGTCTTCTCCCAAACCCACAGGAGTTTTTAAGCAAATCACAGAGCAGATCCCAAGAAAATGGAAGGCTTTTTTTTTTTTTTTCCTGTATGACCTTAGACTCACATACTTCTCCACAATTAGACTGTATTTTCAAGTTTATGGGGGACTTTTGAGATGCACGTGTCCATGGTTACATCTGGCACCACGTCGATCCAAAACGGGCCTTGTGATTAGCATCTTTGTTCTGTGCAAGGAAAACTCGAGGGCATTTATTTCTGATTTGTGGAATTCTTTGCACTAATTGAGACTTCCCTGGTGGTTCAGATGGTTAAGAATCTGCCTGCAATGCGGGAGACCAGGGTTCGATCTCTGAGTCAGGAAGATCCCTTGGAGAAGGAAATGGGTACCCACTCCAGTATGCTTGCCTGGGAAATCCCATGGACAGAGAAGCTTGGCAGACTACAGTCCATGGGGTCACAAACAGTCGGACATGACTGACAGCCTCTCATTCACTTTTGCACCAAGTAAGGAGTGAGCTTTGGATGAAGATCTGCAGACTCTGAGTTCCTGGCAAAGCACGTCTTTAAGCTAATCTGAGAAGCCACGATTTTTCAGGTCTTTCATATATGCTCTTCCTTCCATTTGGAACAATTCTCCATCAGGGCTTTCCTGGCTGCTGGTGGACTCTGAATCATTTTTCCTGGGCCTTGAATTCTCTGAATATATTTTATAAATGAAGTGTAAACTATACAAAGAGGGCAGATAGTCCGTGGCTTCCTCAGGGGCAGGCACCGCTTCTATTTGCTTGTGTAGCACCTATGTCTCTCAAGCGATTTCTTTAAGCACAAAGTAGAACTTCAAAATGTGCTTACTGAATGGATAAACTGAGCTTTCAAGAGTAAGATCACATTTTTAGACTACAGCAAACTGCAAACGTTGCTTTCGTAGACAGGCATTTAATTGAGAGATCTGGATTCTTTAAAACAAAATTTTTTGCAGCTATCAAAATCTATTATTTAAATGCAATAAATGGAACTTCATTTTATTTCAGTGATCTAATATATAATTTGAAAAAAGAAAAAAAGAAACGGTCCATGAATTGACTCTGGAAGTGGTTTGTATCCTCATTTAGACTGTGATCAGCTATAGATAACTCCTGGTGTGAAATGTATGTTCTCCATGAATGCCTTCATCAACCAGATTCTAAAAAGAATATACATATAAAATGAATAGGTTTTTTCAGCTGTATTACTCTTTCCATGAAGCTCAAAGGTCACTTCTAGCCTCTTATTTCACCAAATATTGCAGCAGCTTTGAACAATAATTAAACGATTGCCTTTGATATGTACCCTAAATAATGAAAAGACAGCTAATCAAAGACCTTTCACATAACATACTAAATAACCTGGCAAAAACCCACTATGGTGAAGCTGCAATTTTTCAGAGTATTAATAGAAGACTCCTACATGAAACTGATGTAAAATGTAGAGAGTTAACCAAAATTGACTTTTTAAAACCAGTTTTAAATGGTAAGAGTGCCAAAACCTAAAGGAACTTCCAGTTTGCATGAAGTAAGTAATATGATTCATTAAAAGTGAGCTAAAGTGGTTTTAGCATTTGCACTCATAAGAAGATATAGGCCAGGCGAAGAGAGCTGAGTTTTATTACATGCCCTAAAATTTTGATTTTGACTTTCTAAATATACACTTAAGATATCTTCATGATAGAAGAAAAAGGCATGTAAAAATCTGTTGAAGGCATGCCTTATCAGAATGATTGCCCCTGGCTGGGAATTTTCTCTATTAGTCCACTTTAACTTAACCGTAACTTAACCGTGTCAAATTCCTGCCTCCCAGCCATTTGGCAAGGAAGCTTAATGAGATAATAAGAAAGAAAGAAGCAAGAAAGAGGGAGAAAGAGCTAATGGGCCAGACTGCTTTGCTTTGGTACCTCTGAACTGAAAATGCTTTTTTTCAATATAAATTTTTTTTAATGAACGCTGTGTCGACCTGTCCTTCATCTTTTTTTTTTTTNTGAGAAGCCACGATTTTTCAGGTCTTTCATATATGCTCTTCCTTCCATTTGGAACAATTCTCCATCAGGGCTTTCCTGGCTGCTGGTGGACTCTGAATCATTTTTCCTGGGCCTTGAATTCTCTGAATATATTTTATAAATGAAGTGTAAACTATACAAAGGGGGCAGATAGTCCGTGGCTTCCTCAGGGGCAGGCACCGCTTCTGTTTGCTTGTGTAGCACCTATGTCTCTCAAGCGATTTCTTTAAGCACAAAGTAGAACTTCAAAATGTGCTTGCTGAATGGATAAACTGAGCTTTCAAGAGTAAGATCACATTTTTAGACTACAGCAAACTGCAAACGTTGCTTTCGTAGACAGGCATTTAATTGAGAGATCTGGATTCTTTAAAACAAAATTTTTTGCAGCTATCAAAATCTATTATTTAAATGCAATAAATGGAACTTCATTTTATTTCAGTGATCTAATATATAATTTGAAAAAAGAAAAAAAGAAACGGTCCATGAATTGACTCTGGAAGTGGTTTGTATCCTCATTTAGACTGTGATCAGCTATAGATAACTCCTGGTGTGAAATGTATGTTCTCCATGAATGCCTTCATCAACCAGATTCTAAAAAGAATATACATATAAAATGAATAGGTTTCTTCAGCTGTATTACTCTTTCCATGAAGCTCAAAGGTCACTTCTAGCCTCTTATTTCACCAAATATTGCAGCAGCTTTGAACAATAATTAAACGATTGCCTTTGATATGTACCCTAAATAATGAAAAGACAGCTAATCAAAGACCTTTCACATAACATACTAAATAACCTGGCAAAAACCCACTATGGTGAAGCTGCAATTTTTCAGAGTATTAATAGAAGACTCCTACATGAAATTGATATAAAATGTAGAGACTTAACCAAAATTGACTTTTTAAAACCAGTTTTAAATGGTAAGAGTGCCAAAACCTAAAGGAACTTCCAGTTTGCATGAAGTAAGTAATATGATTCATTAAAAGTGAGCTAAAGTGGTTTTAGCATTTGCACTCATAAGAAGATATAGGCCAGGCGAAGAGAGCTGAGTTTTATTACATGCCCTAAAATTTTGATTTTGACTTTCTAAATATACACTTAAGATATCTTCATGATAGAAGAAAAAGGCATGTAAAAATCTGTTGAAGGCATGCCTTATCAGAATGATTGCCCCTGGCTGGGAATTTTCTCTATTAGTCCACTTTAACTTAACCGTAACTTAACCGTGTCAAATTCCTGCCTCCCAGCCATTTGGCAAGGAAGCTTAATGAGATAATAAGAAAGAAAGAAGCAAGAAAGAGGGAGAAAGAGCTAATGGGCCAGACTGCTTTGCTTTGGTACCTCTGAACTGAAAATGCTTTTTTTCAATATAAATTTTTTTTAATGAACGCTGTGTCGACCTGTCCTTCATCTTTTTTTTTTTTCCCTTCCTTCCTCATCTTTAAGTGAACTTTGTATCTGAATATATCAAGTATCAGCATTGGCAGTGGGATTTGCATACCCAGTTTTGAAAGGCAAACTCTCCTGTTCATGACAACATTCAAATTGCCACACGAGCCCTGGGTTCATAGTTACAGATAATGAAATTTGAATTTTTTTCCTCAAAAAGCATTTTGGGGAAAAATGAGGAAGAAGATTATGAGAATTTTATCCCAGAATGAGGTCATCATTTGATTATTTGAGTCTAAATCCAACAGCACCTAGGTATAGCCAACTCCATCCCATAGCTTACGCTGCATGTATTTTTTTTTTTTTTTTTACTCAATTTTCTAAGGAACAAGAAACATCTGTCTTTTTCAGTCTCTTCACAGCATCCAACTCCGTGGACAGATGTTTTGAAAACCACGTTGTCTGTGAACATTTAAAGGAATACTATATTTGCATAAACTCTGGGAATTCCAAGCTCTGTGCTTTCCATACTGTTTGAGTTTTTTAAATCAATATTTTTTTGTTCTGTACCCATCATTTTGTTTTACTCTTCATAAAGCAGACATTGTGTGCACACATCTGTTAAATCTGGGCTGCATTTATTACAGTTCTGTTCTTCCAGAAACAGGAAGGATTAATTACCACAGACTGGCTCTAGAAGCACCCCCGTGCTTCTTAACACACAAAATTAATTCAGAGTTGACAAAACTCTTTCAGCCACAGCCTGCTTCCTGCTGATGACGCTTTATTAGCATATTCTTCCCAGAAAAAAAAATGCCTCCTAGACCCCTTTTACCTCTCCTCTGAGTTCAATTTGTACAGCCCTGAGTGACAGGCAGCAAAATGGCTTGAATATATCGAAGGCAAGTTGCCAAAACCCTCCGATAGAAGCACTTTGGGGCCTTTGTCCCGAGCACATTAAAGTCACAGAAGGTCCATGTACAGTAGACAGTGAGAGGCAGGCAGGATGCTCTCAGGAAGACAAAACAGCAGGTGATAAGTGACATTAGATAACAGTGAGAATTTGCCACAGACTAAATTAACTGCTGGAGTGAAACATTCTCGGCTCTAAGGCTATATTAACAGTGAATGTATAATTAGGTGATTGTCATTCGCTTTAGTGTTTGAGGAGGTCTGTATGTAAAAATGATGAAGACAGCTCCATTTGACTCGGGAGACACAGAGCTGGAAGTGGTTTGAAGAATGCTGGAGAATAATTCTTCTTTCGGGTCTTAGAAAGCCATTTGTAAAAATAAGTGGTGCTTGGAAGTGAAGATGGATATCACACACACACACAGAGACCACAGACACACACTGTTTGCAACCTCAGAGAACATACTACCAGGAAATCAAACTCCAAAATGTAGCTTATGGATGTTCTCAAAATTAATCAGAGCTTGATTAGGGGCATGAGAAGTTTTGAAGGTACACATTAATCTGTGGTTTTCTTTTCCCATCAGAGACAACACCCTTAATAATATTCAGCTTCTATTCTAGATCATAAGGAATTTTTATATGCCCCTTGCCATGTCTGTGGCCTTAAGAGAGCAGTCTACTTTGGTTTTACCCTCAAACCTGTAAGAATCTAGAGAAATGCAATAGAACTCCCCTCACCCCCCACCAAATGTGTCCGGGATAGAAAATGAACTGCTACATTGATCAATGACTTGATTATCCCCAAATCATCACATAGCTTTCTCAAATACCCTTACATGAAATACTACTCAAATAGAAAATGTCAATAATCTTTAGCTTCTTAAAATCGTTTTTCTTTAGACATTCTTCTTCTCTTCCAGACCTATGCTTACATCCGATGAGTAGTATTTCAGCTTTTGGTCCATCCAATCCCATCCTAAAGGGGGTGGTTGTTGGTCAGTTGCTCAGTCGTGTCTGACTCTTTGTGGCCCCATGGACTGCAGCACACCAGGCTTTCCTGTCCTTCACCCTCTCCCAGAGTTTCCTCAAACTCAGGTCCACTGAGTCTCCCTGACGGTGCCAGGTACCCATATGGGACTTTGGTAGAATTCTCACCATGGAACATCATGTGCTCTTTCCATGAGGATTTCTCTTAAAGCTAGAGCACTTCATTTTTGGCAACCAAGCTCTCTATGTCTAGACACATTATAGTGCTTGGTTACAATTGTATTTCCATAATAATCTAGTATCCATTCATTCATAACTTTCTAAAAAAAAAAAAAACTCTGCTTTTGGGCTTTAAACACTCTGGGTTTAGCCTTAGCCAAAAAGGTGACTATTTGGAAAGTTTCTGCTAAATCCATTTTATCAGATATTGACTTCTATGACTCAGAAAATTATTTTCCATATGCCCACAAGAATTATTACCCCCAAAATAAAGCATGAGGAGCTGACTTTTATAATTTAAAGATCTGACTGTGACTAGTCCCTTGAGAAACAAGCTCAAATGCTGGAATGAAAGATTCAAATTGAAAACCCAAATTTTTCTTGCTATATGCCTATTCTACTAAAGAATAAACACATGGACACAAAATTCCAATATTTCAATTTTGGGGGGGGTGGGAATTGGATGCTCCGAGATGCACATCCCTCTCCACTTACCATTTTGTCTCCAAAAATTATTAGTAAAGTCCCAACTATAAGAAGCTCAAGGTTAATTTATAAGTGGAGATACTGTTAGTTTTCCTAACATGACTGTACTTTGTAAATAGAATGTTGAACCCAGACAGCTTGAGCCCACTCACTGCTTCTGGTATAACACCTCCATGCATGAATGGCTTCTTCATCTGTACTAATTTGACTTTTCCCTTTAATCTAGAAAGATCATAAATATACCACATGTAGGAAGTAAGTGAATATAGCATTGGAGGCTATTGGCTTATCCCAGCCCATGTTATCTCTTACAATTCTCTCTGCCTCTTCCAGGCATTCAGTGTTCTGAGCTTCTCAAGGGAAATCTTTTATGATCAATTCATTAATGAGCACTAAATTAATGACTGAATCTATCAGCCCTTCCAAACATTAGTCTACTATTATATACATATATATATATATATATATATATATATTTTTTTTTTTTTTTGTCCATACCACATGGCTTGTGGAATCTTAGCTTCCTGGCCAGAGATTGAATACATGCCTCCTGCAAGAGAAGTGAGGAGTCCTAACCACTGGACCATCAGGGAAACCCCCAGATTTGTTTTTCTTTAAAGGTACACTCATAAAATCAAGAGTAACTTAAGGTAAACAAGAAAACTGATAGTATAATAGAATTTAAAGCACTTGGCGCTTGATAGGGGTCATATTTTGTTCAAAGTGATTTCAGGGCAAACTCTGTGAATTGTTCATTTAACTTCTCTGTGTATCAATGTCCTCATCATTGAATAGGAAAAAATAACAGCATCGACCTACTTGGATGATTGTGAAGCTTAAGATAGTGGGCAGAGATCACTCAGAAGAGTCGTGATTAAAAATGTCCTCAACAAATGCTAGCTACCATTAGTGATACAATCATTATTGTAATTACTAAATAAGAATAGAAAGAGTTCTGAAAGTGTCAATTCTGGACCTAAACCTGATACTAGTAATCATAGAATCTTTCCCATTTCTTAATTATTTGTTTCTCTTTGGATAGATCTGTCTATTAATTCCCATGATTTGGGTAAGATATATAGTACACAAATACACACACAATTTCTTTTCAAATTTCCCAAAACAGATGTTAACCACCTCTGCATATCCATCACTCCAGACAGATGGCCACAGATTGTACATGAACAGCAAGTCAGAGGTTATTTCACTGCGGTCACCTGGTATGACCCAAAACAACTTATCTTTGAAGAGGGTGCTGGAGAGACGAGGTGACATTGCTAACCCACCCCACAGCCTATGTTGCCAACTCTAGCAAACAATTTTCAATCTCTTCAGAGTTACACATTCTTAAAGAATCAAAGACTATAAAATATCCATTTGAAAAATTCCTTGATGCATGCTCTCAGTAATTAAATAGCCAGATAAATACTTTCTATTTTGTTCTGTTTTACCTATAAAGCCATAAACAATGGTGAACTTAGATGACGTTTAGCAACTTTCTGTTGCCAGAACTAAAAACGAGAATAAAGCAAACACGTTTACAAATGTCAAAGAAAACTTAGCTTAGTGATACTGAGAGAATCTTGTTAGTTTTGCTTATGTTTTTAGGGTTGTCAAAATATGACACAAAGAGTACGTAGATTTTTTTTGGTGTTATCAGAATAGAAAAGAATCATCTTCCAAAGCCATTTTATAAATAAATTCAAAAGTGATAAATGGTTTTATAATGCCTCACAGAATCGTAAAGCATGCTAAACAACTAAAACTTCACTATAATTAACAGTTACGTACAGGCCAATGCAGTGAAATTTCCAAAGAACTTAAAAAAAGAAAAGATACGAAAGATCTTATAAAATTCAGAGGACTTCTAACTGCTTTTCGTTATTTTTTCTCTTTTTACTTTTATTAGCAGTGGCAATTTCTACATCTGTGACTGAACTTAAAATATAATTGAGTAAAAATTATTCATAAAATTCATATATGTGTTAAAAGATCAGTAATAAAGAACTTAAAAAAAGAAAAGATACGAAAGATCTTATAAAATTCAGAGGACTTCTAACTGCTTTTCGTTATTTTTTCTCTTTTTACTTTTATTAGCAGTGGCAATTTCTACATCTGTGACTGAACTTAAAATATAATTGAGTAAAAATTATTCATAAAATTCATATATGTGTTAAAAGATCAGTAATGACTTCATATTTCAGTAACAATTTTTCCATAAAGTCTACCAGCTACTGAAGCATTTCCATATTCAAGAAATCACTTCATTGTCACAAAGAATTCTGTGATAAACTCATCAACACCTGCATTTACAACTGAGGTTAAAAGGGTTCCTCAAACTCCTGCTTCCAGAAATTACCAAAGACAAATCTTCAGCGCACAAATTCCACCTTATCACACTACCTCTATGTACTATTATTTTAAACTGTAAATAATAATTGCACTTTAAATGACTCTTAAAGCCATCCATGGAGATTCCACAATGTGCCAGGCAGTGCTGTGCAGTTTATGTTCATTATTTTAATTAATATTCAAAACAGCAGTGCGAGGTGTGTGTTTATTTGTGGCATCTTACAGATAAGAAAGCTCATAGTATTGGGATTCTAAGTACTCAGCCACGATCTTTGGAGAATTACTTAAAACTGTTTTAAAACTCTTCGTGGGCTTGCATGGAAAAAGTTTCTACTAAATTCTTGTCAATCCTAAAGGAAATCAACCTTGACTATTCATTGGAAGGACTGATGCTGAAGCTGAAACTCCAATACTTTGCCCACCTGATGCGAAGAGCTGACTCACTGAAAAAGACCCTGATGCTGGGAAAGACTGAAGGCAGGAAGAGAAGGGGACAACAGAGGATGAAATGGTTGGATGGCATCATAGACTCAGTGGACATAAGTTTGAACAAACTCCAGGAAATGGTGAAAGACAGGGAAGCCTGGTGTGCCGTAGTCCATGGGGTTGCAAAGAGTTGGACACCTCTTAGTGACTGAACTGAACTGACAAATTCTTAGAATGGAGAAGATGTGAGAAAGCTGTTTTTTGTTAACTGCTGAGCACATAGTGTTTATAGGTGCTATGAGGTTCATCTTCTAAATTCACATGATCAAAGATTCCAGGAAAGAGAGAAGTTAGTATGGGGTTAAGAGATCCAGAGAGGAAATAGAACAACCTTTGTAGATTTCACAAGCATATGGAAATGTGACTCCACAGGAAGTGTGAAGCTGTACAGACAAAATTTGCAACAAGAGGCCAGTGCAGCAAAATCCTTGGCAAAGACACCAAATGAACTCATCAAACACTCTTCAATGAGTAAATTATCCTGTAGGTATCTGGTGGTGAGTGTCACGGCATGAGGGGCATAAAGTACAGGAGAGGTTAAGGAGAACAATTCTATGTATGGAGATCAAATCAAACGGGATTGTGAAGAAAGAATGAGGAATGAATGAAGAAGTTGTTTTTTTTTTTTTTTTAATGGACTATTTCAGCCAGAAATAAGACAAGGGCATGGAGGTACTTGGAATCAAGTCAGGCTAAGGAATAAAACTGAGTCTTTGTGATCATTTATCCCTTCTGGATTGTATCATGCCTAAGAGCAGGATTAGCTGAAAGTCAGAAAGGCTGGAAGCAGAAAGTCAGAGCACTATGAGAAAGACATTTCATTAATCTAAATATATTAGTTAGCCA
Source organism: Oreotragus oreotragus (assembly GCA_006410675.1). Lineage (NCBI taxonomy): Eukaryota > Metazoa > Chordata > Mammalia > Artiodactyla > Bovidae > Oreotragus > Oreotragus oreotragus. The sequence goes on along the minus strand of SJYX01004830.1, from coordinate 61,735 downwards.
GGGTCTAGACGAGGGTTTTATGGATAAGAGAGTAAAGAAATGGGTAATTTAGCAAGGCAGAACTTGGAATGACCACAACAGATTTAAGATAAGAGCTATCAAGTTTAAACACCATTTTTATTGGGGGGAAAAGTGTAATAAATTTTAACAATAAATAGAAGTCATAGCAACTCATTCAAATTATTTGCCACCCTGCCTCGCTTGTGGAGATGATAAAAAAAGAAAGTAAGATGAATGAAATTTGACATGATTTCTATGCCTGTGGCATAAAGCTATTATTTTACTTGCTGAGTCTATGATCAACTTAATTTCCAAAAGAGGAAAGAGATAAAAGAGACGAAAAGGGATCTTATCAAATCTGTTCACAATGCTGATGGATTAAGATATTGACTTCTAATTTGAACCTTAACTCTGCATTCTACAGGCTGTATCTACAGCATATGGCCTTCTTGGATAAATGCTACTTAGTATGTAAGTCATTTCTAAGAGCTGGTTTTAGTGTTTATGTCAATAATTCTATGGCAATTCAAGATTACATTTAGGTTATGGATTCTGCAGCATCCCTCCTTTTAATTTTTTTTAACCATTCATATTGGCATCTTTATGCTTTAAGTGTTTTTAATACCTGCACTTTAGACCCCAGACAGACTCCAGGCCCTGGCACGCAGTCACAAGGTCAGCTAACACTGCAACGCCATCTTTCACCAGCCGTGCTGTGCAGATAAAGCTTCTTGTCACTTTCTCTTCCTGATCTGGGTTCTCCACACTTAAGTCTTTCAACTTACGATATGTGACTGCACAAGAACATGTTAATTGGCCATATGTTTCAGCCTCTTGCTAAAGACAGCTCTGCTCTCCATGGTCTCCAGTGAGGTATGCAGTTCTGCCCAGGAGTTTTGGGGGCACCTCTGCTGATCATAATGGGGGGCTTCTAGGCCTTCCGCCAAGGTTTTCTCTCGTGAGATCCAGAAGACACTGCAGAATTCCCTGAAATTTCTACTTTCCTCCTAGAAATCTCACAAAATTACACAGGGAATATGCCAGTCGCTATCATTTCTATCAGAAGAAATGGGCAATAATAAACATTTTGTATACATTTGGCAAGAGCATGAAGGCCCTTGCATTGGTCAGGGAAACCCCACCTCCCCCAACAACCAAACACACTGATGACATAGAATGTCACTTGTCTACTTTCTATCTGTATCATGAGAGAAAAGTTAATAGCAGACATTTTGATGTTTTGCTTGAAAGCTAGCAGATAAAAATGCTTTCCCCAAAAGGACACCCACTGGGCTGTAAACTGAGAAATGTGTTAAACTGCAAAGAAAATGCAAAGCGCTCTGTCAAATGATCTGTCTACATATCAAATTTTATCATTTTAAAGTTAATATTGATACTCTACAAATATCAGCAACTGTTTTTCATTGTGATTCAAGTGAAATGAAGTGAAGTGAAGTCACTCAGTCATGTCTGACTCTTTTCGACCCCATGGGCTGTAGCCTACCAGGTTCCTTCATCACTGGGATTTTCCAGGCAAGAATACTGGAAGTCAAATGATCTGTCTACATATCAAATTTTATCATTTTAAAGTTAATATTGATACTCTACAAATATCAACAACTGTTTTTCATTGTGATTCAAGTGAAATGAAGTGAAGTGAAGTCACTCAGTCATGTCTGACTCTTTTCGACCCCATGGACTGTAGCCTACCAGGTTCCTTCATCATTGGGATTTTCCAGGCAAGAATACTGGAGTGGGTTGCCATTAAGAAAAGTACCCAAATAGTCTTTGGGTTGACATTGGTTCCTTAATATTTAATTCTTAAAAAATGACTCGTTTGATCAAAACTCAGAAATGAGCTTTAGGATCCATTTTGTATTATATACTGCATTATTAGATCTTTAGAAATATATTGTTATGGTGAGTAGAAGTATTTTCAGCTTAACTGAGAGAGAGAATTCTAAAGGAAGTTAGTTAAAAGGCCTGCCCATGGTCGTGCAGTGATAGGCCTGGTGGTAGGTACTGGGAAACACTGGACTCCAGGGCTCCTGGGCCCATATTCACATACAGGGACTCTCACTAGACACAGGCTGGTCTCAGTTCCCGCCCTCACTAGAGAGCTTGTGGGGCAGGACCAGACACACCGGCTCAGCTTTCCCTGGGCTCTCTACCATGGCTCCATGAAGATGGAGTCAAGTTTGGTTTTTTTACAATGTGATAAAGTCAGTGCTGTCTAGACTGTTGAGCATGAAGTGGAAAAGTCTGACTAGTTGGAGGTACACATATTAGGAGGCTGGTATAGCTACAGAGTCAAAGCTTCTTCTCCAGGACAACCTCTATTACAAATAGCTCAACTCTCCAGATTTCTGATTTCCTTCATCAGTCTCTCGACTGGCCACGACTGTTCCTTGATAATTTCAGCAAGCCGTCGCTCAGGCCCTGTAGGACCTACATTTGTATGCTTTTTTACATGAGAGAAAAAGAGTGGCTCTCTATTTATGCAAAGCACTATGGACTGGTTTGCTTTTATAGGCAACTAAAAGTAATCCTAACCAACACAAGGCTCAAGAGGAAAAACATTAGCTTGCATTCTACTCTGAGTTGTAAATGGTGCCAGGAGAACATCCCCAAATGCAGTAGACATTTGAATCCAGGGATGAAAAAAAAATATGAAATGATCATGAGAGATTTCCAGACTGGAGATGTGGTCTCGGCACCTTCACCATATCTCACTATTCTGCTTACTTGATGGATGTGCATTAGTGTCCTTTTCAATCTCAGCTTCAGAGCCTTGCGAAGTGAAAGCATTAATTGCTCAGTCGTGCCTGACTCTTTGAGACCCCACGGACTGCAGCCCGCCAGGTTCTCCTGTCCCTCAGGTTTCCCAGACAACCAGACAAGAATATTGAAGTGGGTTACCATTCCTCTCTCCAGGGAATCTTCCTGACCCAGGAATCAAACCTGAGTGTCCTGCATTGCAGGCAGATTCTTTATCATCTGAGCCACCAAGGAAGCCCTTGGGGAATAAATACTACCCTTGCTTCCCTTAATAGCTGACTATCTAATATTATGCAGTTGGATATATTTATTTTTCAACACTGAAGACTGAAAATAGGAATTTTCATATTAGCAGGCCTTCTTATGCCAAGTGCTTTAAAAGCAAGGTTATATACTATAATTTCTATAAACATTTTATACATGAGATTTTTCAGATTTCAAGGTAAGGGGATAAATAAAACAATGTTATAAGGAAAGAGAATTCTGTTCACTGAACACGACTCACCCCTGGAGTAACAGGGATTCCAGCAAATAGGATTTATATGATTCAAGCTTTTGATCTTTCTCAAAACTTAATCTGCTTCTATGTGATTCTTAACCCTGGATCATTTCAAATGTAACCTCTGTTTCAAAAATCTCCATTTCTTTCTATTTGTTTTTTTTTTAATTGCTAGAGTATTAATGCTAGCTTTCAGCATCATCCCTATTTAGTGGGTCCTTCATAACACATGACCGAAAACACCCAGGATGAGAAGTTATTCCATTTAAATGCATGCATTTTTCTAAATGACTGCCAATGAACCATAACAAAACAGAACCTCCCCTCTCTGGAAGTGATCAGACAGGTTCAAAAAGAATATTTGATGATATGCCAAGCCAGCACATTGCTGCGATTATAAGAACAAGGCCCACACCCTGAATAGCCAGACTTTCCTTCCCTGTTACAGACCAGCTGCCTCCCATTGGGAGCCTGAGTTTGCAGATCAAAAATCTCCGCTCCATCCACGTGGGATCTGGGACATTTCACAGTGGCATAGGACCTGGGTAAAGCCATTAACAAAAAGGATTTGGGACCATGTCAAGGAGAAATTGAGACCTAGGGCCATATTTTCCAGTATCACTAGACCTTTTCTTATACTACACCGAGCTGTCCATATAGAAATCTCTGCAAGTGTGGAACATAAGCTGCCTATTTCATGAGTCATCCATACATCCATTTGTGGAGCAGATATCTATCAAGAAAATGTAATCAAAATGCTTATACTGAGCTGCTCATCCTACTTATGATGCTAATATTATGTCTTATTTTGATGTTTGTTCTAACAACTTTTGTTTCTGTGTGTGTGTGTGTGTGTTAGTCACTCAGTCATGTCCAGCCCTTTGCAACCCCATGGACTATAACCCATCAGGTTCCTCTGTCCATGGAATTCTCCAGGCAAGAATACTTTCAAATACCTCTTTTGTGAGAGCATCCAAGGTGAAGTTAGTTCCATTCAATGCTACGTTTCATGTGTCAGTTCTTTAAACTCCTAATCAGTATTTTCTGCTATTGTAATATATTGTAGAATAGCAAACAAGCCTTAATTTCTTATATATGAACTAGTGAACCCAGAGCACCATGTTTATTTCACTTTGTGGGGATATAATATAAACTTGTGTCATAATGAGTGTAGGTTAGAATGGAATTTCAAGGCAATCCGGCTGAAAGTGCTATTTTGCAACATATCAAAAAGCAGTGCTTTCAACCACAGGATGGATAGAATATTCCTGGGAAGGGAGGCAAGGTATCGCATTGATGTCTGTACTTGGTGGATTTCCCTCTGCCTTCAAGAGCCAAAGAAAAGTCTAAATGTTCTTTCATATAACAGCCTTGAAAGGCTGTGAAAATAGCTCCTTCCACACGTGCCAATCTGTCTCCACCAATTTATCTCCTGTTCAAATCAAACTCAGCTCTCTCAAACGATGCTCACAGGCCATGCTCTCCTCACCCATCTTTACCTTCTCCTCTGAATGTATCTTCATTTGTCAGTTTCCCTCTTAAGAAGTGGATACAGGTTGTAGATATAATGCGTTAACTTGACTCACAGGTTCTCCAAAGGTTGGCATCACTGGCATTTGCACTATAGAGGCTTTTGCTGTTTTCCATTGTATCAGACTGAGCTCTCAATCAATTAATGCTCCAGATTTTTTTTTTTTTTAATAGAGGCTGCCTGTCACCTCAATAACCCATCTCTCACTAGCGCTTACCTTTTGGACTTGGTGTGGGCTTTTATAATCTTATTATACTTCACATTCTCAGGGTTTCTTGGCATTTTCAAGAGCATCTCTGGTTTCTGAAATGTTTTAATGGGAGTCTGGTAATATCATGACTGTTTTAAAAATTCCAAAAATATTAATACCTATAAATCCACTTGTTTAGGGTGAACTATTCCTAGCCTAGGATATAATTTGCTCCATTGCTAAGCCATGTCCTGTCCAACTTTGTGACTCCATGGATTTTTGCCCACCAGGCTCCTCTGCCGATGAGATTTCCCAGGAAAGAATACTGGAGTGAGTTACCATTTCCTTCTCCAGGGGATCTTCCTGATCCAGGGATTGAACTCAAGTCTCCTGCATTGGCAGGCAGATTCTTTACCCCTGAGCCACCAGAGGATTACCAGACAAATTGATATGCTTCCTGTAAAACATTTGTCAGGCTTTATGCTTTGGGATGTATACTATTAGTAATCACTGTATTTAAGGTTTTTTTTTTTTTTATCACACTTCAAATTATTGTGATAACATTGATCTTGAAAGATCCACCTCTATGAAATTCCTCCTGATACATACATGTTACCGTGTCCTACTTCTTCAAAATCCTATCCGATTTTACTTCCTTCATGGCAAAACAAACTCACTGTATAATGAATTTCTCTACTTCATTTTCTTCTTTCATCTTATATCTCAGACTCCAAACTAGAGGATTCTTGAAAACTGTTTGTTTTGTACTCATTTTGAAATAAATATCAACTCACCCAAATTGCTGCATGACTATGAGTTATACTGAGTTAAATCACTGCTTCTTTTATCTTATCCATCAGAAATCAATAAAGGAATGCTTTCTATTTTGTAAGTCACTTTAGAAATGATTGAGTTCTTCCCTCAAATCCTTCTTTGAAATTTGAAATGAGGGAAAGGGAGAGAGAGAAAGTCAGGAGGCAGCATGAGTGTGCCCGGGGCATTATAACGACCAGGGAGGTAAATGAGGAAGGCCCTACAGTCCCACCCGGGCAGCATCACCGTGTGTGTTCTGGGGTTTGAAGAAGCAGAAGCTAATCAGCCTGCATCCTGGGTACCTGATTCCCTCTCTGAACTTGAGTCATGACAATGCACGATGCATGAGGCCATCTTTCTACTACTTCTAAGCCAGATCAACCAGTGCAACCCTATCAGAACCATTTCCATGATCCAGGAAGAAGGAAAGCAGAAATGATGACCATTACATTCCATTTGGCTATTTCCATCTTGTATGAATATGCAGATAAAACGTATGTCCAGATTTCCTTAATTAGAGTATAATGCCCCTCTCTCTTCAGAGAAGGCGATGGCACCCCACTCCAGTACTCTTGCCTGGAAATCCCATGGATGGAGGATCCTGGTGGGCTGTAGTCCATGGGATCGTGACTGAGTGACTTCACTTTCACTTTCATGCATTGGAGAAGGAAATGGCAACCCACTCCAGTGTTCTTGCCTAGAAAATCCCAGAGACGGGGGAGCCTGGTGGGCTGCCGACTATGGGATCACACAGAGTCGGACACAACTGAAGCGACTTAGCAGCAGCAGCAGCAGCCCTCTCTCTTTCTTCTAGCATGTCACTTAGTGGAGTCCGTGCCTTATATTGCTTATGTATCATGTGCATAAGATACATGAACTTCAGTATTTGTGTTTACAAATGTAATTCACTTGTACCAAAATAGTACTGTGAGAAATATTAAAACTAATATAAACTAATATTTAATCTCAATGCCCCCATGAGAATTTCAGGAAATCAGAACAAGGCATCCGGACATTTATTTAGCTAAATAGACCTGAGATAACATGAATAAGGGGCTTCCCAGGTGGCTCAGTGTTCAAGAGTTAGTCTGCTAATGCAGGAGACTTCAGTTTGATTCCTGAATTAGGAAGATCCCCTGGGGAAGAAAATGGCAACCCACTCCAGTATTCTTGCCTGGAAAATCCCATGGACAGAGGAGCCTGGCAGTCTGCAGTGCAGGGGGTTGTAAAGAGTCTCACCAACTTAGTGACTGAACATGCATGCACACCATGAATTAAATATTAAGACATAGAAAAGAGATCTNAAAATGGCAACCCACTCCAGTATTCTTGCCTGGAAAATCCCATGGACAGAGGAGCCTGGCAGTCTGCAGTGCAGGGGGTTGTAAAGAGTCTCACCAACTTAGTGACTGAACATGCATGCACACCATGAATTAAATATTAAGACATAGAAAAGAGATCTTGGAAAGTTTGCAACAAGTGAAGAATCAACCTAAATGAACAGGAAAAAGGGAAAGTAGTGAGATCATATGCAGTCTGAGAGTCTTACTGTTTATTTACATCATCTGATATGTCGGTCACATAAGCATGCATTCTACTGACGTTCTTTGCAACAGCATGAGCAAGCTGCATGAATAATAGATGTTAACAGATCAACAAGAACAACATCCTGGTAAGTGAGTAAGGCTGAGACAAGGCAAGGCCTTAATGGCCTAAAGTGCCTATCATTCCACCCTTTCAGTGGCAAGTTCTCTCTTTTTTTTCAATTTTTCTCTTTTCATGAAAGGTGTTTCTGCATTATTAGCAGGAGCTTTACCTTTCATGTCTTACTATCCTACAAAATGATCTTTAGGTTCAATTCAGAAGTGTTAGCTGTGTTACAAATGGGTGTTACATATGCACTGATTGCATCACTTGCGTAACTTACCAAGATGCCTTAACAAAATCAAAGTGTGAATGTTACAGAAGGTTGATTGAACCCAGCAGGGTTTTCATATTTTCTTTCAAGTGAATACATGGAAATAATGCAACATGCACACAACGTTATTTTATGGTTTAACATCTATTTTAAGTCTGACAATGTTTAACCAAAAGTGGTTAAGATGTAAGATTAGACATCTTAAGACATTGCTAAAAATCAAAAGGTATCTCTTGCTTTATGTCAACTATGACAATTCATAAAGTAATTGTCCTTTCATAGATTTATGCAATTTAGTTCGAACTGCTTTACAAATCACTATATGAAGAATCATCAAATAGATTATTTCCCCAGAGATTTTATTTCCCCAACACACTTTGTTTCTGAAGAGGCTATTAAACATTAAACACTGAGTAGTATTTGTAAGCTAAGACAGAAAGGGAAAAGAAACATTAACATCTTGATAACAAATTTTTAGTTTACAGTATTGTTTAAAAATGGGCTTCCCAAGAGGCTCAATGGGTAAAGAATCTGCCTGCAATTCAGGAGATGCAGTTTCAACCCCTGGGTAGGGAAGATCCCCTGGAAAGGGGCGTGGCAACCCACTGCAGAATTCTTGCATGAAGAACCCCATGGACAAAGGAGCCTGGTGGGCTACAGTTAGCAGAGTCGCAAAGAGTTAGACATGGCTGAGCACACACACACATTGTTTAAAAACATTGAAATTATTTTTAAGTAAATATAAAGCTGATTTATATTCTAGAATATTTAAGCTATTTTAAGCTGGAATATCCATTCTAAACTTTTTTTCAAGTCTGACAAATCAGTGAGCCAATTTCAAGGTACAAATCTGAAGTAAAATATGATACTGACTAAATACTGGTTTGAGAAAAGAAACACAAAAATTTCTATTTTCAAAGCAAATTTATTGTAACTTCATAGTATATTTTACATCTACTTAGAAAACTCTAGTATAAAGGGGAACTCTTGTGTATCATAGGACTGTGACCTTAATTATGAAAGTAAGAGGAACAGAAGAAAAATCACTGTGTTCAATGTCATGAAATTCATATATATAGTCTTCAAATATAAATCTATATTTATTAAAAATAAACATTCTAATACAGCAATTATCACAGCCATATACATATAAATACATAAATTATTTTTTACTTTTAGCCAAAAGGATTTTAAAGAAATCTAATGTAAATATCCTTTTATACTTGTAGGGCAGTGTTTATGACACCAGAAACCTGGTGAATATGATAAAAAATTAAGTCAATATGATATAATCTGCCACTGATTATCTTATGAATGAAAGCAGAAAGTTATGAGTCTCTTACTATTATAGTAAGTATATTATAACAAAGTTAAATTCTAATTTCATAAAACATCTTCCTCTAAAGTACTTGATACATCTATGTACAGAGTAGAAAAGTACCAAATCTACTTTTGACCTTACAGTTATTCAGGGACTTAAATTAATAGAAACGTATATGGAAAATTATTAAATGGAATTAATCCAAAAATCAAGTCATAGGGCAGACATGGCAAGTGCTGTGCTTAAAATAGTTGATATTTGCATGCCTCATCTTCTGTCCTGCTTGAAACCATTGTTTCCTGAAATAAAACCCACATCTGGGCCGAGATCCCACTAGACAGCTAGCCATGCATTAGAGAATGCAAGCCGCAGTGAGTAGATTTCTCTTCTTGTTGTAGATATTTATACTGGGAGTAAGCTTCATTATTTAAAGTGTGTTTGTAATCTCCCGCTGGTCTGAGCCCTCCGAGTCAGCTGTATTATCAGATTTTGTTATGTTTTCCTTCCAATTTGTGAACATTTCTCTCTCACAGAGGGTAGAAGTCACAATCTATGTCTTCTTGAATTCAGTACTACCTGTCAATTCTGACTGTATATTAAAATACTTTGCAAAGATCTTCATTTTAAATACTAATGTCAGGACCACGACATTAGAGAATCTGGTCCAACTGGTCTGGGGATGGTACTCGGTCAACAATGTGCTGTTAGGATGCTCAGGTGAGCCAAACTGTAGCCAGTGTTGAAACCCACCAGGATATGCAATTCCCAGCACAACCAGATGACAGAGAAGAGTTACTAGACTTATAAAAAGACAGTCAGAATAAATCACCTGAAAGAGTTAGCAAAAATAGCTCTCACCAAAATATATCTCCTGCAAGAAACAGAAGAAAATTTGAAAACTGCTTTTAAGATCTTGCTCAATGAGATTCTATAATCAATCACATTTATTAAACAATGATTTTCTTTCAAATAAGTAGAGTGGAAAAATCTACAGAATTAAAACAAGGTATCAGGATGTTACAGAGAAGGCAATGGCAGCCCAGTACTCTTGCCTGGAAACTCCCACAGATGGAGGAGCCTGGTGGGCTGCCGTCCATGGGGTCACTAAGAGTCGGGCAAAAGGGGCTTCCCTGGTGGCTCAGTGGTAGAGAATCCACCTGCCAACGCAGGAGACATGGGCTTGGTCTCTAGGTCAGAAAAATGCCCTGGGGAAGGAAACAGCGACGCACTCCAGTATTCTTACCTGGAGAATCCAATGGACACAGGAGTCTGGTGGACTACAATCCATGTGGTCTCAAAAGAGTCAGACATGACTTAGTAGCCAAATAACAACAAAATCAGGATAGTACAATTGTAACTGCTGCTTTCAAGACTTCAAAAACAAGGATTGCATTATGTTTACCTTTATAAAAAGTCAGATGTTTAATGTGGAGAGATATTTTTATTAACATACTGAAGAAAATGTTATGAATGCAGAAATATTTTAAAAACTCAAAGTGAAAGTTAAAGGAGGAAGGAAGAAATGAACCTCTGCCAAATACTCAAACTTCAAATAATAATCCATCTATAGTTTAAAGATAATTTCATAGTAGAGTTATTAGTATATAGATGCCCTTTGTGACTTGGAAAGAAAACAAGGATATATAGTATCGACTTGTGATAAAATCATCTGGCTGCATCTAGCTATCTGTCGCTTTCCTTCTTTTTGTCTGCCAGTCCTCCCAGGCTGCCTCCTGCTTTTTCACAAGACTTTGTGTTACGTAGAGTCTCTCCCTACATTTTCCTTCACAAAAGTCAAAGTGTGCAGACCTTTCTGCCTTACTGCCTTGNTGCATCTAGCTATCTGTCGCTTTCCTTCTTTTTGTCTGCCAGTCCTCCCAGGCTGCCTCCTGCTTTTTCACAAGATTTTGTGTTACGTAGAGTCTCTCCCTACATTTTCCTTCACAAAAGTCAAAGTGTGCAGACCTTCCTGCCTTACTGCCTTGACATTCAAAATGAAATCATGTGTCTCAAAATCACCACCATGAATTTTGAATGCTATCAGCAATATATTACCACCAAGAATTTTGAAACTATAGTGCATGGTGTAAAGATAAAGGTTTAGTATTTGCATCCAAGCTTTCAATAGTCTAGCAAGTGATGTACTAGGAAGGCTGAAGCCATGAGTTGCATTCTCTGAATTCTCTGAATCTTTCCATATATTTCCATTTCATTGATCAGGCTTCCATTTTCCCCTTTCAATGGCTTAAGCTTTAAATAACTTTTCCTTTTATCTTAGGGTCCTGAGTGGAAGCACAACTACAGTATTTTTGCTAACATAAGCAGAAAATGAAGTTAGGATAACAATTCCCAAGTTGGGAAATCCTCTAAAAAAAAAAAAATAAAAAAGGTTTATGCTTTTAAATAAAGATTTATGAGAATATTAAAAGTTAGTCCAATACTTATTTTCTAGCCCTCTGCAAAGGAATTTGCATTCATATACCAGAGTAACTGTGTACTAGAAGAAAACAATATGTTAGATACAAGCTTTATTTTAATTTTAGAAAAACCAGTGTCCTCTGTCATTCTACAGTCAAAGAAGAATGACATTGATTTCAAAGGACAAAGAAGTTGTTCTAATTCTGCTTCACAGTATGGCATGGATATTTCCCAGCTCATGATTAAAATAATCCTCCTCCCCCAAATATTTTATTTATCTAGTTCTAAATGATGTATTGTTTCCCTTGAATTTAATAATATATGCTTAAACATTCATTCCATTCTGAAGGAGATCAACCCTGGGATTTCTTTGGAAGGAATGATGCTAAAGCTGAAACTCCAGTACTTTGGCCACCTCATGCGAAGAGTTGACTCATTGGAAAAGACTCTGATGCTGGGAGGGATTGGGGGCAGGAGGAGAAGGGGACGACCGAGGATGAGATGGCTGGATGGCATCACGGACTCGATGGACGTGAGTCTGAGTGAACTCCGGGAGTTGGTGATGGACAGGGAGGCCTGGCGTGCTGCAATTCATGGAGTTGCAAAGAGTCGGACACAACTGAGCGACTGAACTGAACTGAAACATCAAGGTAGCACCCATGTATTTATTGTTTTTAATACATATTGCATTCTGCATGGATGTTAAATTAGAAAACCGTGTCTCTAAAAACCACTGACTCAGCTAGTAATTTATCTTAAGAAAAAGTTCATAGATATCTGAGATCACTTAAATTTGCTTTCAGCAGAGTACCTATACCCACTATATATTCCTGTGTTTTAACAGTTGATTTAAAATAAACAATTACAGCAAAATGGCTATAAACAGAAGAAAAAGAAATTGAGTAACGTTAACTCAGCCATCCTATGTGATTTTTCTAAATTTTGTTTAAATTTTTAAACTGCAGAGATCCCCCCAAACCCATTAGAATCTATCCCAAAGAAACAAAAATATTGACAGTACTATAATTTTGAGAATTCATTGTGCAATGTAAGTTTTATGACTTTCTGCCAAACAACCATCTGTTTAAGCTTTTCCTTACCCTCTCTATATATAATTTATATATGCTGTTTTGAAGGAACACATTTTGAAANATCTTTTTTGGGTGTTAGTTTTAAAAGATCGTGTAGGTTTTCATAAAACCGTTCAACTTCAGCTTCTTCAGCATTACTGGTTGGGGCATAGACTTGGATAGCTGTGATATTGAATGGTTTGCCTTGGAGACGAACAGAGATCATTTTGTCGTTTTTGAGATTGCTTCCAAGTACTGCATTTCGGACTCTTTTGTTGACCGTGGTGGCTACTCCATTTCTTCTGAGGGATTCCTGCCCGCAGTAGTAGATATAATGGTCTTCTGAGTTAAATTCACCCATTCCAGTTCATTTTAGTTCTCTGATTCCTAGAATGTCGACATTCACTCTTGCCATCACTTGTTTGACCACTTTCAATTTGCCTTGATTCATGGACCTGACATTCCAGGTTCCTATGCAATAGTGCTTCACACTTAGCACCTCACAAGCCCTGATCTGTTGCTGTAGTTTTCACCTCTTCTGGAATGTCATAGAAATGAAGTCTCACAGCTTTGTGGGACTGGATGTTTTGGTATCGGTTCATTCCTTTTTATTGTTGATAATATTCTGTAGTATGTTGTATAACAGTTTATTTATCCACTCACTTAAAAGACGTGTGGGTTGTTTCAAGGTTCTGGCAGTTATGAATAAGACTGCTGTAAACTTTTGCCTACAGATCATATAAACATAACTTTTCTTTTCTCATAGATAAATATCATGAGTTTATGTATTATGTGCATATATTTTTGGGTGAAGAGCCTATTTAAATCTTTTGCTCATTCAAAAAATGTTTGTTTTTGTAGTTTTGAGAGTTCTTTCCATATTTTGGTCAGAAGTCTTATCAGATGTGCTGATATGTAAATATTTCCTACCAGGATTGTGTGGGTTTTTTTTTTTTTTTTTGGTCTTTTTGTAAGTGAAGTTTTGTTGGAAAACATCTAGCCTCATTTGTTTACAAGATTATCTACAGCTGCTTTGCACTACAATGGCAGAGTTGAGTATTTCTTGGAGTATTTTTCAGAGCATCATTTTGCAGGACAGTGACAGGGTTGACAGAGCCCTTGTGGCCCATGAACCCTAAAATATTTACTATCTGATATTTTTACAGGAACAAGTTGCCCCCTCCTGTCCTAAAGCTTCCGTTTGATGTGTGTTCTACCCTCCCCCACTATATTTTCTTCATCTTTAAACGCTTTCATGCTTACGTCCTCTTTGCCTATGTGGCATTCTTTTTTTTTTTAATTGAAAGATAGTTGCTTTACAGAATTTTGTTGTTTTCTGTCAACCTCAGCATGAATCAGCCATAGGTATACATATATCCTCTCCCTTTTGAACCTCCCTCCCATCTCCTGCCCCATCTCACCCCTCCAGATTGATACAGAACCCCTGTTTGAGTTTCCTGAGCCACACAGCAAATTCCTGTTGGCTGTCTATTCAGAATGTGTTTTGTTTTTTCATTTATCAATTTTTCTTTGATATATTGTTCTGAGCATTGATCTTAATACCATACCAAAACCAAGCTTTTAAAAAGGTATCTAAATATGTTTGTGTGCATTAATGTCTGCGTATGGTTTTGATTATCCTGTTGTTTTCCTTCTTTTCTTTAACTTTGCCCTTCCTCCCTTCATCTCCCCCAACACACACACTTGCACGTGCACGCACACACACACACCTTTCCTTATTTATTTTTAAATTAGATCCTTTAGGACAATATGGTAAATATCCCTGCTCCCCTAAAAAGTCAATCCTGTCATACTTACGTTTAACAGACTTTGAAACAATGCAGCTGTATAGGGGAAATGAATTCTGTTCTCTGTCAAAGTTGGAAAGGACTGCTTGTTTTAACAGCTACTGAAGATGGAAGCATTTATGCCATGGTCATATAGCTTGTCAAAACTGGGTATGTTCCTGTGTTTAAAATATTTGGGATTTTCCAAAAGTTACCATTTCCTCTTGATCCTTCTTAAGGAGGGCTTGGTTTCTGATTACAGTTAACCCCTACTTCACTGTTAAAACTGCCACTGAATAGACTTAAAATATGTAGTCCATTTAGAAAAATGATTAAACTGCTTAAAAGTGTCAGCATTCCATTTGTGAATGGTAGACATTTAGAAACATCTTACATCTGTGATAGGTGATATGTCAAAGAGTCCTCATTTTTCCTTATTAAAGTGCTAGAATTTATGTATACATGTCTAAATGAATTAGAATTTCACAAACATAATTAAAATTTCCCAGTTTTCATTGTAAATGGATGCTCTGTAGAGCCATAGTTTTGTTATGAAGAAGCTTGTGTTAAAAATTGATAATAGATGAGGATCAACATACTTCTGTTTAGCAATGCAGAGTTATTAGCGTGGATGGCTTTGGGCATGGACTTTTAATTTCATTTTATGAATTTTTTTTTTTTTTAATCTGGCCTTTGAAAAAAGTTTTTGTTATTTAAGTTATGTTTTTGGCCAAAGACCGTATTAGAATCAGTATTTTTAAAATAATATTTTAAATAATAGAGATATTTCAACTCTCTGATTATGCGGAAATAAATGGTTTTGTGTTAACTGTGGCTTTTAAACAGGTTTGTTACAAGAAAATCTCTTGGTGGGTTGAAATAACCATGAACATAAAATCTTCCATTGACCTCTTTTTAAAGTCTCATGTACTGTAATTAACAACCCTTTAAATATAAGGGTGCTGTTTGTATTGCTAGTTAAATTCATAGTTAAGACTTGTAGGGCAGGATTTATGTGTTGTTTTGTCTTGACTTTAATAACTTGAAAGGTGATATGAAGGTATGAATAGTGAATTTTCATTAAAATGTACTGGAAAAATACATGATACATTTAGTTAATAACTAACTTGTCTAAAAAGTAAACATATGGCTAAAAGTGACAACTCTTTATTTCCCTTACCATCATTACTGTTTTACTCTAGGCTTTGTGATTTATCTATTGACACTAATTCAACTTTAGAGGCATTTAAAATGTACTGAAATTTTTGCTTGATTACATCTGGTAGATTTTATGTAGCGTAGAATATAGATACACTCCAAATAAAAAATAATTTAACTGTATTTGTTATAGTTAATGCAGAGTAGGGTTAACTTTGGGCTTCGCTGGTGGCTCGGTGGTAAAGAATCACCTCCCAGTGCAAGACACATGAGTTCAGTCCTTGGATTGGGAAGATACCCTGGAGAGGGAAATGGCAACCCACTCTGGTATTCTTGTCTGGGAAATTCCATGGACCGAGGAGCCTGGCAGACTATAAAACTTGGGGTTGCAAAAAAGTCAGACATAACCGGCAACTCAACAACAACAACAACAGCAAAGGGATAACTTGAACACATGTGTCTTTGAGTTTTTATGTGTACTTTTCTTTCCTAATAGATTACAGCAAAATTAGTTTCAGCAAAATAAAGTTTAGTCTAGGAAAAGAAAGAAGCATAACAGAGATGAAATGGAGAGAGAAAAAGACTACAGAATAAGACAAGATAAAATGGTTCACACAGAAAATAAAGTTTTAGGGCAGGGTATATGTATTTTAAATGCAAATAAAATATAGAATGATCTGCACAATGTTGATTAGAAGAAAACTACTTCTATCTAGTTCCAAAAGATTTTTGTTAGCCAGAAGGAAACTCTCTACATTAAAAGCTGCTCCCATTTCCGTGTCTTGGCAGCCCCTGCAAACACCAGATCTTTGTTCTGTCTCTGTGAATTTACCTCGCTTGGACATTTCATTGTAAAAGGAATCAGACAATATGTGACCTTTTATGTCCGGTCTCTTTTCCTTAGCACAGTATTTTCAAGCTTCTTCCATGCTGTAGCACGCATTAGTAGTTAATCTTTTTCACAGCTGAATCATATTTTGTCATCTGCGTATACCGTAATTTGCTTACCCATTCTTCCATCAGTAGACATTTGGGCTGTTTCTACCTTTTGTCTATTTTGAATAGTGCTGCTATGAGCATATGTGTGTACATGTATTTGTTTGAGTACCTGTTTTTACTTCTTTGGGGTACATACCCAGAAGTGGGATTGATGGGTCCTGTAGTAATTCTGTGTTAACTCTGAGGAACTGCCCACTGTTTTCCACAGTGGCTGCATCATTTTATATTCCCAGTAGCAATGCAACTAGTTTCCTGTTTTCCTACATCCTCACTGACATGATATCTGTTTTTATGATTGTAGCCATCTTGGTGGGTATGAAGTGATCCTTATTGTGGTTTTGATTTGAATTTTACTAACAACTAGTGATATTGAACATCTTTTCATATGCTGGTTGGCCTCTTGTATAGCTTCTTTGAAGAAATATCTGTTCGAGTCCTTTGCTGTTTTTCTTTTGCAAAGTCACACGGCATGTGGGATCTTAGTTTCCCGGCCAGGGATTGAACCATATCCCTACAGTGGAGTCTTAACCACTGGACTGCCAGGGAATTCCCAGCTGATTTTTAAATAGGATTGTTTGTCTTTTTGTTGCTGAATTATAAAGTTCTTTATTTTAGACTCTAGACCCTTATCAACTATATGATTTGCAAATATTTTTCTCCAGTTCTGTAGTCTTTTCATTTTCTTGGTTAAATTCTTTGATGCACAAGCATTTTGAATTTTGATAAAGTCCAATTTATCTAGTTTTGCTTTTATTTTTGGTGCCAAATCCAAGTCCACAAAGATTTACTGCTATATTTTCTTCTAAGAGTTTCATGGTTTGGTTCCTTTTTAAAAAATATATATTTATTTATTTATTGGGCTGCATCAGAGCTTAGTTGTGGCATATGGGATCTAGCTCCCTGACCAGGGCCCAATGTGGGCCCCCTGCACTGGGAGTCTTATCACTGGACCACCAGGGAAGTCTCATGGTTTGAGTTCTTATATTTGGGTTGTTGATTCATTTTAGTTAATCTTTGTATATGGTGTGAAATAGGTGTTCAGTTTCATTGTTTTGCATGTGGATGTCCAACTGCCTTTTGTCCCAGCACTATTGTTAATTGTTGAATAGACTGTTCTTTCTTTTGAAATTGGAAAGTGTGAGTCCTTTAACTTTGTTCTTCTTTTTCCAATATTGTTTTGGCTCTTTGGAGCCCCTTAGGATTTCAGATATGTTGAGGTTGGTTTTCCAGTGGCAAAAAACAGCTATTGGAAATAAAATCATTAGAGTAGTTAGGCTAATATTGCCATTTTAACAATATTAATCTTCCAGTCCATGAACATAGGATGTTTTTCCATCTATTTAGGTCTTTATATAGAGAATAGACTTATGGACATGGGGAGAAGGGAGGAGAGGGTGAGATGTATGGAAAGAGTAACATGGAAACTTACATTACCATATGTAAAATAGATAGCCAACAGGAATTTGCTGTAAGGTTCAGGAAACTCAAACAGGGGCTCTGTATCAACCTAGAGGGTGGGATGGGGAGGGAGATGGGAGGGAGGTTCAGAAGGGAGGGGATATATATATACTTATGGCTGATTCATGTTGAGGTTTGACAGAAAACAACAAAATTCTGTAAAGCAATTATCCTTCAATAAAAAAATAAATTAAAAAGAAAAGCAAAGATCATGAAAAAGAAATATATTTAAGTCTTTAATTTCTTTGAGGAGTGCTTTGTAGTTTTCATTGTACAAGTCTTTCACCTGTTTCGTTTAATTTATCCCTCAGTATTTTATTTCAAATGCCATTATAAATGGAAAATTGTTTCTTAATTTTCTTTTCAGATTGTTCTTTACTGGTATATGGAAACACAGTTGTTTTCTGTACACTGATCTTGGACTCTGGCAGAAGGGACATGTAAAATAAATTCTGAACAATAGAATTTGATGGCCAAAATAATGTGGGAGAAGCATAGTCCAAACACGGGAAACTCATTGAGCAATGACTTATTAAACTACCTTCTGTTTGGGTGGTAGGGGAAAAAAGAACAGTACTAGGGGAAAAAACATGTATAATAACTCTAAAAGAAAACATAGGACAGCAAAATGTAGCGAGAGAGCAAAGAAAGGATGAATTTAATCTAGATTTAATCATGTTCCCTATTTTGTGAAAACAGCTAGCCATTTTAATCATATCATCAACTATTTGATGTTAAATGGAGTAATGAATGTAACAGTAACCTCAAAAGCTGCAACGTATTATAGAAACGTAAGGAGAAATTATTACTTCTGTGCTATTGGTTTTCATATCAATTTGTGTATCAGTCAGCTAACAAGGAAATCTGTTTTTTGAGACTTTGACTTTAAAGGGTTCATCAGCAGTACAGTATGACTTACTTTGCTTTGGGGAACAAAATTATTTGTTTATAGTTATTGAACATGCTTCTGTATTGAAATATGTAGTGTACAGAACTCTCTAGCCTTTATTCTTCCCCTTTTCACATTTTAAATCATTGGAACAATAGTTTCTATAATAGAATTGTTTTGTAATCCATGATTCTTAGGACAGCTGTTAGGGCAGTGTGTTCTCTCCCTCTTGCTGTAAGAATGGCGACTTAAATGTTTTTGTTTGTGCTCACTACAGGAACATTTATTGAGAGAAAATAAGAGGTCAACTTTTAAAAAGCGAGACAAGGACTATAAAATCATTCTCTCCCATAGTCTTTCTAAATTCTGAGAACGCAGGTAAAAATTATCCTTGTTAATTGTATGTTTAGTCAGAGAAATATGAAAACATGTAGCTCCTGTGTAGAAATAGCTCTGTTTGAATGCAGTATTCCTCTGCTTCTACCCACGCAGGGAGAGCCACTCAGTCTCAGCCAGGATCACAAAAGAGGTGGCTCAGTCTGAGAAACTTCATGTGTCATTAGATTAACGTTTGTGTGGTATACATGTAGGATAGAAGGATGAAAAAAAATTCCTTATGATGGAAACTGCAAATTTAAGTTCCCACCATCTTTTTCTGTACCTAATGTCCATACCAAGTTTGGCTGCTGACTCGACTCCAAACTTTTCTGTTGAATTTGGGGTCACGGCCTTAGAAACCTTTTCAGCCTCCTGCTTCAGTCAGGATTTCAGAGTTAATAGGTGACAGACAACTGTTTGCATCTTATATCAAATGAAAGTTTCAAGAGGGTAGTTAGCTAGTTCTTCATTTTATCCATCCACCTGTCCACAATGCCCAGTGGTGTCTGACACAAAGTAGAGGCTTGATAAATGTCAAAATAAAGAACAGATACCTGAGAGAACTCTGCTCAGTACTCTGTAATGTCCTATATGGAAAAGACTCAAAAGAGCTGACTTGTTCAGTCGCTAAGTCATGTCCAACTCTTTGCCACCCCAGCCCACCCCATGGACTTTAGCATGCCAGGGTCCTTTGTCCTTCACTATTTCTTGGAGTTTGCTCAAACTCATGTCCATTGAGTCAGTGATGCCATCCAACTATCTCAGCCTCTGTCGCCCCCTCTTTCCTCCTGCCATCAGTCTTTCCTAGCATCAGGGTCTTTTCCAGTCAGTCAGCTCTTCGTATCAGGTGGCAAATCAGAGTGGTGTCATCTACATCTCTGAGGCTGTTGATATTTCTCCTGGCAGTCTTGATTCTAGCTTGTGATTACGCTTCCCTGGTGGCTCAGAGGGCAAAGAATCTGCCTGCAGTTCAAGAGACCCAGGTTCATTTCCTGGGCCAGGAAGATCCCCTGGAGAAAGGCGTGGCTACCCACTGCAGTATTCTTAGCCTGGAGAATTCCATGGACGGAGGAGCCTGGTGGGCTACAGTCCATGGGGTCACAAAGAGTCAGACATTCCTGCCATCAGTCTTTCCTAGCATCAGGGTCTTTTCCAGTCAGTCAGCTCTTCGTATCAGGTGGCAAATCAGAGTGGTGTCATCTACATCTCTGAGGCTGTTGATATTTCTCCTGGCAGTCTTGATTCTAGCTTGTGATTACGCTTCCCTGGTGGCTCAGAGGGCAAAGAATCTGCCTGCAGTTCAAGAGACCCAGGTTCATTTCCTGGGCCAGGAAGATCCCCTGGAGAAAGGCGTGGCTACCCACTGCAGTATTCTTAGCCTGGAGAATTCCATGGACGGAGGAGCCTGGTGGGCTACAGTCCATGGGGTCACAAAGAGTCAGACATGACTGGGCGACTAACACTAAAAAAGAGTGGATATATGCAAAAGTGATCACTTCACTCTACACCTGAAACTAACACAACATTGAAAATCAACTATACTCCAAAATAAAAAAAGGACAAGTATCTGTCTTAGAAAGTGTTTGTGAGACAGGCAGGCTTGAAGCCTCTTAACTTTGATTCTTTTGTTTAAGCATCAGAATCTGTTCCCCTTTATGTGGATATTTGCATGTTTTTATTAGCTTAGGTCAGCATAGTCTCCCTTCTGGTTTTGAATACTCTTGCATGTTCCTCATACTGAGCGAGGCTGATCTGGACACGTGCCATACATATGGTTGACATCTTATAGTAACAGAGAAGTATATTTGATGGCTTGATCAGTATTCACTTCCCAATATATAACAGCTTAATTTTGTCGAATTTGCATTTAAAACATAGACAGTGCACTAATTACTGTGGTGTCAGTGTGGATTTAGACAGCTGACAGAGCAAACGTTTGAGGACCAACAACAGTGCCAGAACACCTTTAATTACAACAGGCTTCCGTCAGCCTCATCTTTCTCAAAATAAATTCATTATATTGGAGCTGTTCAAATCTCGGAGAATAATAAACCATCAACTTCTTCAAAATCCACTCTACAAGAAGGATAAATGTCTTGTTTAACTTTCGTGTGAGTAAAGTTCTGTTATTTTTTTTAAGATAGCTGTTAGACAAATGTATTTTTCATAGAAGCCTTTAGCATTAAGTAGGAGCTTGTTTGGAGAAGGCAGTGGCAACCCACTCCAGTACTCTTGCCTGGAAAATACCATGGGCGGAGGAGCCTGGTAGGCTGCAGTCCCTGGGGTCGCACAGAGTCGGACACTACTGAGCGACTTCACTTTCACTTTTCACTTGCATGCATTGGAGAAGGAAATGGCAACCCACTCCAGTGTTCTTGCCTGGAGAATCCCAGGGACGGGGGAGCCTAATGGGCTGTCATCTATGGGGTAGCACAGAGTCAGACATGACTGAAGCGACTTAGCAGCAGCAGCAGCAGCAGCAGCAGGGGCTTGTTTTAATTATTATTAATATTAAACTTTTAATAATATCCATGGAAGAGATTGCAGTATTTTTCTGGTTGATCTGTTGTCAAACTCTTGTTACTGAAGTTTAGAAACATACAGTTTTAAATTTCATCAAAGATGCAAGTCAAGTGTCCCTATTCCCAGAACTGTTGTATTTAGGATTATGTCACATTAAAAAAAATTTTTTTTTCTTTGCATTTTTTCATGCATTTCAGATGACTGTGTAGTAGTCATGGGATACAGCTATGCTGTGCTAAGACTGCATATTATGTTTACAAAGCATATGTCTTTTGGGGAATATGTTTGTTACTGCCTATGGAGGGGAAGAACGCACAGGTCACCTCTGAGTTTCTGTCCCAGCTGCCTTTGGGAAAATCTGTGAGAAGGCATGGGCTTCTTTCTAATTGTTTATAATTGGAAGTGAATTTTGTTCTTTCTAGCTTCTGAGAATAGCTTAAACTAAAGCCATATCAACAAAACACGAAAATAAATGCTTGTAAAATTCAATCAGATTTGTGATTTGACATTTATAAATATCATACAGTTATATAGTGATGATATTTAAAAATAACTGTTTACATCATTTTTATAAATACAGTGCCCTTACAGTCTGAGAAAAGATGAAAATGACATATGTTTTCATATAATTTGTGATGCTTTGTAATTATAATCAAAATTTTTGTCATGCCCTTGGAGAGGGTAGACTGTGCAAATAAAGAGAGTGATTCCTTTTTTTAGAGGAGAAATGGTTTTCTTTCCGATGGTTGCAGAACATGATAGAATCCAGAGCTAAGGTCTTGGCAGGCGTTGCATGCAATTAAGGAGATTAAAAATGAAACTGACTTGAAAGTAGTCCTGTGGTTAAATTACATTTACCATTTTAATAGTTTATAAGGGTTAGTTTATTTATAAGACATAGCAAAAGGTCTTACTGAAGAGTTAAGATGTATACAGAGAAATCAATTAGAGGACAGTGTGCAAGGTTGCATAATTAAGTATACTTCAGTGGTGCAAGTCAGAGCATAATTGCCTTAGAATTTTAGACAAAGCAGATATCAAGGTTAGCTGCCGTTTATGGTGATTTTTTTTTTTTTATAAGATGTGGACAATGTGTAGCATAGTGGAAAGAGATCTCACTGATAGAGCAGCAGTTGAGAGCTAGTGCAAGTTCTGTGATTAAGGACATTTTATGACTTTGGTCAAATCACTTAAGCCTCTAAACCTAGAGAGTTTTTAAAATGTGTAACATCGTTTTTATTTCTAAATTCTTTCCCATTCATTATGCTAAAAAAAAGATTTACTGGACTAAAATTTAAGAGTTTGGTTTATCAATGGCACCCCACTCCAGTACTCTTGCCTGGAGAATCCCATGGACGGAGGAGCCCGGTGGGCTGCAGTCCATGGGGTCCCTAAGAGTCAGACAGGACTGAGCGACTTGACTTTCACTTTTCACTTTCATGCATTGGAGAAGGAAATGGCAGCCCACTCCAGTGTCTTGCCTGGAGAATCCCAGGGACGGGGGAGCCTGGTGGGGTCGCACAGAGTCGGACACGACTGAAGTGACTTAGCAGCAGCAGCAGCAGCAAACTCTGTTTAAGGATGGTTTAGATCATTTTAAACACCCAGGTTGGTTGGTTTTTCCAAGTATGTTTCCTTTGATAGTAATAGACTATCACTGTGATAACTTTAAACCAGATTGCTGTAGTTAATTTATTAAAAAGTATTTGTAAAGTAAAATTTAATAGTTTGGACCCAACAAACAAACATTTTCAAAGTAGAAAAAGTTTGATGCTCTTAAAAGTAGTGGATCATTAAATATGAGAACATATTAATAAGTGTAGGGTGGTTTGAATGATCTGTTATAATACTACTAGGCATACTAGCAAAATAAGTCTTAATGGGTATTATCTGTTGTAAATACGTTATTTATAGAGAATGGGCAGATTGAGTCAGAAGCAAAAGTGGAGATTTGGTTTGGTCAGCCTATTTTATAGGACAGTGTTTTGCTGACTGGGAAGTGTGACCTGTAAATGGATTCTAAAATTTATTTAGTAGGCCAAGACCAGCATTAAGAAAAGTGTGATAGATGATTGTATATCACGTGTAGTAATGGTAGGTACTGAAACTCTGGTTTCAGTTACTGTGTGTATTCTGGAGAAGGAAATGGCAACCCACTCCTGTACTCTTGCCTGGATAATCCCTTGGACAGAGGAGCCTGGTGGGCTACAGTCCATGGGGTTGCAGAGTTGGACACGACTGAGCAACTGCCACTCATACACACGCACTCATTGTGTGTATTGGTTCATGATGTAAAAGGTATTTCTTCTCTCCTTCCATCCTGAACACTTAACACAATACATAGTGTCTTCAGGGTAGTAGGCAGTCAATAACTTGTCTAGTTGCACACAATTTAATTTAGTAAATCTAGATAGGAAAAACCTCTAAATAAATTCAGAAAAACTTCTCATGCAAAATTTTGTTAGAAAAATTGATAGGACTCACGTGTTGTGTTGGAATTGTTTTGTTTCTTGCCTGTGACCTCCTTGGACGTAGGGACTGTGTGTCATTTAACATTATATCAACGTGTAGGCTAGGAAGAGCATCCAAAGTCAGAAAGTCAGAAAGAACTTTTGAAAGAGTTCCAGTTCTGACTCTTGCCACATGTAAACTTTGGGATATTGGGTAAGTTTTTTCCTGCACTCTGAGCTTCACCTTCCCCATTAAAAAAAAAAAAAGAATAGTACTTACTCATGATTAAATGAATTATCACTGCACGCTAAACACCAAGTACTTTGCCTGGACTATAGTAGATTCTTAGTAAGTATTTATTAAGTTAATTAAAAGGATATAGAAACATTATTGAATACTAGTGCTTATTTTAAAATCTGCTTTGAGTATCTTGGAAAAGTATGAAATATAAAAATTAATTGGATCACATGCAAGAGCAGAAATTTCTCATGACCTTTTGAAAAATTAGAAGCCCTGATTATAGAAGATAGCTTTTTTAAAAAACAAAAATCAAACATTGCTCACTTAAGAAAGTGTAATGTGCAAGATGTAAATTAGAAATTAAGTGGGCCAAATTAAAATCAAAAAGTTACTTGTAAACATTAAAAATGAACTCAGACAAATCCTCTCCAGTCAAAAAACCCAGGGAAAGATTCATTAGTAATTCTTGGAACTGGCTGATAGTCATGTGTAAATTATGTACTCAGGGATGAAAAAGTAGGGACATGTATACATGGAATCTTTATCTAAAATTTAGTTTTAAATAAGAAATAGAACTGTTGAAAAATTAGAATATTCTTGGCTTAATATGGAGAGAACAAATGAGTAGAGTAATGGAGCTGTTGGCTGGAATGTATAACCTGTTACCCTTTATTCCATGTTAATGTTTATTCCATGTTTATGTTAATGTAAAGATAGATTGTCAGTATATGTCCCCTTATAAGAAAATTTGAAGAAGTATATCAGGAAAGCACGTGTCAGCTAGTCTCATTGTATTTTAATATCTGGGATTTGGAACAAAAATATCGAGTCTGGTTTTACCATAGAAAAGCCTGCCTGATTGGCAGACTGGAGTTATTTCAGGGGATTATTGGAGTACTTTCGTGAGAAAGAGAGTGAAAATAATTTATGTAAATTTTATAAAGCCTTTCAAGGTTCTAATCCAAAAGGAATACTTTTATATTTTGTGTGTGTTTTCCTATAAGATGGAGAAGAAATGCTTATTCGCAAAGTCACATTGGCTTAGAAACAGGAAGTAAATGTTGGTTATCAACTGTCACTTCTCTGGAGGATTTTTTTTTTTTTTTCAGATTTTTTTTTATGAGTTTCTGAGGAATTGGTGGTACTGGGGATAATCTCATTTCATATTTTTATATAAATGGTGTAAAGGGGTGTGTGTACAGTTTCAAAGTTTTTTGGGGTAATGACTAGCACAGGGAAAAACCTAATTTCAGATGATGAGTGAGAAGAAATGGAATAAACTGAGTGTGGGACAGTTTTTCAAAGTCTGTTTAAAGAAAAATCAGATGAATTACATTTGTTAAATGAGGAGTCCTGAGTTTAGTTCTAACCAGGATAAGAGTGTAAGCTGTTGTAGATGACTCTTCTAGATACTGTGCTGAGAACCTCAACGGTGCATCAGTGATGTGCTTGGCAGTCTTTGGACGAGTATGGGAACATCTTGCATGCTTCTTGCCATTGTGCAAAACCATGCTTTGTACACACCCTAGATAAATTCTCTGTTGTTCTGTTAATTAAAAATATTGAAGTATCTGGACTTACAGCAGTATACTGCAAATACTTGTTCCTTAGAGCATAATAGTGAGGAGTAAGGTGTAATTGAGATTATTAAAATACAATCTTGGAGAAGGAAATGGCAACCCACTCCAGTATTCTTGCCTAGAAAATCCCATGAACAGAGGAACCTAGAGTGCTACAGTCTGTGGCGTCGCAAAGTGTCGGGACCAACCGAGTGACTAAACAACAAAAAATACAATCTTGGGTAAATTCCTGAAATACCATCATGGCAGAATGGAGGATGGGTTAAGAGTGTTTCTAGAAATTTTGTGTCGGGTTTAGGATAATAAAGAGCTTTCTTCTATACTGGAGAGTAAACTGGTGGAAATTAGTACTATGAGATGGAATATAGATTGAAAAAATGAAAA
This sequence comes from Oreotragus oreotragus, assembly GCA_006410675.1. Taxonomy (NCBI): domain Eukaryota; kingdom Metazoa; phylum Chordata; class Mammalia; order Artiodactyla; family Bovidae; genus Oreotragus; species Oreotragus oreotragus. Next base: position 35,350 of record SJYX01004830.1, on the reverse strand, counting down.
TCAGATTCACAGATGATATATACAAAATAGAAAATTAAAGAAAATTTTAGATAAGTAGGATCTGGTTTTTCCACTTGGAAAATGACATGAAGCTCTTCCTTAGTGTCAAATGGGACTCAGCATTTGATGGGATGCTGGCCTGATTGCATACACAGTCACTTTTCTGTTAAAACTTGGGAAGTAGAGTTAGCCCGACGAGACCACCCAGAGTGGGCTTCTGGGTAGCCTTTCCGGAAGGCCCTCTCTGCCCCCTTGTCTGCCAATAGCTTTTTTTCCCTTTCCTAGTTTGCATTTAGTGATATGATCATATGTTTTAAGGGATCTCAGGTAAAAATTAATTTTTAATGGTTGCTGTGGGCTTAAAACTTGTTTTTAATTGTAGTTGATTTATGATGCGTTAGTTTCAGTTATACAGCAAAGTGACTGAGTTATATACACACACATACACATATATATATATATATTCTTTTTCAGATTCTTTCCCATTGTTGGTTATTACAAGACATTGAGTACAGTTCCCTGTGCTATACAGTACATTCTTGTTACTTACCTATTTTATATACATGTGTTTGCTCAGTTGTGTCTGACTCTTTGTGACTCCGTGGACTGGGACCCACCAGGCTCCTATGTCTATGAAATTTTCCAGGCAAGAATACTGGAGTGAATTGCCATTTCCTACTCCAGGGGATCTTCCTGACTCAGGGATCGAAACTGCATCTCCTGCATTGCAAACAGCTTCTTTACCACTGAGCCCCTGGGAAGCCCCATTTTATATACAGTAGTGTGTATTTGTTAATCCCAAAGTCCTAATTTATCCCTTCCTCCTGCCTTCCCTTTCAGTAACTATAAGCTTGTTTTCTATCTGTGAATCTGTTTCTGTTTTGTAAATAATTTATTTCTTAATTTATTCTTGAGCCACTTTCGATAATGCATAGTTTGCTAGAATGTTACCCATTCTTTGTTGTTTCCAACTATTGGCATAAAGTTGCTCATAGTTTTCTTCTGTAATTATTGAAAGTCTCTGCTGTGTCTGTAACTATAAATATGTCCTCCTGAGTTCTTTTTGCAGCGGTTTCTTGGCTTAATTTTCTTGACATCACATTTTCAAAGTAGGGCATTCACTGTTTATTGTTTTACCTCTCATCTAATGCTTGCATGGTCAGGCCCTGTTGACTCCTGCTGAACTGAGCTGAGCTTGGATTTGGAATTCAGGTGTTGATGGACCTTCCCTGTCTCTGGCCAATGCTATGTGTCCACTGCCAGCTTGTCTTTCCCCTTCCCCTCCCTCCATCCCCTTCAGGTAGGAATTTTCAAAAAATTTTCCCTCTCTTCCAAGTCAGTGTCTCCTTTTGTTAGTGATCTCATCCAATCCAGGCTTTTGCCATCGTCTTTATTTAGATGGCTCCCAAATTTATAACCCGAACTTGACCGTTCTAACCTCTGACTGCTTGCTTGGCATTTCTCCCTGAGTATCTTGCTTACACCTTCAGCGCAGCTCAAACCAAAGGGAAACTCCTGACTTTCCTCAACCCAAACCAGTTCTTCCTCCAGATTTCCTGGTTTCTGTTAAGTGGTACTGCTACTCATCCAGACTCAAAATCCCAGTCATTTTGACTCTTAACTTCCAGCCTCTTTGCAGCCTGCCTTCACAGTGTCAGCAGCGTGTATAATGTGACGACCCCTCATTCCACTCTCACCATTTGCACTCAGACCCTCAGTGCTTTGTACCCAACGGTTGTTAATAACCTCCCTGCCTTCTCGGCTGAACCCAATTCATCTTCCACGTAGAAGCAGTTTAACCACTCACTAACTCAGCGGCAATCAGACCACTGTTTAGATTCAGGTTACCTGAAGCCACAGCCTCCTCAAGTAGGTCCAAACTGCTTAGCTTTCTAAATCTTCCCGAACAGCGCCCCCAAATGTTCCTTCCTTGATCTCCCCGACACTGCTTTACCCACACTGGTATCCGGCCTGAGGCTTTTATCTCTGTTTTGTTTTCTTGAGTTTTTGTTCAGCTGTTTGCCCTTCAGTGAAAACCCTTTTCCTCATCTCTACCTGCTAAAAGGAAGCTTGTCAACGGTAATCTTAATCTCGTACTTTCTTGACGAGCTTTGGTGACCTGCAGAACCCTTTGTTCTTTCTAGGGTGCTTAACTCACTGTGTATCATCGCCATTTGGGTACTTGCTTAATATCTCCTCCTGGATTATAAGCTCCTAGTAGGTAGAAACTGTTTTCTGACTCTGCTTTTTCTTTTTCACTGCCTCAGCAATTGGTATGGACACTCAGCAGATACTGACTGAAAGGGATGAAATGATTGTCGCTGATTATAGTTGCCTTCAGTGAAACTCCTTACACTCTCTTCCTAAGAAGTTTAACTATTCCAATACCTAGAGTTAATGGTATAGAAGGGTTGTAGAATGAGAGATGTCACTGCAAGTGTACAGCAGGCTCCTGGGGTGACAGGCACCGTCTTTCTAATAAGTGCTGTCTTTATAGCATCATACAGCTCTGCTGGAAGTGAGTCCTAAGGCATCACAAGAGTGATGACGTTGATTGATTTCTGGGGTGGTATCAGGGCTCAGTTGACCCCCACACCCTCTTTTGGTTATTTCTATTAAATAAAAGATTTAAACAACCCATGATGATACTTTAAATTTTCAGATAGAAATTACTGTACATGATTCAGCATGGATTTGTAAGTGTACAAAGTGAATCCCAATATCTTTGTACCTTAATCCACAGAATGAAGATGATTAAGAAGGGGAGATTAATTTTATTCACTTTAAAGAAAACTGTTTAGGACAACTTGGTGTGAATCTGCCAATATATTTTACATGGGTGCTATTGGTAGAGATAAAAATCGTGCTTTTGTAGTTGAAAAATCATAATTAACCTGTCCACTGGTGTTAGTTGCTCAGTCATGTCCGACTCTTGGCGACCCCGTGGACTGTAGCCCGCCAGGCTCCTCTGTCCGTGGGATTCTCCAGACAAGGAGACTGGAGTGGGTTGCCATTCTCTTCTCCAGGGGTTCTTCCCTACCCAGGGACTGAACCTGGGTCTCGTGCATTACTGGCAGAGTCTTTACTGTCTGAGCCACCAGAGAGGTTCAACGTGTCCACTGGCCTGTGAGCAAATTAAACATGTGACACTCCATCATGATAAAAGATTTGGGGATACAGCGAACAGACGTACATAGGAATCATATTAAGCATTAATCTGCTGCCATTTATAAAAGTTAGGTTTCTGTTCAACCCAACAGCTTGAGTGTAGAGATGGACTCACCAGCCCAGTCGTTTTCTGGACATGTTGTGATTTAGTATGATCTGGGCTCTGGGCAAGCTGCCTGCTTGATGTGTCCTGTTTAGGGACACTTCTGGGTGTAGATATATATGATAAGCAAAGTTCTATATTTTGCAAAAGAAATAATTTCTTATATCAGTGTTTGTCTTTTTAAAGGAAAAAGGCAGGCATCTCGTGTTCAGATTGATAGTCGTTTCCATAATACTCAGCATCTTAAGTTTTAACAATAGAAAAATACTGCCCACAGTGCAGACACAGGCCTTGATCTGAGGCTGTTTCTTTATCTCTGTAAAAAGGGATATTATGAGAAGGAGAAGTAATTACTGTTTAGCAAGCACTTTGATATTTACGCCCAGTGGCTGTAAACAGTTATTAAAAAGTCATTGAACAGGTCAGAATGGCAGGTGCAGTGGCGTGGCCATAGCAAGGGCCAGAAAAGCAGGATCTTTGCAGCTTTGGAGAAGGAGATTCGTGTGAAAATGTTCTATTCCTTATGGAACATTTTATAATTTTTCATTTTATATGAGCATAGCTGATTAACAATGTAATAGTTTCAGGTAGACAGCAAAGCAACTCAACCATATATATGTATCCATTTTCCCCTAAACTTCCCTCCCTTCCAGACTGCAACAGAACATTGAGCAGAGTTCCCGGTGCCATGCAGTAGGTCCTTGTTGGTCCTTAGTAATAGAATGGTAAACGTTTAATTACTAAACGCTCAGTGAGGAGGATTCCATCACTAGATTTCTTATGTTTCAGAATGCTACAAGAAACCCCATACATTCTGCTGATAAACACAGATAAGTTGATTATTTCTTCTTTTTAATTTTAATTTTTTTTTAACACCAAAACCATTTTGTTTTGGGGTATAGCTGAGTAACAATTGTAGTAGTTTCAGGTGAACAGCGAAGGGTCTCAGCCATAATACATGCATCCAATCTCCCTCAAATTCTCCTCCCATCCAGGCTGCTAATGAACATTGAGCAGAGTTTCCTGTGCTACACAGTAGGTCCTTGTTGGTTATCCATTTGAAACATTTTATCCTTAAACATTTACAGTGTGAGGATTCCGTCCATAGATTTTTTTATGTTTCAGAGTGTCATAAGAAACTAGATACATTCTGATGAACACAGATAGGCTCGCTGTTTCTCTTTAAACAGTAGCATGAGTGCTCATTCCCTATAGTAAAGGTAGCACTCTTAGAAGGAAATGTCATTTCACGACTAGACAGTAAGCGCTGCAGTTCTTTGTATTTGGACAGGAGTGGTGGGGGTAGGGTGAGGCCTACAGTTTGATGTGGAGACAGGCTGATTAAGAGTCCTCAACCTCGACTCTGCTGATGCCTGCTGACTGTTTTGAACCCAAAGTCACTTTTTACTCCATCCTTTGGCACTGTTTGACCTTAGGCAAATCACCAGAATTTTTTTTTTTTCTGTCTAAATTTTTTTGAGAGTGTTGGAGATCTCTTTTGAGTCTGGCTGAAATTTTTTTTTTTTTTTTTTTAATTTTTGGCCAGGGAGTGCAGCTTGTGGGATCTCAGTTCCCCCACCAGGGATTGAACCCCTGGCCATGGGAGTGAAAGCACCAAGTCCTAACCACTAGACCATCAGGGAACCCCCATGGGCGAATATCAATTAAAAAAATATATATATGATTTTTGGAGAATAGTAGCAGAAAATACCATGCAGTGTAAGTTGGCATTTATCATGGACTCTGTGAGAGGGATTTAATGCTTATGCTGCATTTAAAAGTTTAGAGCTAAAACAAATCTAAATTATGAACGATTCATCATCTTAATAGGATTTTACAGGGTACTTGGAATGGGTCCAAGCATTATATGTATTTATATAAGTCAAGGTTTAGTTGCCATCAGATTGCTGCTGTGAATTGTTTTTGTGCTGGCTGGTTTCTGCAGCCCCTGCCTGCCCCCGTAGAGAGAAGAAAGGACACATTAGTGTTTGGGAGCATGTGCTGTTAGTCCAAGTATCCTTCTTAAAAAATGCTTTGAAATTTTATCTGGCTGAAAAGTCACATTTCAGAATTTGAAGACAACTTCTGAGCAGAGAAAAAAATCTATGAAGCATGCATGACACATTTACAAATTCTTTGAGAAAACTGTGTGATTTGGAGTGATTATTTATCCCTATATCCCCAGATGTCACACACTGCCTTTTTACCCCTGGGGAGTAACCAGATTGTATTATTTGTGATCCTTTGGAGTTATATGAAATGATAATTTAACTTTTCAGATGTGGTTAATCTACAGGCCCCGCTTTCTAACTATGAACATACATGGCATGACAGGCTTAACTGTTTCCAGGTGTGATTGGAGAACTTGGACGGTAAATTACTCGTAGATGATCTTGGCCACTGTAATTTACTACAAAACTGCCGCTTTGGCGTCAGCAGTTGAAAAGAGCATGTTAGTGTTAACTCCACTTGGGATACATTTTACATGAAAGAAAAGAACTGCCTTTTTGAGAGAGTTAAGTGTTTATTTTTTATCCTACTATTTAGAACTCAGTTATGTCTTTGGGATAGCTGAAGTTTTGTTAATAAGTTGCCCTTGATTTATGTAATCTGAATTGACTTTGCAAGACTTCTTACAGTTTGGGAGCCTCCCTCCCCTGTTCCGTGCTCAGTGTTGGAAACTTTTCTCTCCTCTGGCTCACTTCTAGCCCTGCCCTGCTCCAGAGAGCAGCCGCCATCTTTCCTCCTCTCCTGGCTGGTCCCAGTTCCTGGAATGAAGCCTCATCTGCCTCCAGGAAAGAACTCAACCCCGATGGAGACAGAAGAGGGCCCATTTAACACTCCTGCTGTTGTTCCGTTAGCAGAAGTCCTTAAGTGATCTGGAGGGTTTGTAGTTAAGGAAGACAGAGAGAGGCTGTGTCTGTTTTGTAGGCCGCTAAAGGAGGAGTGAAATTCGGGGCAGAGGTGACACAGTGAGGAGAGTCGAAAGAGGCAGCAGGCTGGCCCAGACTACTGATTGGTTGTCCACTGGTTAGCCCGGCGGTACCCTCTGTTCTTACCCGTGGGTGTTCCCCCTCAAGTTCAAAACTTCCTGTCCTCCACCTGGTGGTCAGCCACTCTTAAACCTTCCCCACCAGAGTTGTAAAGGTACGCTGCTGCTGCTGCTGCTAAGTCACTTCAGTCGTGTCTGACTCTGTGTGACCCCATAGACGGCAGCCCACCAGGCTCCCCCAAAGGTACGCTAATGCTATACAAATAAAATATGTGGATTAAAAAGGCCTTTGTTGCTATGAGAGAAACTCATAACCATTTACAATATAGCAGAGTGTCCCAAGTTCTAAACAGTCAACCCTAAAATGGGTTTTGAAAACACTTTATTTAATTAATTGATTGATTCAGTTTTTGGCTGTGTTGTGTCTTCGTTGCTTCATGGGCTTTTCTCTAGTTGCAGAGAGAAGGCTTCTCATTGAGGTGGCTTCTCTTGTTATGGAGAACAGGCTCTGGGCATACAGGCTCAGTGGTTGTGGCACACAGACTTAGTTGCTCCGAGGCATCAGGGATCTTTCCGGATCAGGGATTGAACTCATGTCTCCTGCACTGGCAGGTGGATTGCTCGCCACTGAGCCACCAGAGAAGCTCCCGGAAACACATTTTTTTAAGGAAGATTGTTTTCTCTTGTGGAACTCAGGTGGAATATCTCCTTTCACTTTTTCTTCTCTGAATTAGAATGAAAGCTTCAAATAAACTCAGATTCTGTTTGTTTGTTTGGTTTTTTTTTTGGTCCAGCCTTGTGGCTTGCAGGATCTTAGTTCCCTGACCACGGACTGAACCCAGGCCCCAACAGTGAAAGCTCGAAGTCCTAACCACTAGACTGCCAGGGAATTCCCAAGAGTCAGATTCTTAACGAAAGAGGAGATAGGGCTCTTTTGTCATCTGCATTTTACATTCATCAACCATTTTAACATGCCAGTGTAAATCATCACTGATTCTTTGACTTTGGGGACTGTTTTTGAGATGGTAATGGTATAGAAATATTCATCCATTATTTTAGTTATTTGTGACATCCTGGCACATCTGCCATTATGTGTGGCAGAATGATAACAGAAAGGGCAGAAGTAGAGACTGCAATGATTTCATTGATAAAAATGTAAATCTTAAAGGAACATTTGATCTGAGGCATTGAATAAACTTTAGTTCACCTAGTCACTTTGTCCCTTGAAAATTGTTTACTAACCTTTGGGATTATAACTAGAGGCATTTGCTAATGTATTTGCAGTGACTGCTGAAATAATTCAAATTTATTGACCATATGAGGATATTAAATATTTATCTTTTCTGCTCAGTATCTATAATGAAATAAAATATAAGTTAATGGTTAATGGCTTATAGGCTGTTATTTCTGAAATACTATCTTTATGTACTTTACCTAGTGACATTACTTCTATTTTGTATGTGTTTTAAAGCATATTTGGAATCTACCTTCTGTAATTTTGGCTGCTTAGCCAAACAGTATTCCAGAAGAGATTTTAAACTGTGTAGGGTGTGTGTGTGTGTAAATAATTGCAAAGAGAGAAAAGTATGTTAATTTTTAGGATACAGAAAAATCTATCATTACGAAAGAACAAATACAATGAAATAATAATGAATTACTGTTACAATGTGTGTGTTCTGTCACCCTGGCAGTATTTAATGTATTCCAGAATGTTATCAGGTTGGCCATAATTCAGCATGTGAAAATCTAGCAGTCATGTTAGATTAGTGTTCAGTTTAGTTCAGTCGCTCAGTCGTGTCCGACTCTTTGCGACCCCATGAATCGCAGCATGCCAGGCCTCCCTGTCCATCACCAGCTCCCGGAGTTCACTCAAACTCATGTCCATTGAGTCGGTGATTATTGTTAGGATGATTAAATAAAAATGTATTTGCAGGTGTAGAATCAGAGAAAGAAGCTAATTTATTTAGGTTTCCTTCAAATTATTGAGAATGCAGTGTTAAGCTAAAACTGTCTTAATACAAAAGTAATTTTATTTTATTTCATATGAACATTGTGAAGAACATAAAGCAGTATTTGCAGGTTTTAAACTTTAAGAGAAATAACTTAAAGTTATTTTGAGTTTTCTGAAAACTAGATATTCAGAACTGACTTGTAAAGATGCTTGAGAAGCTCCGATTTTTCTACAAGCCCTAAGGGACTGAGGGTTTTCTGTTTTGTTTTGTTTTGCTTCCTATTACATTAATTTTCACTATCTTGAAGAAAATGACTGCATTAGTGTGGTTAATTTTTTTTAAATTCAGATATTTTTAATTTTAAAATTACAAGGAACTTAAGTGTCATTAGTTTGTCAAAACAGACAGATCATTTAGCAACAGTTGGCTGGTTGAATAACTGCTTCTGTGTGTGATACTGCTTCATGTGAAGTATCAGGTGTATTACTGAGTTCTGTGAATACCTCAAACCTTAGCATCATTCCAAAAAAATCTTTACTTTTTTTTTTTTTTGAGAGAAAAGAATCCTGGGAGATTTTATCGGTTGTACCTTGAAAGTCACTGTCATAGAAAAAGAGATCTGTACGGAATTAAAAGTTGTTATATACTTGAAATGTAATATTTGTACAAAATGCATAGAGGAGACAACATGGTATTGACTGATATTAAATGGAATGCATTTGAATATTGGAAAATTTGGCCTAAGGTCTTTCTTTTTGTTCTCTCTATGTGTCTGCCAGGGTTGTGGAAAATCTTGTAGCTTACTCCCCAGGCGTCTGTCTTACCAGAGGTTAGAATTTGCTAATTAAAAGACCATAATACCTATGGCTGATTCATATTGATGTATGGCAGAAACCAACACAACATTGTAAAGCAACCGTCCTTCAATTAAAAATAAATAAATTTTAAAAAATGACTGAACAAGTATGAAACTCGCAAGTAATATTATAAATGCTAAATAGAAACATTCATGAGTAATATCTGTGTTCTTGTCTTAAATAATATTTATTAGTAATAAATCAGCTATGACACTTTTCCCCCGTGTGTGCTTCATTGCAGTCTTGCTGACTTTTTAGTGTAGAGGACTTTGATTTGTGGTTGGCAGGTGTGTGCCAGGAAATGTACACGCTGAGCAACTGGTGGACGTACCTGGACTTCATAGTTGTTGCTGTAGTCTGTAAGTTGTGTCTGACTCTTTTGTGACCCCATGGACTGTAGCCCACCAGGCTCCTGCGTCCATGAGCTTTTCCAGGCAAGAATACTGGAGTGGGTTTCCATTTCCTGCTTCGGGAGATCTTCTGGACCCAGGGATCAAACCTGCATCTCCTGCATTGGCAGACTGATTCTTTACCACTGAGCCACCAAGGAAACGCAGACTTCATTGTTCCTTTGTAGTACTGATCTTTTTCATAGAACTTACACTGTTTATTTTACAGATGCTGGGATAGTGATTACACGGGACAGGCCTTGTTCAGTAATACTAACTCACTTTACTTAAAACCTGATAGCACCCCTGGGTTGAAGTGGGCATGACAGTCACCTCTGATTGCAGATGGCACGCAGGAGTCAGACCCCAGCTGGTGTGCAGGTCTCAGCGGTTTGCCTCCAGTGTCTGCCCCACCACTTGCCCTTAACCAGTATCCCCTGTTCCTGTCCAGAAAGATCTTTCTGGAAAGTTGAATTGAAATTCTTTCCCTTGTCAGATCCTTCTGTGTTCTTGCTGACTAGATAAGGCGCCCTGGAAGGGGCATGCTAGCTGGAGTTCTCACTATCTCACTCGGCTAGCTCTTAGGAGGCAGGCAGTATGATCGCATCTGACTGTGAGTGGCCCTCATTTGGCTTCAGGAGCAGCCCTTGGGTAGAAACTTTCCTGGACCTAGAATGAAGTCTACCCTCTTATTTTAGAGATCTGGGGCTAAGAGTGAGAGTAGTGTCCAAGTTTACAGTGGAAGCTGGGAATAAGGAAAAAAGCAGAGAGACAGTACTGTTGCCTGACCAATGCCAGTGTTTAGAGGAGCTTCATTTCTCAAGGACAACTTTGCTAACCCCCTCCAGATGAGCAATAGTGGAGACTTGTTTGTGATTAGTGATTCTTCTCAGCAAGGCTGAGGGTGTGTGCGCACATGTGTGTGTGTGTACACAGGCACATAGGATTGCTCTTAAAGATGTCAATATTTGGTCCATACCACATATTAAAAATTGTAATGAGTTTATGTTAGCAGCTCAGTGGCAAAGAATCCACCTGCCAATGCAGGAGATGCAAGAGGTGAGGGTTCAACCCCTGGGTCAGGAAGATCCCCTGGAGTAGGAAATGGCAACCCACTCCGATATTCTTGCCTGGAAAATTCCATGGACAGAGGAACCTGGCAGGCTGCAGTCCATGAGGTCGCAACAGGTCTAACACAACTGAGCACACACACACAAGCCCTAGTTTGTGAGCAGCTCCTGGTCTGTGACATCATCATACACACAGGCCTGTCTCCATCGGTATTCTTAAGGGGAACTTGTTGTCTCTAAGTTTCAGCTGCTTTGTAAGGTGACTTTTTTTTTCCCTTTGGAGGTACTGTTTTCTTCTTTTCACATAGTCCCTCAGGGACTCCCGAGTTTTCATAAAATCAACCTTAAGTTGTGCACCTATATTCATAGCAACATGACTCGTAATACCCAAAAGGTGGAAGCAACTCAGTGTCTATTGAGAGATGAGTGGATAAATAAACTGTGATCTCTAGCTGCAATGGAATATTATTCAGCCTTAAAAAGGAAGCAAATGCTACAAGTTAAATGAAACTGTTCTCAACAGTGTGTTGAATGACATAAGCAAGTCACAGTAAGGCAAATACAGCATGATTCCACTCCCATAAGGCACCTAGGGTAAGTTCATAGAGACAGAAAGTGGAATGTTCATCACCAGAAGTGGGGGTAGTGAGGAATGGAAACTGGGTGTTTTTGTTTTGTGACTACAGAGTTTCAGTTTGGCATGACGTAAAGAATTCTGGAGATTGGTTGTGCAATAGCCTAAATGCCCTTCTCACTACTGAACTGTACACATAAAAATGGTTAAAAGATAGTAAATTTTATTCTATGTGTATTTTACTGTAATTTAAAACAACAGCAGACCTTTCAGATTTGGTATACAGTCTGTTCAGCTGTGTAATGCTTTCATTGACAGACACTTCCTGGTAGTAGCCGGCTCTTGGAACGGTTGAGAGTACTGAGCTCAACCCTACTCTCCGGGAACAGACATTGTGGCACGACTGTGAGTGTGTTACATCAGTCCTGAAAAAGCTGATCATGGACGTTGAAGGAAGGGATCAGGAGTATGGGGAGGGGTGTGTGTGTGCGGAGCTCATGGAGACAGGAATGAGGGGAGCATGTTCAAGGCAACTGAGGAAATGACCATTATTTATGTGGGCAGAGATAGCTGATGGCTCCAGTGCCGTAGTGCTGGCAGAAGTCTGTATTTTTACAAGTTTTGACTTTCTGATAATTTTGAAACTTTTTGATTATTTATTTATTTATTGTCATTTTGCTTTATTTTATTTCTCGCCACATCTACCAGGTAGAATATTTGATGCCTTTCACCAGGGACCCATGTACACTGTGTTTATCAGTACTTATTATAACAAGTATTTCAAGAAAGGCCCTGTGCTATTGTAAGGTATTAGGATTGTTGTAAAGATCAAGCCAGAGCCCCCTGTCCCGGAAAGCTTTCTGCTCTGAAACAGAAGATAGAGCATGTGGACCATTATAACTGAAATTTAAGACAGAGCCTCATAAGCAGTATAAAGAGATCCAGTTTTCAGAAGTGAGATCCAAGGATCACGAGCAGGAGCAGAACCTTGAAAAATGGAGAGGCTGTTACTAGGTAGAGATGACGGGGGTCTGGATTCATGTTGAGTATCATAACACAGATGGATACAGGCCAGGCCAGGGAGATCCCTGCCAGGAAAGGCTAAGAGCCCAGTGTCATTGGAGAACAGGATGCACGTTAGTTGTAGGAAGAAGATGATGGCAGAGATGCTTTAGGGCCAGATCATGGGGAGTTTTCTATGTCTTACTGAAAGGTTTGAATTTCCATCAGCAGTAGGGAACTGTTGCAGGTTTCTAATGTGGGAATGATGTGGTTTGACACCTTCAGAGGTTAAGCACACGAACGTGTGAGTAGGAAGCAGGCCTGATCCGATTGTTTAATTATAGAGGCCAGTTTGGTTCTTTGGTGTCCATCTGAAGTAGGAAATTAGGTTGGATAAATAATTAGGGAGGATACAGATTAGGCATTAAAAGTTAGGTGGAGGTGTTAAGAATACATTTAATTCACAGTGGAGATCTATTGAAAGAGTTTGACATGATGAAAGCTTTTTTTTTTTTTTACATATATTCTTTTTCATATTCTTTTCCATTATGGTTTATCAGTATCACAAGATATTGAATATAGTTCCCTGTGCAATGTAACACCTTGTTGCTTCTCCGTTCTGTATGTAATAACTTGCATCTGCTAATCCCAAACTCCCAGTCCATCTCCCTCTGTGAAAATGCTCTTAAAGATCAGTTAGGCAGTAGTATAGAAGGGACTTTATAGCGAGAGGAGCTAGTTAGTGAAAAGTTTGTTGAGTGGTGGAATTGGGAAGAGCAACAGAGACAAAAAGAAGATTGACACAAAGCAGAGGAAATGTGGAGAGGAGGAAGTGAAACTCACAAGCGGTAAGTGTGTTTATGTTCGGAGCATTTGTTCCATGACAGGACAACTGACCAGTCATGCCCACGCTTAGAAAATAGGCTTGCCAGTTTGGTCAGAAAAGGGGCCTGAAGTTGTGAGATGGCTGGACTGAGCAAGCTGATGGGAGTCTGGTAGCTCTCGGGACCTCCCAACTGACACGGGCAGACAGAGTCCACAGACGTACCCAGGCCCGTGGTTCTCAAACCTCTGTGCCTTGGCACACCCGTGAACTGCAGACCCTTCAGAAATGCACTGACATTATTGCTGCGAGTGGACAGTCATATTGCCTGGCAGTGTATGAAAGAGAGCCCAGCTGAGCAGGTTATCAGGGAAACAATTGCTGTGCCTGAGGACAGAGCTGAGTTCATTGCCTCACTCCTGCTCCCCGAGGCTTCTGGAGACCCTTGTGCCCAATAGCAGTACAGAGCTGGGGGATCTGGGATGGATGAGCCCTGGGTTAGGCATTGATGTAACAGGGCACGCTTGTGACGATTCTTCACTTTGTTCCATTTCCTTTTGAGTCTTTTCTTTCATTTACTGACGTCAGCTAACAAGCAGGTCCAGTCTTTGAACATGCCTTGTAAACAACTGGGGAAGACCAGTCCTGCCAGCTCTTTGATAAATGTGTCTACCAACTATCGCAGTGGATAAAGATAGAGTGGAAAGAAGATGGAATTGAGAATGTGGAATCATAGGTTTGAATCCTTGCTTTGCCACTAGCAGTGAGACCTTAGGCAAGTTATTTAGACTCAGTTTTTTCCATTTCTTTGTAAAATAAAGGTAATAATATTTACCTTTCAGGCCTGCTTTGATGACTTGAGGTAATGACTAAAATATAGGCACTGTCCTCTGTGGAGAAGAATAATGTATTTCTTGTCTCCAATATGCGATGATTTCAATGCTTTATATTCCTCTCTGTATTAAGCAGCCATTTCCCCAGTTTTGTAAAGCATGTGTTTCTCTGAACTATGGACTCCTGGAATTTGAACTTTAAAGATTAAATAGACTTAGAGTACTCAGAACACCAAAGCAAGCACCAATCACTTGTGAGTTTTTTAAAATGGAAAAAAAAAAATTAGTTTGATTGAAGCATTACATTTGCTGTTAAAATCTATTCAAATAGCAAAATATCTTGTCATATACCTTAAAACACATTTTTTTTTAAGTACTTATCACCTTCCCCAGAAAACAGTAGTATCAACAACAAAACTTATGACTAAAACAGTCAGAGGGGATTTTGGTAGAATTTTCTATCAACTTCCACAGAAAAAAAGACTCATCTTTCTATCTAGAACTAGGAATACGCTGGGGAAAAGTTTTAGTCTGACTAGCGTTCTTGAAATAGACTAAATCATATTGTAGTGTATTGTGGTATTGTGAAACAGATTTTAGTGTAGGTGGTTTTCTTTTAATAATTGAGTATAGTTTTAAACCCGCTTACAAACCTAGCCATTTAAATTCATAATAGGCTTAAGCTCAGCATACATATTCTCTGCTCAGATGCAAGTGTAGTTGTGTTTTCAACCAAAAAAAAAATTGACTAGCTTTTTAAAAGAATTCCTAGAGATGTGAAAATTTGGGGGCTGTTTACTTTGTCCAGTTGTAGCTACACGCAGTTTGTTGGCTTCATCCCCAACCTCTTTGAATTCCAGTTACTGTTTACTGTATACCTGTGTTTTTAGTAAAAGAGTTGATTTGCAAGTCTTAAAATGGCATCCATTATCACATAGTGACTGCTTTTCATAAGCGGTGTTTTTTCAAACCCTAATAAAGGAATTCATGTAACATGAATATAAAAGTAAATCCTGTTGACCTCAAGGGGATTTTTCATTCTAACCTTTTCAGCGTCTCTATTCATGTCATGATGTAAGTCATGGTTTATTGTTTAGAACTGTAACTTGTTTTTGCGTGTGAAAATGCAATTTTTTCTTACTGCCTTTGCTGGAACTGTAACATCTTAATGATTTTGTTAAACAGTATATTTGATTGCTGCCTTATGGAAGATGAGGTTTGTTTTAGAAAATTTAAATGTAAAAAGATAAAGCTTAAATGAAAATGAAAGCTTAGTTTAAAATGAACATGGATAAAGCCTGATTTTTTACTTTGGTTTCTCTGCTAGTATGCAGTTTAATGCCAGGGGAAAAAAATGTAGATATGAAAATAACATCAAAGTGTTAGACTTTTTAAAAGTTGACACAAATTAATACATAGCAGTAATTTCAGACATATTAGCTTAAAGCAAGATTATCTCAGTTACTTTTAGCTATAAATTTTGTTAGTGAGCTGAAAAGAACTGTAAAAAGCAAAACATCTCTCTATATAATTCATACAGTTATAGTAGTTTTTCAAATTAGTTTAACATTTTTAATAGCATTTTACATTTGAGCAGGCTAGAATTTTGAATCAGAATAAATTCAAAGACTTATGTAAGCTGTAGTAAATGTTTTGAAAATTGTAATAATCTTTTGCAGTTACTTATGTGCTGAACTGTATTAGGTTAGGTTATTTTAAGTTTTTAAATTTAGCATTCTGGCGTTGAATTGGTCAAGTTAGGATTCTGTTTTGTTTTGTTTTTGTAAGAAAGCTTTATGCTGTAATTTTTATAAGGAATAATTTGGGCCATTTTTATCAGGAAAAGATCTAGGAAATAATATATTAATATGATATTTTGCTAAAGTTGTAATTTAAACATGGAGTTTGCTTTTTATTAATTAAGAGCTATGCTGTTATGAGCAATTTGGGATTAAGTAAATCCCTCCTTAGTGTTAGAACTATTTCCTATGCTGACTGTTCTCGAGTAAATGGAAGTATGAGAGGCTTTAAAACAAATTAGCTAATTGAAAGTTTTTATTTGGGAGAGAAAATTACTAAAATTCTTTTCATTTGCATTGTATTGCCTTTTCCAAGTAACTGAAGGTAACCAAGTCTTAGATGTTAGAATTGTGTTTATTTTATCTAACCACTTCAACTGGAAGTCTTCCCTAAGTATATTGTACATATTCATAGCTTTTAGGATTCCATATACATAGTTTCTTCTTTTCTTGTGACTGTGCATGAATTTTTGTTGAGTATTGGTTTTGCTTTTATATTGTGGCATCAGATCTGTTTTTTCCCATGACTGTAGGTTGTTTCTTTTCACTATTGGTTTCCAAAAATCCTTTCACCATGATCCTCTGTTGATGCAAATAAAAAAACAGGTAATAATAGTAGTTACCATTTTTTGAATATTTTATAATCCAAAGATCAACCCTATATCAAAGGTATGCCCATCCTATAAAGGAAAAAGTTAGGTTTCAGTTCAGTTTAGTTGCTCGGTTGTGTCTGACTCTTTGCGAGTCAGTTAGGTGTAAAGGGGTTAAATAACTTATAAAGGTCAGGAAGCCAGTAAGTAGTAAGACAGAATATGACTCAGATGAGTTTGAATATATGTGAATACGTCTACACCTTTGTGAATACTACCCAGATCAATATAGAGAACATTTCTAGCACCCCAGGAGACTCTGTGTGCACACTGTCATCAGTATCCTTAAAAAGATAACCACTGTTCTATTCTCAATCCCCACAGATCTTAATTCCTCCTTGATTAGTTTTTCCTGGTCTTGAACTTTATAAAAATAGAATGTACTCTCTGGTACCAGCCTTCTTTTGCCCAGAAATACATCTGTGAGTTTCATCCATGTTGTAGTGTAGTGCTTATTTCTTCTTTTTCATTGCTATGTAGTGTTCCATTATGTGAATATATTAACATTTTTGTATTTGTCTTATTGATGGCTATCTGGGTCATTTCCATTTTTTGGCTTTTAAGAATAAAGTTGTTGTGAACATTCTCTCACATATTTTTAGTTTTATGCATGTTTTATGTTCTCTTCTCTTGGGTATATACCTAAGATTGAAATCCTGGGTAAATTATAAATTGAGTTTTAGTAGTAACTGGCAATTAGTTTTTCAAATATTTGTATAAGTTTTCATTCCCATCAGCAAAATATGGGGTTCTATTTGCTTTACATTCAACATTGTTAGTCTTATTAATCTTTTCTCCTTTTAAATTTTAATTTAATCTAGTAGGATATAGAGTTTGATATCAGGGAAATGAAAATTAAAAGTTATGTTTTAGAATGAAAATGTATTTAGTGTGAAATATATATTCTTACTCATATTTAAAGATTAATGGTTGTGTATATGTTCTTAAATATTGCTGATCAACTAATTCCTCCCCTAATTTCTATCACTGTAAGCAAGCCTTGATTACTTTTTAAATCATTGATCAGTTTTCTCTATAATAAAGACAAGTGTATGGATGTGAGACTTGGACTTATAAAGAAAGCTGAGTGCCGAAGAATTGATGCTTTTGAACTGTGGTGTTGGAGAAGACTCCAGAGTCCCTTGGACTGCAAGGAGATCCAACCAGTCGATCCTAAAGGAAATCAGTCCTGAATATTCATTGGAAGGACTGATGCTGAAACTGAAACTCCAATACTTTGGTCACCTGATGCAAAGAACTGACTCATTTGAAAAAACCCTGATGCTGGGAAAGATTGAAAGTGGGAGGACAAGGGGACAACAGAGAATGAGATGGTTGGATGGCATCATCGACTCAATGGACATGAGTTTGAGTAAACTCTGGGAGTTGGTGATGGACAGGGAGGCCTGGAGTGCTGCAGTCCATGGGGTCGCAAAGATTCAGACACGACTGAGCTACTGAACTGAACTTTTCTAGAAACCACTTGTTTCATTTAGAGTTTTATTTAAGGGAAATTTTAAAGGAGTTTAATATGGTAAAGAACTTGTGAGGAAATCAAGTTTACAAACCATGTCTACAAAAGGACACTTGGTGGGAACAAGAAAGCCTGTATCCAAAAATGTCACAGACTTACTAATTGTCTGATAGAATTCAGTAAAAACCCTTTTTAAAAAGCACCTTTTATTTATTTTCTTTTGGCCACACCCTCGGCATGCGGGATCTTAGTTCCCCACCAGGGATTGAACCTGTCCCCCCTACTTTGAGAGCACAGAAACTTAACCTCTCGGCCACTGGGAAAGTTATAACTCGAAAATCTAGGCTGTTTTTTTGGTTTTTGGCATCAAAATATAGAAATTACATATCATCTGTAGGACTTTATCTAGACTTCCATCTGTAGGAGTTTATCTAGGCTTTTATCCAGTGGATGGCTTACATAATCTTACAGTAAGTTATTCTGATGAAAAATTACTTGAATTGATTAGTTCTTATTTTTCCAAGTTTGTGCAAGTTACACGTGTTTGCCTTACCTGTATGAGTCTCAGGTATGCTGATTAGTCAGTCGGTCTCATCTGAAACCAGTGTATAATAGTGCTAAGTTGTACGACCTGCCATTCCAGTTTTACAGTGGTTTTGTTTTGCTCAAGTAGATGAAAGGTTTATTTAAGTGTGGCCACACTGTTACTGCATTCCTGGTGATCTTGGTAGGTTAATGACAATCTCTGTCATAGAAATCAGGAAATGTGGGTTGAGCCTATGGCGTGCGTGAAGTTGGTTTGGAAAATGCTGTCTCCCAAAGCACCAGGGATTGTTGGAAGCACTTGGTACGTAATACAGCTTTAAAAACTTACCTGTCTGTCTGTCTATCTTCATTTTGTTCTTTAGACTCTTTGAATACATCAGTGTTTAATCATATTATCTACTGGATGATTGCTCTCTGTAGTAAGATTAAAAGTGACTTTGGAGATTCGGGTAAATTTCTGTCTATAGTAGGCTTGTTTTAGCTAGAGGGTTTTGGTTAGTTGTGAACAATCATATTGTCAGATTGTACTGCTGCTTTTGTTTAACTGGTTGACTTTTAACTGAATTAACTTAGTGTTGTCATTGATGCCTTTTTTCTGTTTAAATACAGAGAATGGGTTGAAGAATATTTAGAGTAAATATCTTTGAAATACAGTCATTTCAGGCAGTTTGGTACTTAAGCTTTGGACAATATTTGAATGGATCTTTTAAGGACCTCAGGGGAAGGTCGGTTTATGTTTATGAAGAGAGGAGACACACAGGACTCTTGCTTTCTGTTGAATCTTCTTTTACTAGGCACACTTTACTCAATTTATCTCAAGGATAGCATTCAAAATACAAATGAATAGACAGCAAGATTGTTGTTCATTTGACGACTGTTCACATGTGCTTGTGTGGAAAGAGATAACACGAAGCAGAATGAATTAATATCCTTGAGCAAACTTCAGGAAAATCTGTAGTCTTGTAATAGGCATCCAAAAGTTTGAAATTAAGCAGGGAAAACTTAAGCACAGGCAATGATGTGGATTAGTTGCTGGTAAAGAGTTCTCAGGACGGGCCTGGTTACTGATTGTCCCACACAAGAGTGCCGTCTCTCAAGAAACCCAGTGAATGAGTTATTTATTAGAACCCCAGGAAGGTAGCTAGCTGAGGCCTTCTCTCTCTCTCTCACTCTCTCTCTCTCTCTCTCTTTTTAAGGCCATTTCTGACTTGTAAGGCACTGTTGAGTTTATGGGCTACCACCAATAAATTTATTTTAAAGTTGAAAACCATTGAGAACTAAATATTTTGTCACCTCCTCTCGTCCACCTTGGTGCACCTGGAAGAGCCTGATTGTTGGGAAATAGCTTTGAGCCACCAATGTGTTTACTCTGCATTTGGGCTTAAAACCGTCAATATCAGATCACTGAGGCTGTGGCCAACAATCTTGATGATTCTTCAAATGTAAGCAATATAAGAAATGGAAAACTTGCTATCAGTTTTCCTCATCTGAACCTTCCATGTTACAGCTAATTTTATAAAAGCCGTGCCCTTCAAGTTCTTTGAGTTCCCTGTATCATTCTAGAATCACAACCCTTGACCCCTCCCCAACCCACTTCTCTGTATGTGAAGAGTGGAGGGGTTGGTTTTCCATTACTTTGGGCTTCCTCTCATTGCGGCGAGTGGGGGCTTTCCACCTTGGTGCACCTGGAAGAGCCTGATTGTTGGGAAATAGCTTTGAGCCACCAATGTGTTTACTCTGCATTTGGGCTTAAAACCGTCAATATCAGATCACTGAGGCTGTGGCCAACAATCTTGATGATTCTTCAAATGTAAGCAATATAAGAAATGGAAAACTTGCTATCAGTTTTCCTCATCTGAACCTTCCATGTTACAGCTAATTTTATAAAAGCCGTGCCCTTCAAGTTCTTTGAGTTCCCTGTATCATTCTAGAATCACAACCCTTGACCCCTCCCCAACCCACTTCTCTGTATGTGAAGAGTGGAGGGGTTGGTTTTCCATTACTTTGGGCTTCCTCTCATTGCGGCGAGTGGGGGCTACTCTAGTTGTGCTACGCAGGCTTCTCCGTTGTGGGGCATTCTCTCAAAGCACGAGCTTTAGGGTGCGTGCGCTCGGTAGCTGCGGCTCGCGGGCTCCAGGGCACAGGCTCAGGAGTTGTGGCACATGGACTTTGTTGCCCCACAGCACGTGGCGTCTTCCCTGACCAGGGGTTGAACCTGTGTCCCCTGCTTTGGGAGGCTGATTCTTAGCCACTGGACCAGTAGAGAAGCCCCTATTTGTGTTCATTTTATTGCCCTCACTACTTTGGACGAATAGCAGTGAAATGCCTTTATCCTTTCACATGTATGTGGGAAAACTTAGATAATAAAGATAAGAGCATGTGTACTTCATCTACATATTTACAGAGACTGATGTGTGTCTGGCAGTAACTTAATTTCGAAGAGAAAGAACATGAGTACTTTGCTGAGTACTTTACGTACATAATATACACAGACTCACAGTTCGTGTTCTAAGTACTGGGCAATTCAGAAATAGTACTGCGGTGAACTGTATCATAGGTGCCAGGAGGAGTGAGAAAAGTATTATTCAGAACATTTGACAGTTCTGAGGAAACCTGTGAAACCTTTACCAGTGTTCTTGGCTTGTCTTGCTAGTTATGGAGGGGTAAGGACTAGTCCAGCCTGGTTTTCTGGTGGCTCCATCTGAGCTTTCTGCCACCAGGAGGGTAGGTGTGTCCAGGGACAGCAGTCTTTACTGCTTAGAATGTTGGTGGTAATGGCCTCCATTTATGAGGTGATGAGGTAGAGGTGACTAATCTTTGGCCAGAAAGACCAGACCAAGTTCATGGGCCACCCATGTCAAAAATCCTGGGAGAAAGCCAAGTTTCATTTTAGCCTCTGTGGAGAATAGATTATGTTCTTAAATAAAAAATACAAACAAAAATTGCAGTGAGATGCCACTTTCTGTATATCAAATTAGTAAAAGGAATGAATGAATGAGTGAGAGCCTGCTCTTTGTTAATTAGATTGTGATTAAAGAGTGTTTTCATGAACTGCTGGTTTGTGGTATAAATTTGAATTTTCTGATAATTACTTTGGTTTGTGGTATAAATTTGAATTTTCTGATTATTACTTTGGCTTCATATATCAGAAGCCTTATAGTTGATCCTATCTTTAGACATAGAAATACCATTCTTGATACTCTGTTTCAAGGAAGTACTTGTGCATCCAGATGAAGATGTATGTGCAGGACTTCCCTCATACAGTTTCTAAGCAGTGAAACAATGGAAGCAGTCCTGCTGAACAGGGAAGGAAAGTAAATGACATTATATTCTTATGATAGCACCAATTATGGTAAGGGAAAACAGCAGAGCAGTGAGCTGTTGTAGAGCATTATATTTAATCATATTTAAAGATATGGATAGAAAAACACCAGAAAGAAAGAAACTAAATGAGAATATTAGCTAAACTATTAGCAAAAGGTACCTCAAGGGTGTGTGATGGTTGTGAATGTTATTGCCCTCTCTTTTCTACTTTTTCTGTTTTCCAAAATGAACATTGGTTTATCATATGATCTTAAAAAGGAAAATCTAAGAACAGTGTGAATAATAGCTTCATTAAAGGAAGAATGAACAGATATCATCTGAAAGAGCTGCTCCAGTTATGAGGCCAAGTTTGTAAACAAAAGACCTGTTCTAGCATCTCTACGGAGCAGGTTCCTCGGATAGCAGGCTCTTCTTGGAATTAGTGAGAAAGGGTATTGATTTTGTCTTGGAGATTGTTTATCTACTGAGTGCATCCTGTGAGGGTAAGGATAGTATTAATATGACTTCTTGTATCCTCTTGCATCTGTTCTTTGACTAGTTCAGAGAAAATAAGGAAATGGAAATTTTGCACTAGATTTTGAAAACTAATCAGCACAATAAAACTCAGCATCTCCTTTTAGAGTTAGGTAGAATATATCTTATCAATATAAGGTGATACATTTATCAATATAAGATGGAGAAGATAGAGAATTTTAAGGTGGAATCACACGAGCTTACTTGGTATATTTTGTCTAAGAATGTGGATCTCAGGCGCATGTATGTCAGTTTTGGAAACTGGAATGCTTTATTAAGACAGACTTGGAGAGGGAGAAAAAAAAAGTTGTAGAGTTCATTCAGTTCAGTTCAGTCGCTCAGTCGTGTCCGACTCTTTGTGACCCCATGAATCACAGCACGCCAGGCCTCCCTGTCCATCACCAACTCCCAGAGTTCACTCAGACTCATATCCATCAAGTCTCTAATGCCATCCAGCCATCTCATCCTCTGTTGTCCTCTTCTCCTCCTGCCCCCAATCCCTCCCAGCATCAGAGTCTTTTCCAGTGAGTCAACTCTTTGCATGAGGTGGCCAAAGTACTGGAGTTGCAGCTTCAGCATCATTCCCTCCAAATAAATCCCGGGGCTGATCTTCAGAATGGACTGGTTGGATCTCCTTGCAGTCCAAGTGACTCTCAAGAGTCTTCTCCAACACCACAGTTCAAAAGCATCGATTCTTTGGCGCTCAGCTTTCTTTAGAGTCCAACTCTCACATCCATACATAGGGAGGTGTATAGGGCCAGTTGGGCTTCTTCCCTGGGAACTCAGCCGTAAAGAATCCTCCTGCCAATGTGGGAGACGTGGGTTCGATCCCTATTCTGGGTGGATCCCCTGGAGAAGGAAGTGGCAACCCACTCCAGTAGTCTTGCCTGGGAAATCCCATGGACAGAGGAGCCTGGCGGCCTATAGTCCAGGTCATTGCCAAAGAGTCAGACACAGCTTACGAACTAAACATAGGGCCAGTCTTGAGGGTGGTGAGGGTCTAACCCTGGGGAGTGGGGCCTTGAATTGCCCGTGGAAGCATGTTCATCCCACTGAAGACCAAAATTGCTCTGGGAATACTGTTAACTTGCTGTGTAATATTTGAAGAGTTGTGTGTACATATTCTGTCCGTGTGTACATATTCTGTTTCTGCCTGCTATACAGGAGACCTGGGTTCGATCCCTGGGTCAGGAAGATCCCCTGGAGGAGGGCATGGCAACCCACGCCAGTATTCTTGTCTGGAGAATCCCAGGGTAAGAAGAGCCTGGTGGGTACAGTCCACGGGGTCACAAAGCATCAGACACTATGGAGCAACTAACACTTTACACATTATTTTTCAAAATTCGGTCCTTGGGAGGATTAGTTTTATTTATTTGATCTTTTCCTAGAAAATTTGAAAGTCACACCAAATGACAGAAAATCTAAAGATAGTTTGGTAGGCACAGTTGAGTTAGACATTGTAACCATATAATCAGCAGTTTGATTTATCCACTGGTTTATAGAAACTTGGTCCTGGTAATAAATTGAATATCCCTCAGCAATGATTTTTCTCCCCCTAGATTGAGTAATTAGCAAAGGAATCAATATAGCAAATACTTTTAAAATTTTATTAAATTTCCAGTTTAGGCTATTACCCGGAGAAGGCAATGGCACCCCACTCCAGTACTCTTGCCTGGAAAATCCCATGGACAGAGGAGCCTGGTAGGCTGCAGTCCATGGGGTCTCAAAGAGTCGGACACGACTGAGTGACTTCACTTTCACTTTTCACTTTCATGCCTTGGAGAAGGAAATGGCAACCCACTCCAGTGTTCTTGCCTGGAGAATCCCAGGGACGGGGCAGCCTGGTGGGCTGCCGTCTGTGGGGTCGCACAGAGTCGGACATGACTGAAGTGACTTAGCAGCAGCAGCAGCAGCAGGCTATTACCAGCCCTGAGAGTAACTTTCTCAGTTTGGTGATTTTTATTCTTTTCCTTTTCCAGATGATTTTGCTTTTCACTGTGGTAATTACTGATGTTGTATCCTACTTTGATGTGCTTTCGTACTGTTGGCTACATTCAGTGTCCAAATTGTAATTTATATTTATAGCTGCCTTTCATCTATTAGTCATCCATTATTTTCTCTCTTGTTTTCAAAGCTGATAAAAGCTGACTGACTCAAACTTTTCTAATTAACATTGGTTGTCCACCAATCATTCTCCATAACCATCTTTAGCCTACTCTTATACCAAGAATTAATATACTCTCTTGCATTTTTCTTTAATTACTCTTTTGTTTATTTCTTTTAGATGGTAAACTCTTTGAGGGCAGGAATTATGTTGATCATTGGTGTGTGTGCCAAGTTTCCACTACACGATCTTACACACCATACTCGCTGACTAGCTGCTGAGAAATTTCAGCGCAGCCTCCCAAGGTGTTTAGCATGGTCTGAGTAGTTTATGAATTAGTTAAATCTGACTCAGTAGTTGGCAGTCCTAATGTTTCAAGTAGAGTTGGAATGACTGCTTCTTTCTCACTAACATTAAGAAAGTACCTAATAGAAGAGTCTTACCATGCAGACTAATGACAGAGATGCCAGCTGGACTTTGTGGCATCTAAAAGTTCAAGTCTAAAAACATCTATAAAACAAATTCTTGGAAATATTTCTGATGGTCATGAACTTTTCACTGTTGTGGCTGTTACTAGAAATTAGTTGATCAATTTCTGCAACTTCAATAATAATTATAGTAATTATTGTATTCAGTTCAGTTCAGTTCAGTCGCTCAGTCCTGTCCGACTCTTTGCAACCCCATGAATCGCAGCACGCCAGGCCTCCCTGTTCATCACCATCTACTGGAGTTCACTCAGACTCACATCCATCGAGTCTCTGATGCCATCCAGCCATCTCATCCTTTGTCGTCTCCTTCTCCTCCTGCCCCCAATCCCTCCCAGCATCAGTCTTGTCCAGTGAGTCAGTGCTTCATGTGATGTGGCCAAAGTACTGGAGTTTCAGCTTTAGCATCATTCCTTCCAAAGAAATCCCAGGGTTGATCTCCTTCAGAATGGACTGGTTGGATCTCCTTGCAGTCCAAGGAACTCTCAAGAGTCTTCTCCAACACCACAGCTCAAAAGCATCGATTATTGTATTAGGTGCCTGCTATTTGCCAAACCCTTCCATATGTGCTTTACAGATGTTTTCTTATTTACACTCTTAAAAATTCAACATGATCTATATCAGGGGTCCCCAACCTCTGGGGTCTAATGTCTGATGATCTGCGGTGGAGCTGATGTAATAATAATATAAATAAAGTGCATAGGAAATGTAATGTGCTTGAATCATCCCCAAATCATACCCCATCAAACACCACCCCCATCCATGGAAAAGTCGTCTTATGTGAAACCGGTCCGTGGTGCCAAAAAGATTGGGGACTGCTGGTCTATATTATTCCCATTTTGCAGATGAAGAAACTAAGAGAGAGGTTAACATATTCAGAATCATACATATGGTAAAAGTCAATATTTGAATTACAGTGCTTTGGTGTCCAAGGCTTACATGCATTTACAATGTTTTAATACCTCTTGGTGAAGAAGATACTAGAGGAAAAACTACTTAAATTCAAATACTGGCTGTAACTATAAACATTTTGAATAATACTAGTAAATACTCATATGCTCTTACAGTATTGCTTATTATCATATAATAATTGATGTCATGGGCTTCCCAGGTGGTACTAGTGGTAAAGAACTCTCTTGCCAATGCAGGAGATATAAGAGATGCTGGTTTGATCCCTGGATCGGGAAGACATGGCTTAGCACAGTTGATATCATGCTTATTGAAATGTAGTTTTTTTGTACTTGGAATGAATCCTGCTTTCTAAGTGAAAAGGAAGCTTGTAACATTTGTCTATGCCATTTATTTTATATTCACTATCGTTTACCTTAATATCAGTGAATCTTTATAATTGGAATCAACTCATATTAATAGTCTTGACTAAGACCTAGAGGCATAATGGCTTTGTTGAAAGAAGCAGATCTCAGTAAGAACTGAACGGGTATCAGTGTACCTAGATTTAATGAGCAGTGTGATAAGTTTCTTAGGATTATATTTTGTTGTTGCTGTTCATTTGCTAAGTCATGTCCGACTCTCTGTGACTGCATTTACTGCAGCACGTCACCCTTCCCCGTCTTTCACTGTATCCTGGAGTTTGCTCAGACCCATGTCAGTTGAATCAGTAATGCCATCCGACCACCTCATCCTCTGCCGCTCTCTTTTCCTTCAGTCTTTCCCAGCATGGGAGTCTTTTCTAATGAGTCGGCTCTTCACATCAGGTGGCCGAAGTATTGGAGCTTCAGGATTAGTCCTTTCAATGACAATTCAGGGTTGATTTCCTTTAGGCTGGGCAGCACCACAGTTTGGAAGCATCAGTTCTTCAGTGCTCAGCCTTCTTTGGGTTTGCCAAGTGGCATGTGGTAACGAACCTGCCTGCCAGTGCAGGAGATGTAAGAGAGGCAGGTTCAATACCTGGGTCAGGAAGATCTCCTGGAGAAAGACACGGCAACCCACTCTGGTATTCTTGCCTGCAAAATCCCATGGACAGAGGTGCTTGGCAGGCTGCAATCCATAGGGTTGTACAGAGTCAGATGATTTAGCACGCAGCCTTTTTCATGGTCCAGCTCTCACATCCATACAAGACTACTGGAAAAACCAGAGCTTTGACTGTATGGATCCTTGTTGGCAAAGTGATGTCTTTGCTTTTTAATACACTGTCTAGGTTTGGCTTAGCTTTCCTTCCAAGGAGCAAGTGTCTTTTTATTTTTATTTTTTGAGGATCTTCTTTTAGTGTGTATTTGACAGAATTTCATGGCTGTAGTCTGCCCACAGTGATTTTGGAGCCCAAGAAAATGAAATTTGTCACTGCTTCCAATTTTCCCCCTTCTATTTGCTTTGAAATGATGGGACCGGATGCCATGATCTTAGTTTTTTGAATGTTGAGTCCATTCTTTCTGGAGCTATTTATTGCCCTCTGTTCTTCCCTGGTAGCATATTGGACACCTTCCGACCTGGAAGGCTCATCTTCCGGTGTCATATCTTTTTGCCTTTTCATACTGTTAGTGGGGTTCTCACAGCAAGAATACTGGAGTGGTTTGCCATTCCCTTACCCAGTGAGGATTATATTTAGGTGATGTGATAAAATGGTTTACTGGCAGTTTGTGAGTAGATTTAGTCACTTGCTCATTTTATGTACTTTTCAAACCTTTTATTTTTTAAACTTAGAGGAAAACGTTGTCGAAGAATCAAATTTATAAAATATATTCTAGCTTTAAAAATCAAGTTCCTGATAGAAAATAGAAAATGTCAAGCCTCATAGGAAAGAATGCTGTTGTTACTTCCTGTTTGGTGAAGAAGGTCTAGTAAGACGACTTCCTCTGGGAGGAAGAAAATGAATGTAGCACAGCCAGCTCTTTAGGTATCTCCTAAATCTCATTTGGATGAGTAGAGTCCTGCTTGAGAGTGTTCTCTGGCAGTTGAGTTGAAGTGTTCGAGATTCGCGCAGGAGGGTCTTGCTTCTTGGAGTTGGTCACAGTAGTTTCATAGGGAACTCTCCCTGGGCTTGGTGAAAACGTGGTCCCTTTAAAACAGCTCGTTAAACAACCCCATGGGCCCTTGTAAACCAAGTTCAGGCTCCAAATCGAATCAGTCTTTCTTGTCAGCCTCTTGGTGCTTTGACTTCCAGAGGAAGCGGGACTCTTAATGTTCACGCAGACATAGCTTACCTCTGGATGCTTTCGGAAGCATTCTCCTTGTGCTGTGCATCACGTGGGTGACTCTCTCTAGAAAGTGTGTTTTCAACACTTTGGACAGATCATTATGACCTAAAGGGGTCCTCATTCAAAGCAGTGTTTCTTCAGGATTTTTCTGTGAAAGTTATAATCATCTATTGAATCAAGTTTCTGGCTGTCATCGAATTACACCTCAGCAGGGCGGTGCTTTCATCAGAATCAGTTTAGGACGCAGTTCAGCCCCGAAACCCACTGAGTTTTCTTACTATCTTAGTTCCGGTCTGGAAAGCTTTCATGACTGCCAGCTGTGTGGCCTGTTTTGAGAGCACGAGGCTGTGGCAGGAATGTGGCTTTACCCTATTAGTGTTGCAAAATCAAACTTCTGGGCTAGAGAACCTTTGCCTTTCTCTTGCCTCCTATGGTCTGGTTTTAGATTATTTTTCTTGTGGTTTTGGTTTGTGAGTGTGAACTCATGGCTTTCATTTCCTTTATTCCTTTACATAGACAATGAGGAAGGGAATAATTTTGACATATTTTTTGTGTTTGTTGACACTGTCGAGCTGGATAGGCAACTTCCCCTTTGTCTTCTAGAAAATAAACTCAAGGTAGTAAAAATATGTGAAATCATTAGGTTTAACTTATTTTTTCGACTTTTCTCTCACTGTTCTGGTTTCAGTATGGTTTCATTCAGAAGGTGTGGACTGTGAATAATTTACCCAGAAATGGCGCCATCCTCACACACCCACTTTTGGGATTTTAGTGTATTTTCTTTTCGGTCTCTAAGAGGCTATTCTATTAATATTTGTTTTGTTTTTTAAGTGCTTTTTACTGGGGATGAATTTCGCAGAGTGGAATTTTACCTTATTTTCTCAACCCTTTCTTTTCCTCGAGGTGTTGAATGCCCAGAGAAATAGCCAAAATATAAGAGGAAAGATGTCCCAGGTGGAAGGACCTTTGTATTATCACAAGCTGGATCACCCATCCTTTAGCCAGCAGTAAATGTCTTACCCGTTTTCTTTTTTTAAGAACAGCTCTATTTGTTTACTGTTTTTGGCAGTGTTTGGTGTTTGTTGCTGTTCCAGTACTCTCTAGTCGCAGCCAACGGTGGCCGCACTCTAGTTTACCCATTTT
Source organism: Oreotragus oreotragus (assembly GCA_006410675.1). Taxonomy (NCBI): domain Eukaryota; kingdom Metazoa; phylum Chordata; class Mammalia; order Artiodactyla; family Bovidae; genus Oreotragus; species Oreotragus oreotragus. Next base: position 6,394 of record SJYX01004830.1, on the reverse strand, counting down.
CTAAAAGATACATAGTCAGGAAGTGATCTCTGAGACACAGTGCGTTGTCTTCATTAACTCTCCACAACTTCTTTACCCACCACTATTGCATTGAACTTGTTGAAGACTGAGGGCTTTGAAATGAATGAAAAGTGGCTCCAGTGTCTATGAGTGAGTGGCATCAGTCCTCAGGGTTTCACAGGGTTTATCAGTTCTGTGCTGCTTTCAGATAAAAGGACTTGAAGGAAATATCCTCTGGAGAACATTGATTACAGACCAAAGCTGCACCTCTGTCATCTACCCAAGGAGACCCACATCCTTGGGAGATGGCTACACCCTCAAAGTGAGAAGGTAGCCAGGGAGACAGTGGTCTTCTTCCCACCTATAGCAATACAGTTATAATTTATGCAATACAGTCTAAAAAAATAAGCCAGACAAATGACGAAGAATAGTTTCACACTGCTTAAATGCTGATCATTTCCACTAGACTTTTTAAAAATTATATTTTACATTTAGGAAATAAATGCCACTGGCTTCCATATTCGAAGAGCATTTCAAGACCCTCACTTGCCAGTGTTTTTACTTGAGATGAACATGTGTCTAGGTTTTGGTTCCAATCTATCAATCTGCAGAGCACAGGTTTCTTCAGTTATTTCTCTCACTGTGGCTTTTGATGCCATGGAGTTTGGGTGCTTTCATCTTTTTGATGTGACCTTCAGAAAAATGTTGTTTGTTACTATTTCTCAAGTGATTTTAGGTGTGTAGTACTCCTTAATCGAGCACTTGAAGTCTCTTCATTTGCACAAAAGAGTACTTTTTATTTACTGTATAGCTGAAAATAGGGTAACTATAGGTTTGTGAACATACTATACTGTGATACCTTCTTGTGAGTCTTTTTGTGATATTCTGTGCTTTATTTTAAAATATGACTTGTTCATGTATTTATGGACAAGGAAGTAGCTTTTGAAATTTACTCTCTATCTGAAAACTGTTTATGACCTGGTTAACAGAATGACTTCCTAAAATGTAAAATAGACATAAGGTGGTGGGGGTGGGGAAACGTGTGTAAACATTTAAGGATTAGAAAGAACTGAAATACCTAAAATGTTCTAGACAACACCCAAGACTGATTCTGTTTCTAAAAAACATTTTTTTAAATCTACCTTTAAAGACAAATACATAACTTATCCTGCTATTTTGTTCATTTTTAAGCCAAATCTGATTTTTGTGTTACGTGAGCATTAAGTTTTGTATACATGAGAGGAAAGGTGAGGTTCGAGACTAGGACCTCAATCTCTTATTTTCTCAAAATAGCTCTTTTCAGTGTTCCGTGTTACCGCTATTACCAGTGACAAGTCATACCTCTTTGCTTGGAGTGGTAAGTTATACCACTTTTAAAATACCATTACTAAAAACAGCTCAAGTTTCTAAGCTGCCTTACATTTTCAAAAGCATTTGAAAGTATTTTTGGACATGCTAAACGTTATTAGTTGAAAGTACAAAGGAAGTGTGTTTGGTTAATTTGTATTAGGGAACTCAGAATTGTCTGGAGGAAGGGTTAGAATTGTCTAATTCCTTTGGGACTTAAATTCATCAAGTTTTACAAAATCATGAGCGCAAGATAAATTCGGATTATCTAATTAGCCTTTGTCTCAGAGTTTACTATTGGGATGGGCAAAAAGTTCGTTCAGATTTTTCTATTCAATGTTACAAAAAAACCCAAAGAAACTTTTTTATCAACCCCATATTTTATAAAATAGGGCAAAGAATCACACTTACTGTTACTTCCATGCTGCTGTTAACTGGGGCTTATCAGTGATAAGGTAATTTGTTTTAGCTTTACCTGTAAATGTTTCCTCCGTTTTGGACACAGATCCCTGTAGTAGTTTTAGACTGATTCAAATGTTATTTCTCTGATGAACATTTTCTGCCAGTTACGTGTATTTGTTAATACACTCTCAATCTGAATTGGGATCCTCTCTCAGATTCTTTAAGCATCAGTTCTGGGTATTTGATTTAGTGTGACAAGTGGAAGAAACCTGTTACTATGAGGTCATTTGTGTCACCGAGAGTATATTTTAAGATTATGAGAAGATTTGCCATAGTTCTCTATCCTGAGTTGCTGTTGATTCTAGATACAATATTAGGTGAGCAACCTTTTAGGAAAAAATAAAAAGAAACAGTCATATTAAAAGTACAAGTTGTAAGATACTTCATTTTTTTTCCAGAAAATATGAAAATATATATCCTTATGAAGTAAGGGCAAACTGTGTGTTTTATTTAGCAGATGAATATATTTTAAAAAGATAATAGAAGTATTTTCCAAGAGGGGTTCACTGGAACCAAAGTGCATTAGAATGTCAATTAATTTTTTTTTAATTCCAAAATGTGTATTGATCAACAACTGTGGAAAATGCTACATTAAACTAAAAAGTTTATGTGTGTTGTTCAGTTTACAAATACTGTATTCCAACACTGGTTTTACCATGCCCGCCCCCTTTTTAAAAATATTTATTTAATCTGGCTGTGCTGGGTCTTCGTTGTGGCATGCGTGCATGTAGGATCTTAGTTCCCCAACCAGGGATTGAACCCATCTCCCCTGCACCTCAAGGCAGATTCTTAGGGAAGAATCTAGGGAAGTCCCTGGGCTCCTTTTTGTCAAGGAATTTACATCAAGTTAGGCTTCCCTTGTGGCTCAGTGGTACAGAATATGCCCACCGAGCAGGAGATCTGGGTGTGATCACTGGGTCAGGAAGATCCCCTGGAAAAGGAAATGGCAGCCCACTCCAGTACTCTTGCCTGGAGAATCCCATGGACAGAGGAGCCTGGCGGGCTGCAGTCCATGGTATTGTAAAGAGTCCGACACAATTTTGCCAACAGGCTTTCACTTTTCTTCATACGTCAGTTTAGGAAACTTTAATATATGGTAATATTTTTATTATGTGTTTAAGCTACTGGGATTTTCTTATTCTAGGAATCTTGAAAATTAATTCTGAAACATGAAGGCCTAAAGTTGTTATCTTAAGGGAATTTAAGACACGTGGCATTGTGATTTAAAGAAGCAGTCTAGCCATTTAGAAGTAACGCCATATTTTTCTTCCTTTTTATACTGGCATATAATTTAGTTGGTAGTTCTTGTGGATTTTAAAAGGGCTTTCCTGGAAATTTGAGCACTGAGTCAGGAATCAGTAGATCTGATTTCTAGTCTCCTTTGGCTGAGATTTTTTTCTCCGTTCTGACTTACTGGTGTTCTGTCATACTTACTCAGTCTACCTCCCAGAATCGTTGCAAAGACAAAATAACAGAAAAGGAGTCAATCTGTAGATTATCTGTCAGATTCAGAAAATAATTGTGCCTTAATGAAGCAAGTGGAAGTTGGGAATGCCTTAAAACCCTGTTTAGATGAATGACTTTATTTGACGTTGGTGAAGGTGAAGTCGCTCAGTCGTGTCCGACTCTTTGCAACCCCGTGGACTGTAACCTACCAGGCTCCTCTGTCCATGGGATTCTCCAGGCAAGAATACTGGAGTGGGTTGCCATTTCCTTCTCCAGGGGATCTTCCCGACCCAGGGATCGAACCCGGGTCTCCCACATTGGAGGCAGATGCTTTAACCTCTGAGCCACCAGGGAAGACTTTGTTAAAAATCTACTTTGGAGATAATCATGCCTGTCTCTTCTCATCATTGAGGAAATTGAGGCCTTAGGCTGGTTAGTGATTGGCCTTGACCTTCATTAGGCCCCCCTGGAAGCCTGCCAGGTCTTCTGCCTCACCCAGACTGTGCTGACATTCAGGCCCGACTAGAAGAGGGAAGAAAGTGAAAGTCGCTCCATCCTGTCCAACTCTTTGCGACCCCCATGGACTGTAGAACATGGAATTCTCCAGGCTAGAATACTGGAGTGGGTAGCCTTTCCCTTCTTCAGGGGATCTTCCCAACCCAGGGATTGAACCAGGCCCATTTCACCCACATTGCAGGCAGATTCTTTACCAGCTGAGCCACAAGGGAAGCCCAGAAGAGGGGAGAGTGACCTGTTAAATAAACGATTCCTGCTGTTTCCTCTCAGATACTGTTACTTTTATAATGGAATATTAGTAGTATCATTTTGAAGGTCCTAATTATATTCTTGTTCAGTACTCTGTTTTGACTATTTTGGATAAAATATTAATGATTACCCTTTAGCCATGAGAATTTTTATTCTTCTGTGTCATGTTTTAAAAAAGGAATTCTGACAAATTACCGTAATGTGCTAAAATCAGAATTATGAGAGAAAAGATAAACGCAAGGCCGTTTATAATTTAGGTTACCGTTTTACTGTTACTTCCCTTTACTATTTTGACATGCAGAATTTGTTATACCCACTACCATACCTTAGGAAGAAAAAAATGGAAAGATACGTGTTTCTCTGTGACCACTGTATGAAAGCGTTATCTTTTTCCTTTGCCTCAAGTACTTACTAAGACAGAAAATAGCACTGCTTATTTTTATTGGCTCCACTTAAAAAATAAGTGAGAAATAAATGTGTTATCAGTCAGCACACATTTGCCAAGTACTTTGTACAGAGGCATTGTGCTCGGTGCTGATGAGTTTTAAGAAGTACTACACATGGTCTTTTGTACAAGAGGCCATGTACACACTTATTTACCATTTTCTTCTTTTACAGTGTGAGATCAAACATTTTCCTGCATTTAAAAATACCTGGGAGAAGAATTTTCTCTATTTGCATTCATTTCGGCTCCCTGTGAAATCTGAATAGAGAAATACTGCAAATAGAAAAAGTGTGAATAATTTTAGAATCCTGAGAATAATATTATGAAAGGTTAAACTGTCTACGCTTTAATAAAAGAAGCAGTTAAAATTATTTTAGTCACTGGAATAATAAGTGTGTTTGTTTAAACAGTAGCCACACACCTAGACAGAAATAAATCTTGTTAAAACAGCAGCTCACTTCTGACCTTATTTGCTTTTGCTCATTCTGGGTCCCCAAACCTTGACTGTAGTAAAGTAGCCAAGGTCTACTCGGCCTATTTGTAATTTAATCTTTAAAAGGCTCTTTAACCTGATACTTTATGAAGAAAAATTAAAAAGGATTAGTTACGCATGCCTTGAATTACTAGCCTAAAATGAGAACCTAAACATTCTAGTATGCTACAGTTAACTGAGGCATGTTTCCTTACTACAAACTACAAATGACCTTTTGTTGGATTTTGATTCAATCTTGACTTCCTTTTCACGGAAGAACTTAAACCCTAGGTCACTTTATGAGATTGATCTGCGTTTTGATTTGATCTGAATCGTTGATTGTGTTATTTTTGTGAAAAACATCAGAAAGTATGCAAGAAAACACTGTGATACATAGTGCTTTGAAGTTCCTTGAAGACAGGTCTTTTTTTGTTTTTTCCCCCCTTTTAAACCCTCTCAAGAGCTTGTGTATATCCCTGTTTACAGGGTATATCTTGGTATTATACATATTTTCTAGATAATTGCATGAATGGATTTATATTTATCTTTATGCATTGGAATCTTCTTTTGTGTCTGATGCCATTCTAGTTTCCAGCTAGTCTGCCTAAGATATTTCATAAAGACTAATAAGTCTTTATTAGTCTTTATGAAAGGGGATTAGTTTTATTCTGGTTATCTGTTGCTTAAAGCAACAGCTTGTTATTGTCATCTCATCCTTGTGTGGCTTAGAAATTTGGACGTGGCATGGGCGAGATGGCTTGTCGCTGCTCCCCCAGGTGTGGAGTCTCTGCTGGGAAGATCAAGAACTGGAGGCTCGAACAGTGTGGGGCTGGCTAGGCATTTCATTCTCTTTTTGACATGGCCTCTCTCATGCCAAGGTTTGGCCTCCTCACAGTACAGTGTCTTAACAGTAGTCCAGTTTGTGTAGCAGCTCAGGACTGTGAGATAGAAGGTTCCAGTGTTCCAGGCTGGAGCTCTAAGGCTCCAAAGTCCCAGAATATCACTTCTGCCACAGTCTTTTTGGTCCAGCCAATCCCTAAGGCAACTGTCGTTTCAGGGGTAGGTGGTTAAACTTCATTTCTCAATGAGAGGAATATCAAAGAGTTTATTGCTACCGTTAGTTTTCCATAGTTCTGTTCTTTATATACTATTTGTCATCATCATTATTAACCTTATTAGGCTGTGGTTTATCCTAGGATGTTCGGCAGAATGTCTACTTCTGTGCACTTGGGCATGATAAGTCATCTCTTCCTGTCTTCATGTTGTAGTTGTGGCTTAACGACCTGAGCGCTCTAGCCCCAGTCCAGAGAGAGAGAGACAAATAGAAAAGTGTTAAGTATCCTTGGGTATAAACAAGAACTTCTTGAATGCAAGTTCATGTTCAAAATGATTTTTCCCTGTGGTACCGGATGGAAATTTCTGTGTGTGTGTGTGTGTGTGTGTGTGTGTGTGTGTGT
>SJYX01004829.1:137175-150802 GCA_006410675.1 Oreotragus oreotragus | reverse complement strand
TTCTAAAACCAGCTTGAACATCAGGGAGTTCACGGTTCACATATTGCTGAAGCCTGGCTTGGAGAATTTTGAGCATTACTTTACTAGCATGTGAGATGAGTGCAATTGTGCGGTAGTTTGAGCATTCTTTGGCATTGCCTTTCTTTGGAATTGGAATGAAAACTGACCTTTTCCAGTCCTGTGGCCACTGCTGAGTTTTCCAAATTTGCTGGCATATTGAGTGCAGCACTTTCACAGCATCCTCTTTCAGGATTTGAAACAGCTCAACGGGAGTTCCATCACCTCCACTAGCTTTGTTCTTAGTGATGCTTTCTAAGGCCCACTTGACTTCACGTTCCAAGATGTCTGGCTCTAGGTTAGTGATGACACCATCATGATTATCTGGGTCGTGAAGATCTTTTTTGTACAGTTTCTCCATGTATGCTTGCCACCTCTTCCTAATATCTTCTGCTTCTGTTAGGTCCATACCATTTCTGTCCTTTATTGAGCCCATCTTTGCATGAAATGTTCCCTTGTTGGATCTCAACATAAGACGTATTTTTTCATGTGGGTCTAGGCCCAAGAGGTTTGAAATTCTTTGATTTAGGCAAATTTTCTCTTCAAATATATTTCTTGACAGCGTCGACTGTGCAATTTTAGTGGTACGTGTCCCAAGATTTGGTGAACACTTATTTTTGACTCTGGCACCCTTTTGGACAGGGATCTTGTCGCCTTCTGTTTTGTGAGATTCTTTATGCTTAACAGGAGAATGTCAAGGCCAGCTCCTAGCAACATCTAGGCCTAGCTGAGAGTACAGATTCCTGTCCTCTTAAGTGAAAGCAAGTGACATAACTAGTGTAACTTCTATTATCTTTGGTTTTTTTTTAACTTTTTATTTTGTGTTGGAGTACAGTCGATTAACAGTGTTGTGATAGTTTCAGGTGAACAGCAAAGGGACTCAGCCATAATCCATTGATTTTTTTTATGAATATAAAATGATCACTAAACTTTAAGATAGTTTTAGGCATTTTGATATTTCTTTTTGCTTTGAAAAATAGAACTTTGTTCTGATTATAAAAATAATAATACACATTATAGAGTATTTATAAACCACAGAAGAAGCCACCTATAGCTATTAGTGACATGTTAATATTCTCAGTTTGTAGATTTATAAAAAGGGTGGAGTGGGTGGGTGGGATCCTACTGATGTTAAAGCAACTTCTCTATCAGACTTAGGGTATAAGTCTCTTGTTTTAAGCCTGCTCTAAGAGAAGAGATCTGTTAACAAGCCAATTCAAAGATCTCCTGGTTGAAACTACTTTTAATTATATTTAGACTAGATTTTTGAAAATATCTAGTAAAACATTATTGGGCTAATCAGTGAGCTAAGTGGGTAACTTCAACTTTCCCATTCTTAATCTCTCTTAGGTCTATCAGAAAATTGTTCAAGTATTTTTTATTTATTATGAATATTTCCCCATATCAGTAGCTATTTATCTAAAATTATTATAAATAGTCCAACTGATGAATGTACTATAATTTATTTTTAAATTATACATCTACAAATGGGAAAACACCGAGATGCACAAAGAATTTTTAAAAATATATATTCAGGTACCCACACAACCACAATGAATAATGGCTAACAGTTTTCATATTTACTTAAAATTTAAAAAAAAAATATTACAGGTAAACTGAAGTCTTCTTTATCCACCTTTATCTCATTCCAGAGGTTCCTCCACCCTCCTCACCGATACCCATTCAGGTAAAAACATCATCCATATCCACATTTCTGTAAGAAAGGGATAAACAGAAATTGGAGGGTCTACTCCTTCCGTCTAGGGCCTGACTCAGCAGTTGCACAAGTCACTTCTTTTGTCTTATTTCCAGAACCTGATCATATAACACTCAGCTCCCAGAGTGATCAGGAAATATATTCTTCACACTGGTTGGGAAATTGATAAGGAGTTGAAAGAATAAGCAGTCTCCATCACAGCCATATTGGCATTTCTGTGTTCGGTGGCATGAGCGTGTACTCAGTCACCTCTTGGGACCCCGTGGACTATAGCCCACCAGGCTCCTCTGTCCATGGAATTTTCAGGCAAGAATACTGGAGTGGGTTGTCATTTCCTCCTGGGAGTGGAAGGAGGATATAGAGCACAGAATAACGTCAGAGGAATATTTAATGGCTGTGAAATAGTGGCTGACTTTTCCCTCAGTTTCTCCATCTTGCCTCACAGATGTGTAAGCCCTTTTGCATTATGAATGAATGAATGAACATGAACAAATCAATAGTAGAGTTATTTCCATACTTACTTTCTCCTCCCTTCCAGATTACTAATTTGTTAGCCATCTTACTCCTCTTTTCTACATGATCTTTCCTTACCTGGTGCATCCGGCCTGTCTGCCCACCCCTTCCCATAATAGTCATGGAACCCAATACAATTTTAGAAGATCAAAGACAATTTAGGATTTTAAAATAAAGGGCCTGAATGCAGTAAAATCTCATCGTTAGGACAAATCATGTTACAAAGTAGTAGTATCACTATCCCCTCTAGGAAATGAATATATACCTGTTTGCATAAATATAACAATTTTTCAGATGTTTCATATTAAATTACTAATAGTGATTACTATGGAGACCGTGGTTGGAGTTAAAGTGGAGAAGAGTTAGAGTTTTATTTTTAATTTTATACCCAGTAGTACTGTTAGAATCTTTAACACTTGTATGTTACTTTTACAATTAAAATATTATAGTGCAGTGCTTCCCAAACTTTGGAAATTTATATACTAACAACATTTATAAGGGATTTTTGGTAGTCCAGTGGTTAGGACTCTCTCTGCTGTGGCCCAGGTTCAACCCTTGGGCTGAATGGCAGTGCCAAAAGAAAATTTTTTTTTTTCTAAGAAATTTGAATCTCAATATAAGTTTGCCAATAAACCCATTAAAAATATAACCATAATTGTGGCCTATGATTGCCATTTCATAAATGAAAGGGCATAATCGCTAAGTAATGGGTAATCCTCTAAACTGAATACATTTAATTCTGTGAAAAATTCATTACATTGTTCTTATTTTTCTCATTTTTGCTTTGGATCTTTTAAAACCTTTTTACTCTGGGTTTCTTCCTGTATTTTTATACTTGGCACAGGTAGGGTGAGTGACTTGCTCAAGGACACACAGCCAGTGGATAGCAGAGGGGAGGAATCCAGGTTTATGGACTTCTGACTCTCCAAGGGGTCCTTTTGGTTGAATAAGCGAATGAATACAGCCAGATACTTGGACTTCTGACATCAGAATTCAAGCTTTTTTAGAATGAATTAACCCAACATTTATGTTTAGGATATGAGCAACAATGAAAACAAAGTGAAAATCCAAAAGAGGATGTTTTGGAGGCAGTATTTAATGGATCTAAATAGTTTTTGAAGTTTCTTGCAGAGTTGAGACAAACAGGGAAGAAAACAATAGTAGACCTCTTCATTAAGCTGTTGGCATGGCAACAGTAATTTTTCAAGACTGCCTTAGGTGGAGTCACTGGAATGTTAACAATGAAAAGAAATTAATTTTTTCTTTAGAGTTTTTAGAGCATACTAAGGCATAGTAATTTATGACTGCTTTTAGAGCAGTTCTATTTGAAATATCAAGATATGTCAAAATGTAGTCAGAAGCCCAAGAACTAAAATTATAGAAATATATATAGCCCTATATATGATATAAATAAATAAAAATCTATAAATATGTAAACAAATATAAAATATAAATGTATGTAATGTAAAATAGAAATATTATAAAAATATATCATGTATGTTTCTATCCATATATTTCATATACAATATAAACATTTATAGAACATAAATGAACATGAATAGATAATTTTTTATTGGCCCATTTTTGGCCTACCCTGTATTGTGGATCCTTTAGTATAGATAGAGATGTTAGAGGTGTTGCTACCATTCTCAAAAACTGTCCCCAAATGACAAGAATTAGGTTTGTAACAAATAGCTTTATGGTGATGAGGAAATCATCACACGTGCTAGTAAAGTAATGCTCAAAATTCTCTAAGCCAGGCTTCAACAATACGAGACTCATGAACTTCTAGATGTTCAAGCTGGTTTTAGAAAAGGCAGAGGAACCAGAGATCAAATTGCCAACATCCGCTGGGTCATTGAAAAAGCAAGAGAGTTCCAGAAAAACATCTGTTTCTACTTTATTGACTTTGCCAAACCCTTTGACTGTGTGGATCACAATAAACTGTGGAAGATTCTGAAAGAGATGGGAATACCAGACCACCTGACCTGCCTCTTGAGAAATCCATATGCACATCAAGAAACAACAGTTAGAGCTAGAAATGAAACAACAGACTGGTTCCAAATAGGAATAGGAGTACGTCAAGGCTGTATATTGTCACCCTGCTTATTTAACTTATATGCAGAGTACATCATGAGAGATGCTGGGCTGGAGGAAGAACATGCTGGAATCAAGATTGCCAGGAGAAATACCAATAACCTCAGATATGCTCAGATATGCAGATGACACCACCCTTATGGCAGAAAGTGAAAAAGAACTAAAGAGCCTCTTGATGAAAGTGAAAGAGGAGAATGAAAAGGTTGGCTTAAAGCTCAACATTCAGAAAACTAAGATCATGGCATCTGGTCCCATCACTTCATGGGAAATAGATGGGGAAACAGTGGGAGACTTTATTTTCTTGGGCTCCAAAATCACTGCAGATGGTGATTACAGCCATGAAATTAAAAGATGCTTACTCCTTGGAAGGAAAGCTATGACCAACATAGGCAGGATGTTAAAAAGCAGAGACATTACTTTGCCAACAAAAGTCCGTCTAGCCAAGGCTGTGGTTTTTCCAGTTGTCATGTATGGATGTGAGAGTTGGACTGTGAAGAAAGCTGAGCGATGAAGAATTGATGCTTTTGAACTGTGGTGTTGGAGAACACTCTTGATAGTCCATTGGACTGCAAGGAGATCCAACCAGTTCATCCTAAAGGAAATCAGTCCTGGGTGTTCACTGGAAGGACTGATGTTGAAGCGGAAACTCCAATACTTTGGTGACTTGATGCGAAAAACTGACTCCTTTGAAAAGACCCTGATGCTGGGAAAGATTGAAGGCAGGAAGAGAAGGGGAGGACAGAGGATGAGATGGTTGGATGGCATCAACCATCCAACCATCAATGGTTAATGGTTGACTCAATGAGAATGAGTTTGAGTAAACTCAGGGAGTTGGTGATGGACTGTGTGCTGCAGTCTGTGGGGTCGCAAAGAGTCGGACACGACTGAGCGACTGAACTGAACTGATGAGGAACTGCACTTCCAAGCAGTTTTTCTTATCACCATTCTGGGAAGGAAAACAGCCTTGTGTTCCCCTTTACCCTCACACACAGTACTTCTCACACCAGCTGTGTCATTTTTTTCCCATAACAACCAATTCTCCAACACCAGCTGGATGTGCAGCAATTCAGTTCAGTTCTGACACTAGCGACCAGAATTCCACACGTTAAGGGCTCAGGACCACAAGACTCAGATGCACCCCCTGCCCGCTTCAGTTGCCTGTTGTAAGCAGTAGGTCTCCAGATTACCCAAAGCTTCTGTGCAACTTGACTGCTCATCAAAGCTTCCCTACAAAGGACCACAAATGATCTGCTCCTTGGATTCAATCATTTGTGAGAACAGCTCACAAAACGTAGAACAGTTTACTTAATTCTTGCTGATTTACCTACTCTGAAGAAAAGTCTGAGACCTCATTGTCATCTTTATGACTACACTGCAATGAAGCTCTCTAAGTAGTAGTAGTAGCAACTGGTTGATATAGGATATCCCAGTCTTACTTTCTGGCTGAACTGGCCTTCAGTTGGGAACCTGTGGTCATTTGTTAAATACTAGAGCCTGTGGGCTGTAAAACAGTAGTTTTCATCCCTGGCTGTACATTAGAACTCCCTGGAAAACTTTTTAAAAATCTCAGCGCCCAGGCCATTCTCCAGATCAATGAAATTCGGTTCTCTGTGAGAGGGACACAGGCATCAGAACTCTTTTTTTTTTTTTTGCTGTGCCTTATGGCTTGGCGGGATGTTAGTTCCCCAGCCAGGGAGCGAAACCGTGCCCTCTGCAGTAGAAGCACGGTGTCTTAACCACTGGATCGCCAGGGAATTCCCTGAAGAGATTTTAATAAGGGTTTTTCAGAATAATAGTCAAGAGAAGCAATTTGATTCCTTTTAAAAGTGCGAGTGCCTGATAAAGGAAGCCAGAAAGAGAAAACAGCTAAGTGGTTTGGGGGCGTGCTGTCTGCAATGTGACCATCCTGACCCCTCAGAGGAGAATTGCTCAACAGTCAGTTTGGGGAGGCTGAGCCAACTTGGGAGGGCTGAACCATGAGAAAGACTGTGGGAAATGCCTCGCTTAACTCTTTTCTCTGTCTCCGAAAAAGAAGCTACTAACTGTCTATACAAATTAAAGGCACAGTTGGGTTCAGATGGTCACTTTCTTTCCAGAGCTTCCACAGCCACCATGTTTAAATCTGTCATCTCTGATCTCTTGGAAACCCCCATTCTTCTGTTCTCTCTGATTTTTCTCTGTGACATTTATCAATAACCAACATACTGTTTTTTTTATTTATTTTTAATTTAAATTTATTTTTAATGGGAGGATAGTTGCTTTTCAATATTGTATTGGTTGCTACCATACATAAACATGAATCAGTCATAGGTATATGTATGTCCCCTCCCTCTTGAACCTCCCTCCCACCTCCCATTTTATTAATTTTTTTATCTTCTGCCTCCCTTCAAGACACCAGAGAGGTAGAGATTGCCCTTTTTGGTCATGGATATATCCCCAGTGCCTGGAACAGTGCCTTGTAGACAGCCAATCAATAATTGTTCAAAGAATGGACCTCAGATCAAGACTACTAATAGTGGAACTTCCCTGGTGGTCCAGTGGCTAAGACTCTGCACTCCCAATGCGAGAGACCCTGGTTTGATCCCTGGTCAGAAAACTAGATCTCTGTAGCAACTAAGACCCAGCACAACCAAATACATATTTTTTTTAAAGACGAATAAGAGTAACTAATATAGATTTAGTCTTATATTCCAGGATAGCAACCCTATGGGGTGGTCACATTCATGTAAGCAGCTTTTCTGAATTCCTTTATGACCTGCAGTTTAGGTTTTTGGCAGTGCCACTGATAAAAGATGAAGGTGGAAGAACAGCAGCTAAGGGCTAGAAGAGGCTGTTTGGATAAGTTAACCTAGAAAAGAGCTCTTCCTCTGAAGCAGGAAAAGTGTTCTAAGACATACTATTCAGGAAAAAATGCAAGAGGTAGAAGAGTAGGACATGTACAGCAGAAAGCAAATTTAACACCCAGATGCACATAATAGAGCCAGCACGTTGCTATAGATACATGCATGTATTTGCGAAACTATAGATGACAGTCCAGAAGGATATGCAGGATAAGAGTGGCCAACCCTGGGAGGCAGCGGAGTGGAGGAAAAGCATGGTTAAGGGGAACTTCAGTGCTCACTGTGATGCTTAGATTATAATGGATCACAAGAATATTTTCCTATATAATTTCACCTCTGATGTATAAAACGTTCTTTGTCTCATAGATGCCAAACATAAGAAAACAAGCAAAATAGGGGGGGAAGTACTTATATTACTTCTAGACAATGTGTTACAAAAATGCACTGCAGAAATAAGAAGCATACACACCTAGAACAGTGAAGGGCTTTCTATTTCTGAATCATGCGGCGGGAGGTAATGGATCTTCAGTTCCCTTAATAAGCAGAGTATGTGAGTGTGTGTATGTGTGCGCGCGTGCATGCGTAAATGCACACTAGCATGATTTTGATCCAAAACACTGCCCCATAAATTACTTTGCTAAAAACAGCAGCAAGTACTTATTAGGGAGCAGTGAAGGAGGGGTGGGCGGAGGCTTGTCAATGCGCTGCAGGAGGAAGATAGCCTATCTTCAGCTTTCCATTCTTGCGAGTGAAAAGCACACTGGCTTGGGAATTAGAGATAATATAACTTGGAGAGTAGATTCATTTCTTTTCCTTACACTTTGCCCTGCTTGAGAAATTACCGGTGGCAGCTTATAGAGCTCTGTGTAGCACCCAGCACCTTTCAAAATGAATGAGGCAATTGTTGCAAAAGGAAAATGAGAGTAAGACAAGATGAAGCCAGAGGTAAGTATGCTGTCAAACTGAGGGTCATTAAGCTCTGCACAGGTGTCAGAGGTGACCTCCAAATTTGCCCAGGAGCTTTTAGCAACCAACAGGGTGGTGGTGGATATAATGAGTTATTAGTTATAAGATTCACTGTCATTTTGTATTAAAAGATCATTTTTTCTAGAAGAAACCTTTTTTGGGGGGTGCGGGGGCTGCATCAAGTCTTTGTTGTGGCATGTGGAATCTAGTTCCTTGACCAGGGATCAAACCCGGGTCCCCTGATAGGGAGCTCAGAGTCTTAACCACTGGACCACCAGGGAAGTCCCTAGAAGAAAACTTTTTTTTTTTTTAAGTGTCCAGTAGGGACTTCCTGGGTGGTCCAATGGTTGAGAATCCAGCATGCAACACAGGGGACATGAGTTCAGTCCCTAGTCAGAGAATGAAGATCCCACATGCCATGGGGCAACTAAGACACCTGGCTGCAAGTACTGAGCCTGCGAACCACAACTAGGGATTCTGCGTGCCACAGTGAAAGAGCGCTCGTGGTACGACCAGGACCTGAGGCAATCAAGCAGTGTCCAGTGATGAGACGCACAAGGCGCTTCTCCCGTGAGCCCCCATCAGTAAATACCCCTGCAGCAAACCAGAAAGTGTAGTAATGGAGTACACAGACTGTTATTTTTGTTTGTCCGTCTTGCCACATCACACGGCCTGTGGGATCTTAGTTCCCTGATCAAGGATTGAACCCAGTCTGGCAGTGAAAGCGCAGAGTCCTAACCACCGGACCGCCAGGGAATTCGCTGTGGCTTGGTTCTTACCGTCTCCTTCAAAGCAGCCCTCATGTTCCAGCTCAATTCCGTAGCAGTAATTCTGCTAGCAGGCCGATCAAAGGGATCCTGCCTCTCAGCTTTCTGAGGTCTGGACTGATTCAAAGAGAAAATTGTTTTATGATCTGAAATGGACAGAATATTCTTCAAGCAATTTACCACGTTATTGTTTCTGTAACACATACGTCTGCCGGGGTCTCCGGTCCCCAGGAAACCCAGATACAGTTGGCATGTACTCTGAGGAAATCCAAGACCCGCCCGAAGATTCCTAGTAATGTGTTTATTCTCACAGTCACTGACAAAATGCGGGAAAAAAGAGAGAACATGGCCTCCCAGCGCTGCAATGGTGCGTGTCCCTGTGTCTACGGTGTCCTCAGCCACCAGCTTCAGCTTCCCTTATCCAGTAGCTCAGACCAGCTCCTGGCTGTCCCTCTCCTCCTCCCTGCTTCCCATCTTCCCCATTAGGAGAAAAGAGAGAGAGGCAGCTTAACTTAGCCATCTCTTCTCCTTCTGTCAAGGTCTCTCACTTCTGTTACAAGCTGATTTGTTGAAGTATTTTCCCAAAGGCAGTTCTTCCAAGAGGAAAAACAAAAGTTATTAGCATCCGAGCTTTGGGGGAGACAAGTAGTATTAGCTTTTTATTTGTTCATGCAGCACATGTATATGGAGTGATTACTCTGTGCCTGGCTAGGTGTACCACATGAACACAACAGAGTCTTTGCCCTGAAGGAAAAGGGGAGCAGAAAGGAGATTAAACACGCAAATTACAATAATGTCCCAGCCCTCTCTGCAGGGGAGGTCAGAATACCACTGACAGCATTTAACTCAGATAAAAGTCAAAATCAATTCATGGGTATTCCCTGGCAGTCCTGCCAAGGGCACGGGTTCAGTTCCTGGTCACGACCACCAAGCCGTGAGGCATGGCCCCCCCCACCAAAAAAAATCATTTCTTTACAGAATACCAGAAGTGTCTGAAGATAAAACTCAAAGCAAAGTTTGTAACTTTCAGACTACCCTGAATTTAATAAGTGTCTTTTATTTATCTACTTTTGGCTGCACTGGGTCTTCGCTGTGGTGTGCGGGCTTTCTCTAGTTGCAACCAGTGGGCGCCTGCCTGTAGCTGTGGTGTGCGGGCCTTCTCTAGTTGCAACCAGTGGGCACCTGCCTGTAGCTGCGGTGTGTGGGCCTTCTCTAGTTGCAACCAGTGGGCGCCTGCCTGTAGCTGCGGTGTGCGGGCCTTCTCTAGTTGCAACAAGTGGGCGCCTCTCTGTAGCTGCAGTGCGCGGGCCTTCTCTCTGTGGCTGCGGTGCGTGGGCTTTCTCTCTGGGTTTCTCATCGCGGTGGCTTTTCTTGTTGCCGTTCACAGGCGCGAGAGCACAGGCTCAGCTGCCCCGCAAGGTGGCTCATTCCTGGACCAGGGATTGAACCCATGTCCCCCCCAGTGCAAGGGAATTCTTAACCACTGGGCCATGAGGGAAATCCTATAATTGTTTTTCAGCAGGGATCTCGGGGAAGGCAATGGCACCCCACCCCAGTACTCTTGCCTGGAAAATCCCATGGACGGAGGAGCCTGGTGGGCTGCAGTCCATGGGGTCGCTAACAGTCGGACAGACTGAGCGACTTCACTTTCACTTTTCTCTTCCATGCATTGGAGAAGGAAATGGCAACCCACTCCAGTATTCTTGCCTGGAGACTCCCAGGGATGGGGGAGCCTGGTGGGCTGCCCTCTGTGGGGTCACACAGAGTCGGACACGACTGAAGTGACTTAGCAGCAGCAGCAGCAGCAGGGATCTAGAATTACTAATACATATTCGATCATGTCGGGTGTTTGAAGGGGCACAAGTAATGGTGCCCTTCTCCC
This sequence comes from Oreotragus oreotragus, assembly GCA_006410675.1. NCBI lineage: Eukaryota > Metazoa > Chordata > Mammalia > Artiodactyla > Bovidae > Oreotragus > Oreotragus oreotragus. The sequence continues at coordinate 139,963 of SJYX01004829.1, read as the reverse complement.
TCATTGGGGTTCAGCATCAGTTAAGACATAAAATCAAGGAGTTAGGGAGCCGGGACCAAAATGTCACCTTTGTTGATGACAGAGGCCCAGTTGGAGGTCAGAGATTCTATCCGTGCAAGACTTCCTAATACTTAACCCCCAAATGAGGCCTGTAAACCACACTGCCTAGAGGAGAGAGGTCAGTCATGTCCAACTGACAGGTCCCTGGAGGAGGGGAGGGTGCGGGGACGGGGGAGGGGGAAGGCATGAGACCACCTATGTCCAATGGGTTCTTCCAAACTCACCAAGTGAAAGGGAGAGGCTGGGGCTAGAGGATTTCCTTGCCTTTTGGCCCCTTATAGGATGTTGGAGAAGGCAATGGCACCCCACTCCAGTACTCTCGCCTGAAAAATCCCATGGATGGAGCAGCCTGGAAGGCTGCAGTCCATGGGGTCTCTAAGAGTCGGACACGACCAAGGGACTTCACTTTCACTTTTCACTTTCATGCACTGGAGAAGGAAATGGCAGCCCACTCCAGTGTTCTTGCCTGGAGAATCCCAGGGACGGGGGAGCCTGGTGGGCTGCCATCTATGGGGTCCGGCAGAGTTGGACACGACTGAAGTGACTTAGCAGCAGCAGCAGTCTTTTGTGTATGGACAGGGTCTTACAACTCTTCATGTTTCCCTTTTCACTTTGACTTCTAGGAAGCTCAGAGCCAAATGTGGGCTCATTTCCAGCAACAGGATCTTTTTGGAATGCTTTTATGTTCTAATTTGTTCTTGCTTACACCCAGTTTCCCTACTTTCACTTTCACTTTGTCCTGATTCCTTCACTTTGTATTTTGAGGACTTTTCTCATGTGTATTTTAGTTGATGTACTACCATACACCCCTCTGTAAGCCACATGAAGCCTCTTTTTGAAACTAGGCAGGACACTAACAATAAACACTTAGGGTTAGGGTTCATGGCATTTTAAATCTCCTAAAAATGTATTTTAAAATCTTGAGAATGTGTTAGAAACCATCCCCACCTTTGATGAGATGACAACCTATTGCCACATATGCAAACAGCTACTAGAACCAACAGAATTTAGTAGGTTACAAAGGTGGTACAAGCAAAGTAGGAATTCAGGAGGAGAGAGGCCCATTTCTGTCTTTGTCCTTGAAGTATGGGTGGTCTATCATTGAAAAGGTAGGAAGGGGACTCTCCTGGAGCTCCACTGATTAAGACTTCACCTTCCAATTCAGGGGTTGAGGGTTCAATCCCTGGTCCGGGAGTTAAGAACCCACATGCCTGGTGGCCAAAAAAAACAAAACAGAAAACAGAAGCAACATTGTAACAAACTTAATAAAGACTTTAAAAATAATCCATATTAAAAAAAAATAGAAAAGGTAGGAATGGTGGGCTTGTTTAGATGTATACGTGCAGTGTTTATACATATATGAAATTTGAATACTCAAACATATACATATATATGGTGGCAGAAAAACCGTGGCTGGAATATAGTTTACTAGCCTTCTTGGCATTCTCCTTCACTTTAAAACCAGTTGAGCTGTGATTACGTCATTTTGTTCTTTTAGCCGCTGCTATATCTGGATTTTATCTCCCTTTGTAAAGTATTCCAGATTTACCCTGGTTATCCAGTAACTAGTAGAGATGTTAAATGGGCATCTAAATGAATTCTAACTTCCTCTTAAAGGAAAAAGTGTCTCTAATTCTAATTTTATGGCAAATTTAAGTAGAAAACACTGATTGGCAAATGGCCTGAAGACAAATCGAAAACTTCATATTATCAATTCTAAACTGAAAGAAAGTGAAAGTCACTCAGTTGTGTAGTCCATGGAACTCTCTGGGCAGGAATACTGAAGTGGGTAGCCTTTCCCTTCTCCAGGGGATCTTCCCATCCCAGGGATTGAACCCAGGTCTCCCACATTGCAGGTGGATTCTTTACCAGCTGAACCATGAGGAAATTTTCAATTCTAAGGTGATTATTTTTATTGTGTTTTTTTCTATTTTTTATTTTTTGTGGGTTCTTTTGGTTGGTTGGTTGGTTGGTTGGTTGGTTGGTTGGTATTGGAATGGAGATAGGTTTTTGCTTCTTTTTTCTTCTTTTTAACATCTCATTTATTTTTTGTCTTATCTTTAGGGCATGCATCTTTTTTAGAAAACATTTCTGATATTGGGGTGCATTTTATAATATGTCATGGTACTCGGCAGCATTTTTTTCTAAATGATACATAAAATAATGATGTTTTTTTATGATTGATAATGAAAACCAGTATTAATTCAAAGAAAAAATGGACAAAGAAATGGCAACTCACTCTAGTATTCTTGCCTGGAAAGTTCCATGGACAGATGAGCCTGGTGGGCTATAGTCTATGGAGTCACAAAGAGTCAGACATGACTGTGATACTGAGCACAAAAAAGGAGATAACTGGATAAATGGCCCAGGGCTGGTAGGCTGAAGGAAGACCATCTCTCACTGAATGGAGAGTAGAGGGGGCCAGACTTACAGAAGGAAATTAATCCCTTCAGCTCCCACTTCTGGCTTTCACACTCAGACTCCCACCACGTCAAACACTGTGCCCAGCCCAGGAACTGGGGCCACCCTGCTGACGCTTTTTCTGCCTCTATAAACATTCTCCCCTCCCAGGCTACCTTGGCTAGGGTCTGAAGAAATCCCTTCCCCTGTCCTTCAGCAAGACAAAGATCGACATTTTAATAAGTAACATGCAGGGGTTACAACCACTAGCTCCCAATAGGGGTTCCATGCCTGGTTGGGGAACTAAGATCCTGCAGAAGGCACAGCT
>SJYX01004829.1:121805-134313 GCA_006410675.1 Oreotragus oreotragus | reverse complement strand
AAAGGCCCCTTTTCACCCACCGTCGCTTCTCCTGTGTCTCACTCACTGGCCCGAACAAACGTGCCATCGTCGTGTCTCCCCGTGGGCGCGGCTGTGTGCCCTCACCGGCTCTTGTCAACCAGAGGCAGGGATGACCTTACCAGTACTCACGTGGCCCGTGGTGGCTGCTCCCTCGCCTGGAACATCTTGGGGCAGGCTGGGCTCCGGAGGGGGTTAGCACATGCCTCCCGGGGCCGGAAGTGTGTTCCAGTGGAAAGAAAATGGGCTTCAGAGCCAGCAAGGTGTCCTTTCAGATCCTGGCTCAGCCACTTACTAGTCACCTGACCCACGAAGCCTGTCCAAACTTGAGTTTCCTCCCCTGTCATGTAGGATGTTACTTTCCGGGTGTTGTAAGGCATGAGTGGCATCAAGCAGGTGAAAGCATCTACTTAACACCCAATTGGATGGCCATGCTGTTATCAAAACACTGAAAATATGTCGGTGGAGATGCAGAGCAATTAGAACTCCTGTGCATTGCTGGGTAGAACATACAGTACAGCAGCCTCCGTAAAAGTCAATACGGTGGCTTCTCAAAATAAAGCACGGAATCACCATATAATTCAGCAATTCTATTTCTGGATGTATATCCAAAAGAATTGAAAGCAGGGACTTGAACAGACAGTTGTATACCAGTGTTCACTGCAGCATTATCCATAGTAGCCAAAAAGTAGAAACAGCCCCCGTGCCCATGGACAGATGAACAGATAAACAAACTGTGGTCTACAATGGCACCCCACCCCAGTACTCTTGCCTGGAAATCCAATGGACGGAGTAGCCTGGTGGGCTGCAGTCCATGGGGTCGCTAACAGTCGGACAGACTGAGCGACTTCACTTTTACTTTTCTCTTTCATGCATTGGAGAAGGGAATGGCAACCCACTCCAGTATTCTTGCCTGGAGAATCCCAGGGATGGGGGAGCCTGGTGGGCTGCCATCTATGGGGTCACACAGAGTCGGACACGACTGAAGTGACTTAGCAGTAGCAGTTAGCAGTATAGATATAATGGGATATTATTTAGCTTCCAGAAGGAAGGACGTTCTGACACAAGATAGATAACAACACAGATGAAACTTGAAACCCTTATACCAAGGGAAGTAAGCCAACCACAAAAGGACAAGCTACACGATTCCACTTTTTTTTTTTAAAGGAACTTAGCAAATTCATAGAGACAGAAAGTAGAATAGAGATTACCAGGTGCCGGGGGTAGGAGGGAATGAGCAGGTATTGTTTAGTGAGTAGAGAGTCTCAATTTGGGATGATGAAAAAGTTTTAAAGATAGACGGGGTTGGGGACCTCCCTGGTGGTCCAGTGGTTAAGACTCCAAGCTTCTAACGCGAGGGGCGAAGTTTCAATCACCAATTGGAGAATTAAGATTCCTGAATGCCTCATGGCGTGTCCAAAAAAAAAGAGGGGGGTTGATGGTTACACAACAACGTGAATGTCCTTGATGCCATTATATTGTACACTTTAAAGTGGTTAAAATGGTCAGTTTTATGTTTTGCATAATTTCACACAAACCCAACTACACAGTGCCTAAAGTTAGTCTGTGCATTTATTAAATTATAGTTCCCTTCCTGTCTTTGTAAGTGAATCTGTATCTTGGGATCATCCACTGTTTTGTTATTTTGGCTAGCACACAAACGGAACATCATCCAAAGGTGCCTCAGTGAAACTCAACTGTAAAGTGACAGACCCTGAGGGATCTTGAGTCCTGTATTTTTTCATGTCTTCCTCCCTTTCAGTTCAGTTCAGTTGCTCAGTCGTGTCCGACTCTGCGAGCCCATGAACCTCAGTACGCCAGGCCTTCCTGTCCATCACTAACTCCGGGAGTTTACCCAAACTCATGCCCATTGAGTCGGTGATGCCATCCAACCATCTCATCCTCTGTTGCCCCCTTCTTCTCCTGCCTTCAATCTTTCCCAGCATCAGGGTCTTTTCCAGTGAGTCAGCTCTTCACACGGGGAAGGCAATGGCACCCCACCCCAGTACTCTTGCCTGGAAAATCCAATGGACGGAGTAGCCTGGTGGGCTGCAGTCCATGGGGTCGCTAACAGTCAGACAGACTGAGCGACTTCACTTTCACTTTTCTCTTTATGCATTGGAGAAGGAAATGGCAACCCACTCCAGTATTCTTGCCTGGAGAATCCCAGGGACGGGGGAGCCTGGTGGGCTGCCGTCTGTGGGGTCACACAGAGTCGGACATGACTGAAGTGACTTAGCAGCAGCAGCAGCAGCAGCTCTTCACATCAGGTGGCCAGAGTATTGGAGTTTCAGCTTCCACATCAGTCCTTCCGATGAACACTCAGGACTGATCTCCTTTAGGATGGACTGGTTGGATCTCCTTGTAGTCCAAGGGATTCACAAGAGTCTTCTCCGACACCCACAGTTCTAAAGCATCAATTCTTCATCGCTCAGCTTTCTTTATAGTCCAACTCTCACATCCATACATGACTACTGGAAAAACATAGCCTTGTTCATTGGAAGGACTGATGCTGAAGCTGAAACTCCAATACTTTGGCCACCTGACGTGAAGAACTGACTCACTGGAAAAGACCTGCCTGGAGAATCCCAGGGATGGGGGAGCCTGGTGGGCTGCTGTCTATGGGGTGGCACAGAGTCGGACATAACTGAAGTGACTTAGCAGCAGCAGCAGCAAAGAAGAGTTGTATCATCAACTTTTTCCTACTAAGAGAATATTGTTTCTTCTGTATCCTTGAGGACCACCCCTAAATTATTCTGTGACAAAACACTTATCAATTTCTGGCCGCTGCCATAGTGATTCAGTGGCATTTTGTTTATTCGATGGCAAAAAGAGTCTCAAACAGCAGAATGGCATCATAACTAAGAATTCAATGGAAGTATTGTCATGACCCCTGGTAGACGCTGTCTTTTCTTAGATGCTAAACTTTCTAAAACAGAAGTCCATCACAGACAGGAAGTCAATATTCATGAGTGGTTCAGTCAATGTAAAAGTGATCAAGGAAGTCTAACTATTGTGTAATGGCACCGTTTATGCATAGCTTTTTCAAAGGCAATTCCTGTTGGATCACATTGCACTATTACAAGATCTTTTAAAATATAGGATACCATGAATTGATCTTTAGTAAACCATTTCACTTTTTCTATATAAGATAGCTATTTCTGATTTTAGAAAACATGACAAGATTAATAAAACTCTTCAGAATCAGCCCATTGTCTTAATTAGCCCTGAAAGGATTTCCTTCTTGAGAAGATATGCTATGTGAAATATCATGACTATGAGAGACTGTAACTACAGCCTGTGGATGGTAATGCAGGTAGAAGCTTGATGGTGAAGGAAGGCAATTCTTTGTCATCATTGTGTAGATTCCAGTGAATAATAATTGCTTCCCCCTTCATCCATTTGCGATGGGGCCTGAGCACTTTCAGCAAATTGAAGGAAAGCCCATGTTGTTGAACCTTGTGTAAACTTCATCCCTGCTGTCTTGGCATTACTTATGAAGAGATAAAACAAGTATTGTCATGACTAGGGAAAGAACTAATTATAATCCACTTGGTAGAAGATATTGTAGGTCATTTCTTAAATAACTATCACAGGAAACAGGACCTTTGGCAAGCATTCATGCAGGATCCTTATACATCTCATCTTGTGGGTGATTTTGAGGTTATAAACGTGTATTTCTTCCAGAAAGCCTTTTCCACAAATTCTCCACACATTTTTTTCCCCAATTTCCTATTGTGTTAAATTGTTTGTCCCTGTTGACATGCCCCACATACGGTTTTCCCTTCCAAGCAAAGAAGAAATATATCACCTTCAATTTCTTCCCACTAAGATAATGTCTTCTGCATCCCCGAGGGCCACCCCTAAATCATTCTGCGACAAAACTGTTCTCCATTTCTGGCCACTGACACCATGTGGCGAGTCAGAGGTATCTGTGTATATGTCCCAGTGGTGTTTTTTTTTTTTTTTTCCTTCTTCCCTTCTTCCCACCCTCCCTCCTACCTACCCTATCTTTTTTCTTTCTTTCTCTCTTTTATTCTTTCTTTTCCTACTTTCTTTCTTTCTTTTGTCTTTCTTTCCCTTTATCAGCCAACTATTCATAAAGAAATGTGGCACAGACTGCTAATAAATCAGAAAACCCACATTCTCCTCTCTAGGACACACATTTAGATCATATTTTTAAACTTTCTGCAAGTTAGGTTTGAGCAAGGACTGAACTTTGGTCGATGAATGTGCATCAAGCTGTTGTGTGCTACACAGAGACCAGTTCCATCCAAAAACTCTTTGAGCCATTCTACAAGTGGAATTCTGAACATGCTTTAAATGTAGAGCTGGATATAAGTCTGCAGTTGCCTGGATATGGGCTTATGAGGAAGAACCGTCATATGATGACTCAGGTTTTTGACCTTATCAGTGGCAAGAATGAAATAGCTCTTAGCTGAGGTATACAAAAATCAGATGAGGGGGAACTTCAGGATTTCATGCTTATAGCATTTTGTTTCATTTGCATCCAAGATGCAGCTTTTATTATATTATCTTTTCTTACCCTTAATTTATGCTTTAAATTTTACTTTGTGTTTTATACATATATGTTATAAACTCTGTCTATATTTCAAGCTACTTTAGGTAAGGTATTTACACAGATATATAGGGAAACAGGAAGAGACTGAATGAGAGCGATATCTCTCATTTTCTTTGTGTTCAGTTGTTCACAAAAGGTGTCCAGCTCTTTGCAGCCCCATGGACTTTGGTCCAACAGGCTCCCCTGTCCATAAAATTTTCCAGGCAAAACGCTAGAGTGGGTTGCCACTTCCTACTCCAGGGGATCTTCCTCACCCAGGGATCAAACTGGGGTCTCTTGGGTCTCCTCCATTGGCAGGCAGATTCCTTACCGCTAGTGCCACCTTTAGTAGGTTTTTATTCCCTTTACCTCTTAATTCATATCCATTATTATTAAAGTATTTTCAGTTACACCCTCTTGAGTGTGTAATTTTTTTAATTTATCAAGGCATTGACTGATTCATTTTCCTTAGCTGTAACATATGGGTATCATTTCCGGTTGCTGGGAGCTGGTGTACCTTGCCTGAATGTGACTATGGAGTCTTCCCCCATTGCTTTTCTAGATAGCATGAAATTTTGTGTATTTATTTCTCTTCACTGAAAATAATGTCTTCTATGTTTTCTTCCTGCAGGTCTTTTATATATCAGCTCTACGTGTTTATTAAATAATGCCATTAACTGTGGCTAAGTTAATAGGTTGCTTTTCCTGGAAGTCCTCAAGGTTTTAATTGAAAGAAGTGAAGTAAATTTCAGGTAATTTAATAGGAGTCATTGATTTGGGAAAACATTTAATTTTTTTCTAATACCTGTATGATTTTTTATGATACACAGGCTAGCTATTCAGTAATGACTGCTATGATTGTAAACTTTAAAAAATATAGACAAAGCCTATATTGAGAACTTTTGTGTATTTATTTCTCTTCACTGAAATAATGTCTTCTATGTTTTCTTCCTGCAGGTCTTTTATATATCAGCTCTATGGGTTTATTAAATAAAGCCATTAACTGTGGCTAAGTTAATAGGTTGCTTTTCCTGAAAGTCTTTAAGGTTTTAATTGAAAGAAGTGAAGTAAATTTCAGGTAATTTAATAGGAGTCATTGATTTGGAAAAACATTTAATTTTTTTCTAATACCTGTATGATTTTTTATGATACACAGACTAGCTATTCAGTAATGACTGCTATGATTGTAAACTTTAAAAAATATAGACAAAGCCTATATTGAGAACCTCTGTAGACTCCCTATTTTTATTTTTTGAAACTGAGATATAATTGACATATAACATATATTTCAAGTTCACAACGTAATAACTTGATATTCTCCAGTACCTGCTCAATAAGACATACTCAGCTTAAGCACTGAATGTGCTTTAATCTCTGGTCCTTACTCTTAAAGTCCATGATTTTATCTTTTTTGTTTTGTCCTTTTTTCCTGATTTGAATTTTGTCAGCAAGTGTTTCATGTTGTTTTCTTCTGATTCATTTTTACATTTCTTTACCTGATAAATCTTTACTTATGTCTCAAATCAAAGTGCAGGTGGTCCCTTTTCTACATAAATCTTTCCTTGATTCTAGCAGGGAAAAAAACAAAACAAACAAACAAAAAAACTTGTAACTCCATCCGTTCTAATTCAAAACATTTGACACATATAGTTATCCCCAAACACAAGATTGTCTACATTAATTAATTTGACAAGCTTATATTTGAGTATTCTTTTGAATTTTTCCAGAAGGAGGCAATTCATATTGATTCTCACAACAATCTCAACAAATAGTTGAACTCATATGTATGCCAAATTAATATTTGCCAAATTAACTAGATAAACAAAAACTTAGTTTATAAAAAGAACTAGGAACTTCTAGATTGTTACTGGAAATCCATTACAGATGCGTTTGCCTTTATTTTTACTTAGATGATTTGTACTGTCTTCTGCATTTGTCTTCTTCCTTACATTATGAATGTAACCCTTCTTATTATATGGATTATTTATCAAAATAGTGTTTGCTTTGAATCTACTACAGTTTGCCTTGTAAACCATTGATGGATTTTTGACTCACCTTGGCCTAATTTTAAATTTTAGCTTGAGCATTACGAGATTATAACTTAGAAATATTAGTAAAGTGAAATTCCAGTACTTTGGCCACCTCATGCGAAGAGTTGACTCATTGGAAAAGACTCTGATGCTGGGAGGGATTGAGGGCAGGAGAAGGGGACAACAGAGGATGAGATGGTTAGATGGCATCACCGACTCAATGGACATGAATTTGGGTGATCTCCGGGAGTTGGTGATGGACAGGGAGTGCTGCAATTCGTGGGGTCGCAAAGAGTCAGACACGACTGAGCGACTGAACTGAACTGAATGCATTAAAACAAGTATATTAAGTAGGATGAAGCATCTTATGCATTTTTCATTGCAATGAAAATAATACTTTCTGCTAAGAATCTTAAGGTGTCATAAGGATTAAATGAATGCTGCTGCTGCTGCTGCTAAATTGCTTCTGTCGTGTCCAACTCTGTGCGACCCCATAAATGGCAGCCCACCAGGCTCTGTCATCCCTGAGTTTCTCCAGGCAAGAACACTGGAGGGGGCTGCCATGTCCTTCTCTAATGCATGAAAGTGAAAAGTGACAGTGAAGTTACTCAGTTGTGTCCGAACCTTTGCAACACCATGGACTGCAGCCCACCAGGCTCCTCCATCCATGGGATTTTCCAGGCAAGAGTACTGGAGTGGGGTGCCATTGTCTTCTCCAACACACATTAAAGTGCTTGTAACAATGTCTGACACATAAAAATCCTTGAATAATTATTAGTGGATTCTTTATATTATTATTAGTGTCATTTGCATAAGAAGCCAAAGAAATTCCTAGGAGAAAGAATGGTTGTTTTGAGTATATCTGTCAAATTTTTTGGGTTTTTTTGGACAATTTTTCCCAGCTTATCACTCACATGGGCTCATGTTTGAAATACAGAGGAAGAAAAGGCTATAGTTATGTCCTTGTAAAACATCAGAACATAAAGGTTTAGTATCCATTCTGGAAGACTGTAACATCAAAGAGAAAATAAGCATTTTCCTAGCTTACAACTTAGAACATAGCATAAAGATAAACAGTAAGGATTCCAGACATCTAAGCACCAGCTTGGGGATACCAGCAGTTTTACAGGATTGGGGAAGGGAGTGGTGGTGCCTTAAGTCAGGGCCAGAGGATGCTGTGGCAGCCCTAAGGGCAGCAGAGGGACATGGTGGCAGGTCAGGAAACACGTCCAACATGAACAGCAGTACTCATCACCATATGTCCCACATAGGGCCCTCTTCCGACTACACAATAGAAGACTCTACCCATGAACTTCATCAGATGGTCAACACTGAAATCAGATTCTATTCTTTGCAGCCAAAGATGGNGAATGAAGCAGGGCAAAGACTAATAGAGTTTTGCCAAGAAAATGCACTGGTCATAGCAAACACCCTCTTCCAACAACACAAGAGAAGACTCTACACATGGACATCACCAGATGGTCAACACTGAAATCAGACTGATTATATTCTTTGCAGCCAAAGATGGAGAAGCTCTATACAGTCAACAAAAACAAGACCAGGAGCTGACTGTGGCTCAGATCATGAACTCCTTATTACCAGATTCAGACTTAAATTGAAGAAAGTAGGAAAAACCACTAGACCATTCAGGTATGATCTATATCAAATCCCTAATGATTATACAGTGGAAGTGAGAAATAGAGTTAAGGGACTAGATCTGATGGAGAGAGTGCCTGATGAACTATGGACAGAAGTTGGAGACATTGTATAGGAGATAGGGAGCAAGACCATCCCCAAGAAAAAGAAATGCAACAAAGCAAAATGGCTGTCTGAGGAGGCCTTTCAAATAGCTGTGAAAAGAAGAGAAGCAAAAAGCAAAGGAGGAAAGGAAAGATACACCCATTTGAATGCAGAGTTCAAAAGAATAGCAAAGAGAGATAAGAAAGTCTTCCTCAGTGATAAGTGCAAAGAAATAGAGGAAAACAATAGAATGGGCAAGACTACAGATCTCTTCAAAAAAATTAGAGATACCAAGGGATCATTTCATGCAAAGATGGGCTCAATAAAGAACAGAAATGGTATGGACCTAACAGAAGCAGAAGATATTAAGAAGAGGTAGTAAGAATACACAGAAGAACTGTACAAGAAAGCTCTTCATGACCCAGATAATCACGATAGTGTGATCACTCAACTAGAGTCAAACATCCTGGAATGTGAAGTCAAGTGGGCCTTAGGACACATCACTATTAACAAAGCTAGTGGAGGTGATGGAATTCCAGTTGAGCTATTTCAAATCCTAAAAGATGATGCTGTGAAGTGCTGCACTCAGTATGCCAGCAAATTTGGAAAACTCAGCAGTGGCCACAGGACTGGAAAAGGTCAGTTTTCATTCCAATCCCAAAGAAAGGCAATGCCAAAGAGTGCTCAAACTACCACACAGTTGCACTCATCTCATAGGCTAGTAAAGTAATGCTCAACATTCTCCAAGCCAGTATTCAACAGTACATGAACCATGAACTCCCAGATGTTCAAGCTGGTTTTAGAAAAGGCAGAGGAACTAGAGATCAAATTGTCAACAACCATTGGATCACTGAAAAAGCAAGAGGGTTCCAGAAAAACATCTATTTCTGCTTTACTGACTATGCCAAAGCCTTGACTGAGTGGATCACAACAAACTGGAAAATTCTTCAGAGATGGGAATACCAGACCACCTCAACTACCTCTTGAGATATCTGTATGCAGGTCAAGAAGACACAGTTAAAACTGGACATGGAACAACAAATTGGTTCCAAATATGAAAAAGAATATGTCAAGGCTGTATACTGTCTCCCTGCTTATTTAACTTATATTCAGAGTACATCCGGAGAAGGCAATGGCAACCCACTCCAGTACTCTTGCCTGGAAAATCCTATGGATGGAGGAGCCTGGTAGGCTGCAGTCCATGGGGTCGCTAACAGTCAGACACGACTGAGTGACTTCACTTTCACTTTTCACTTTCGTGCTTTGGAGAAGGAAATGGCAACTTACTCCAGTGTTCTTGCCTGGAGAATCCCAGGGACAACAGAGCCTGGTGGGCTGCCATCTATGGGGTCGCACAGAGTCGGACACGACTGAAGCAACTTAGCAGCATCAGCAGGGTACATCATGAGAAATGCTGGGTTGAATGAAGCACAAGCTTGAATCAAGATTGCTGGGAGAAATATCAACTTCAGATATGCTGATAACACCACCCTTATGGCAGAAAGTGAAGAAGAACGAAAGAGCTTCATGATGAAAGTGAAAGAAGAGAGTGAAAAAGTTGGCTTAAGGCTCAACATTCAGAAAACTAAGATCATGGCATCTGGTCCCATCATTTCATGGGAAATAGATGGGGAAACAGTGGATACAGTGTCAAACTTTATTTTTTTGGCCTCCAAAATCACTATAGATGGTGACTGCAGTCATGAAATTAAAAGACGCTTACTCCTTGGAAGGAAAGTGGTGACCAACCTAGATAGCATATTAAAAAGCAGAGACATTACTTTGCTGACAAAGGTCCATCTAGTCAAGGCTATGGTTTTTCCAGTGGTCGTGTATGGATGTGAGAGCAGAACTATAAAGAAAGCTGAGCACCAGAGAATTGATGCTTTTAACTGTGGTGTTGGAGAAGACTCTTGAGTCCCTTGGACTGCAAGGAGATCCAACCAGTCCATCGCAAAGGAAATCAGTCCTGAATATTCATTGGAAGGACTGATGTTGAAGCTGAAACTCCAATACTTTGGCCACCTGATGTGAAGAACTGACTCCTTGGAAAAGACCCTGATGCTGGGGAAGACTGAGGGTAGAAGGAGAAGGGGACGACAGAGGATGAGATGGTTGGATGCCATCGCCGACTTAATGGACATGGGTTTGGGTGAACTCCGGGAGTTGGCGGTGGACAGGGAGGCCTGGCCTGCTGCGGTTCACCGGATCGCAAAGAGTTGGACACGACTGAGCCACCACACTGAAGTTTATTGAGGGCCTTAGGAGAAAAATATGTCAACAGTGAAGGGTACATTGGTGGAGGAGTAATAAATAGGAAGAAAGAGGAATTTTAAGGCCATGAAAATACTCTATATACTATGATGATGGGTATATGTCATCATAATCTTCCCAAACCCGTAGACTATATGAATTTTCCTAAATCCATATAATATTAAGAGTGAATCCTAAGGTAAAGTATGGACCTTGAATGATTGTAATGTGTTAATGAATTGCAAAAAACATACCATTCTGGTGACTAATGTTGATAATGGGAAAGGTTACACTCACGTGGGGAAAGCTGTAGATGGGAAATCTCAAAACCTTCCTTTCAATTGTGTTGTAAAGTTAAAACTGCTTTAAAAAAATGAAATCTTTAATTAAAAAAAAAATCTTGCCTCACGTCAAATTTACTATTAGCTGTTAGTCTAGAGCTCTTTGAGTCTGGTGATAAACTAGTGAAAATATTCAAAATTGTGACACTATAGTTCTTTTCCTGGGTAATGAAACTAACAGACCCTCCACACAGTTTTGAAACAGTGCAGAAACAACATTGAATAGTGGTATGTAGCAATCAGATTGTAGAAGAAAGGGTAGTACTTATTTACAGAGTGGTGAAGACATTATTTTATATTCTCTTAGAAAAATGTATACAGCATTCGCTTTTTTTCAAGTATGATTGATGTATAATGTTATGTTAGTTTCAAGTGTATTGCATAATAACTCAGTCATACACATGTGTGCTAAGCCACTTCAGTCATGTCTGACTCTTTGTAACACTATGGATGATAATCTGCAAAACTCCTCTATTCACGGGGTTTTCCAGGCATTAATACTGAAAGGGGTTGCCATGCCCTCCTTCAGGGGATCTTCCTGACCCAGGGATTGAGCCCATATCTCTTACATCTCTTGCATTGGCAGGCAGGTTCTTTACCACTAGCACCACCTGTGAAAGCCTGTAAGTTACACACACACACACACACACATATGTATGTATGTGTATATATATATTTATTTATTTCAGATTCTTTTCCCTAAGTTTATTAAAAATATTGAATATAATTTCCTGACAGCATTGAATACTTTAAATTAAAAGTCTCTAAGGTATTCTTACTAATATTTTATGATAATAAAGATATTGGTGTTGGTTTAGCAGCTAGTTTGTCTTCAACTCTTTGCAACGCTATGAACTGTAGCCTGCCAGGCTCCTCTGTCCATAGGATTTTCCAGGCAGGAATGCTGGACTGAGTTGTCATTTCCTTCTCCAGGGGATCTTCCCAACTCGGGGACCAAATCCACATTTACTGCGTTGGCAGGTGGATTCTTTACCGGCTGAGTCGCCAGGGAAGTCCAATAAAGGTATTAGAATGTAAATTATTAAAGGAAGATGATAAAATTGTCTTTTTGAAGTTCACACAAGGTCGAATTTGTATATGTCCCACAAGATAAGTTTGATTTCTTGATAGGCTTCATTAACATTCTCTAGAAACAAAAAGAACTCTCCACTGTGAAAGTATGATGTGCCTTTATCTTGGGTCAGTCCTGTGCTTCACACTGAAGAGAGACTTTAGCCTTACCTAAATATCTAAATTCAATAAAATATTATTCCAAGCCTAAAATAAATATCTCCATATAATAAGTTGTCTCCCACCTACAGAAACTTACACCCTTGTTATAATTACTTCAGCACTAACAACTCCTCCTCTTAACACTCAAAGTGTGTTCTGAGAAGGCAGTACACAAACCTGGTAATTTTAAAAAGAGGATAATAATAACACATAATGTTTTTCTTCTTCCAGATGGCCACGTCTCATCATTTACTTTTATTTTTCCTTGTTTTACTGAATTTTCCATTTAAAACTAAGTTTGTCTATGTCACTTATTCTGAACTAAATCTACA
>SJYX01004829.1:94943-121640 GCA_006410675.1 Oreotragus oreotragus | reverse complement strand
TGAATGGCTTCTGTCATTTTTCTTAAAAAGAAGTATATTTGTATTCTGGCATTGAAAATAAAGAAATAAATTCCTTTTGAAATACTGACTATTTTGCCATTTGATATTGCTGAAAATGATATTTGAGATTATGCACATTTTCATGACAGTTTATTAATACTAAAAAAACCACAATTTTTTGGATTTTTTTTGTTGGAAGCACACTTGTAAAAAAAGTTGGAAATATTGGGTTTCATAGTTTGTTTTCTTCTCATGGAACTTCCCATTACTTCAAATGCATAAAGTTTAAAGGATTATACTTGGATCAAATTTTAAAGAAAACAAAGGTTTGTCGCTGTTTAGTCACTGAGTTGTGCCTAACTCTTTGTGACCCCATGGACTATAGCCTGCCTGGCTCCTCTGTTCATGGAAGTTTTCAGGCAAGGATACTGGAGTGGGTTGCCATTTCCTTCTCCAGGGTATCTTCCTGATCCAGGGATCAAACTCATGTCTCCTGTATTGGCAGGTGATTCTTTACCATTGAGCTGTTACTTCAAATGCATAAGGTTAAAAGGATTATACTTGGATCAAATTTTAAGGAAAACAAGAAGTTAGCAAGTAACAAAAATAATGATCAAGATTTTAACTAAAATAGCACTTCTGTATTTAACGAAGCCTTTATTCGCATTACATTGTGAAGAAAGTGAATTTAAGAAAAATAAATACAAGCCAAGCTTATTATTATCATGCAAGTTGTGTCCTGCACAGGGGACCTCAGTCAAGGGAGCCAGGTGAAGCTAAAAGCTCTCTCAACACACTGCTCGATGCAATGCTGTGTTAGCGCTGAGGAAATTATGCCTTTTTCTAATTCATCTTCCCAGAGGGGATGCCTTTTTCAAACTTAGCAATGAACCTTCTGTAAAAGCAACAGCCCTGAATACATGGACTGGCCAACATTTTTACAAGAAAGTTTTCTCTTCAAAGTTATTATTGCACAAGTATTTTGCAGGAATAAACAAAATATCACTGGGTCCAGGAGCCAAAAGCAGAAAACTAAGTCTAAACTTTGGCCATAACGCTTTGAATCTGGCAAAGTGCCTAATTTACATTCACTCGGAGAGATGTTTGTTTAAAATTATTTCTATATTGTCATTTTGTTCTTTAAATTCTGAGATTTCTGAACTGATTATCAGTGTCGACATTCATATTATCTTGGGATGAATATAATCCAAGTATGTTCCTCATATTCTTTGATATCCCTGATGCATTTTGACAATAATATAGCACTTAACCTTTATTGTTGAATCATCTAAAACACAACCTTTCTATTTATAAAAGAAATTGTACTCTAGAGACATACAGAAGAAGTGACTAGTATCAAAAATTATAGTAAAGATAGATGCACTTCCAATGAAATGCATGAAATAATTCAGCAGTCAAGAGGTAACTTGGAGTAGGCATCTTTGAACCATCAGTGACATCACTGGCGGCAAAGAAATTCTACATTACAGTATTTCATTTATTATAATTCTTGCTGGTCATATAATAATGAGTACACTAAGAAAGCAGATAAGATAATACTAACACTGGTCATTAAATAGGTCATTCTCAACTAAAGTTCCCCTCACAAGAAGATGATCTAGCAACTATCCATAAATAAGATATGTTTGCATTTGTATACACTAATAATAAATTGTCTGAAAAAGAAAGAAAATATTTACAATAACATTCTAAAAAGTAAAAAAAAAAAAACAACTTAGGAATAAATATAACCAAGGAGATAAAAAAGTGTGTTCACTGGAAAATATTAGACATTGATGCAAGATATTGAGGGAGACATAAATAAATGAATAGATAGTCCGTGTTCATGGATGGGAAGAGTTAATATTGCTACAATATCCATAGTAGGGAGAACAAGATGGTGGAGGAGTAGGTGGACATGGAGCACATCCCTCTCCACAGATACATCAGGAATACCCCTTCAGACACAGAAGTGTATTCAGAAGACCATCTGAGAGCAGACAGGAGTACCCGACCAGTGGAAAAGAATATAGAGAACCATGCAAAACTTGGATGAAGGAACTGGGAGAAAAACAGAAGTTTTAGTAGGACTGGACCTGCCCTTGGCTGTCTCTTATACACATCTAGATGTGTATAAGAGACAGGTACTGAGTAAAGATCCCTATACTATACAATAGGTCGTTGCTGACTACATCTTATATATTCAGTTCAGTTCAGTCGCTCAGTCGTGTCCGACTCTTTGCGACCCCATGAATCGCAGCACGCCAGGCCTCCCTGTCCATCACCATCTCCCGAAGTTCACTCAGACTCGCGTCCATCAAGTCGGTGATGCCATCCAGCCATCTCATCCTCTGTCGTCCCTTTCTCCTCCTGCCCCCAATCCCTCCTAGCATTAGAGTCTTTTCCAGTGAGTCAACTCTTCACATGATGTGGCCAAAGTACTGGAGTTTCAGCTTTAGCATCATTTCTTCCAAAGAAATCCCAGGGTTGATTTCCTTCAGAATGGACTGGTTGGATCTCCTTGCAGTCCAAGGGACTCTCAAGGGTCTTCTCCAACACCACAGTTAGTATGATAATCTCTAGGTTCATCCATATTGCTGAAAATAGCATTATTTTATTCTTTTAAGGCTGAGTAACATTTCATTCTGGGCTTCCCAGGTAGCTCAGTGGCTAAAGAACCTGCCTGCCAATGCAAGAGACACAGGTTTGATCCCTGGATTGGGAAGATTCCCTGGAGAAGGAAATGGCAACCCTCTCCTGTGTTCCTTCCTGGGAAATAGCATGGGTATAGAGGAGCCTGGTGAACTATAGTCCATGGGGTCGTGAAAGAGTTGGATACGACTTAGCTACTTAACAACAACAATAATTCATTCTATATATGTAACATATTTTCCTTATCCATTCAGGAATAAAGAAAACATGGTACATCTGTAGATGCACATTTAGACTGTTTCCATGTCTTAGCTATTGTAAATAGTGCTGCAGTGAATACTGAGGTGAAATGTGGTTTTCTCTGGATATATGCCCAGGAGTGGGATTGCAGAATCATATGGTAGCTCTATTTTTAGTTTTATAAGGAAATTTCACACTGTTTTCCATAGTAGTTGTACCAATTTACATTCCCACCAGCAGTGTAGGAGGGTTCTTTTACTTCCACACTTTTCTCCAACACTTATTATCTGTAGACATTTTAATCATGGCCATATGACTGGTGTGAGGTAATACCTCTCTAAATAGACATTTCTCCAAAGAAGATGTACAGATGATCAAAAAGCACGTGAAAAGATGCTCAATATCATTAATTATTATAGAAATGCAATTCAAAGCTATGTTTTATGTAGTATTACAATCTTGAGAATCACAAATTGCTTGGACGCAATTCTGGATAGTAAATTATCATCCAGAGGAACAATGAATGGCTTCTGTCATTTTTCTTAAAAAGAAGTATATTTGTATCCTGGCATTGAAAATAAAGAAATAAATTCCTTTTGAAATACTGACTATTTTGCCATTTGATATTGCTGAAAATGATATTTGAGATTATGCACATTTTCAGTGACAGTTTAGTAATACTAAAAAAAAACACACAATTTTTTGGGTGTTTTTTTGTTGGAAGCACACTTGTAAAAAAAGTTGGAAATATTGGGTTTCATAGTTTGCTTTCTTCTCATGGAACTTACCATTACTTCAAATGCATAAAGTTTAAAGGGTTATACTTGGATCAAATTTTAAAGAAGACAAAGGTTTGTTGCTGTTCAGTCACTCAGTTGTGCCCAACTCTTTGTGACCCCATGGACTATAGTCTGCCTGGCTCCTCTGTCCATGGAAGTTTTCAGGCAAGGATACTGGAGTGGGTTGCCATTTCCTTCTCCAGGGTATCTTCCTGATCCTATCCCCACATCAGGGCAATTGCCTGAGTCAGAGGAGAAACATTTAAGGCTGAGAGTGAAACAGCTGATCAATGGCAGCCTAGATGGAATGAGAATCAGATGGTCCTTGCTGCAGCCATACATACCCCAGACAGGGACACAGGTCCCCTGGAAGGCACAGTAGCTGGGAGCTGGAATTTGGGGAGTGTGGAGCAATCCCAGGGAAAGGGCTGCTGTTGACTGTGGAGAGACAGATTGAGGGGATGTGAAGGAGGAGATTGTGGTGGGAAATGCCTGTGGAGGAAGGCCAGGCAGCCATGGAAGCAAGATGTTGATGCTGAGCCATGCATAGGGCATGGAGCCATATCCATAGCCTCTCCGCACAGGCCAGCATCAGGAGCTGAACAATAGAGAGGCTGGCCCATCAAATGCCTGACACACTTAACTACAGAGTAGGACCCCACCGAGGGTGCCCCTTCAATTGCTTGATGCCTGATCTACAGAGTAGGACCTCAGCCAGGGGGGCCCTTCTATGTGCCTGATGTGCTGAACAACAGAGAAGCACCCCAGGCAAGGGAGCCCTCTAAGTGCCTGAACAGGTGGAGATACGCAGAAAGACTGGCGGCCATAACTCCTGCCATGAAGGCAGTCCATGTCCCTACACACTTGGAGCCACCAGGGTCCCTGCAAGCCAAGCAGCTGTGCCATCTTAACACTCAACTCTCCCTGGGGCAGAGTGGCCACAGGGGGGAAAAAAAGTCTTATGTCTATGTGTGCAGGGTCCCTTTGGTCGTGTCCACACAGGGGGGCTCTCCAGGCAAGAATACTGGAGTGTACTGGCCAATACTGGTCACCATACCCTTCTAGAGCACCATATTTCCTGCTGCCCTAGCCACCAACTCCCCTGAGTACCTGGTGCTGCCAGAACCTCTGTGACCCAAGCAGCTGCACCACCCCCACACCTGGCCCTCACAGGGGCAAACCCAAGCCCTCCAGGGCAGCCTCAGGAGCAAACCCCAGTGGACGACCCACATGCAGAGGTGGAAATAAGACCGCAATTGAAACCCAGGGGCAGTGTGTCTAAAGAAGAAGACCCCAAACCATCCCACTAGCTGTACAGGACGAAGCCAATGACACCCCACTCCAGTACTCTGGCCTGGAAAATCCCATGGATGGAGGAGCCTGGTGGGCTGCAGTCCATGGGGGTCGCTAAGAATCAGGCACGACTGAGCGACTTCACTTTCACTTTTCACTTCCATGCATTGGAGAAGGAAATGGCAACCCACTCCAGTGTTCTTGCCTGGAGAATCCCAGGGACGGGGGAGCCTGGTGGGCTGGTGTCTATGGGGTGGTACAGAGTCGGACACAACTGAAGCGACTTAGCAGCAGCAGCTGTACAAGCTGCAGGTTAAATCCACACTATCAACTAAGCAGACTCTGTGTCCATGGAATATATAAAGGTCATTGAGAGCTCCCGCAAAGAAAATGCACTAGCTCTGATAGCTGTGGACATTGGAGGCAAGAACACACAGGAACAGGACCAGATTAGAATCTGAGCTGCCCTCGCAGCAGGTCCAGAGACCAGCACAGCATTGGAGGGCATCCTAGGGAGGCAAGGTGGACTGTGACTCCCAGCAAGGGAAAGGACACTGACAGCAGTGACTCAAGGAAAACATTTATTTTTCTTATGTTTTGACTTGTTCTGTGGATTCTTTTGGATTTTCTTGCCTTTTAAAAAAATTTTTTGTTTTTACTTTATTCTACTTTACAATACCGTATTGGTTTTGCCATACATTGACATGAATCCGCCATGGGTGTATAGGAGCTCTGAATCCCCCTCCCCGCCCCGCCCCCCCATATCATCTCTCTGGATCATCCCTGTGCACCAGCCCCAAGCATCCTGTATCCTGTATCGAACGAACATAGGCTGGCGCTTCGTTTCTTATACGATAGTATACATGTTTCAGTGCCATTCTCCCAAATCATTCCTCCCTCTCCCTCTCCCTCAGAGTCCAAAAATCCGTTCTACACATCTGTGTCTCTTTTGCTGTCTTGCATACAGGGTCATCATTACCATCTTTCTAAATTCCATATATATGTGTCAGTATACTGTATTGGTGTTTTTCTTTCTGGCTTACTTCACTCTGTAAAATCAGCGCCAGTTTCATCCATCTCCCCCCGTCCCATTGTAATTGTCAATTTTATTGGCCCTATGAAATCTAATTCGGAGAAGGCAGTGGCACCCCACTCCAGTACTCCTGCCTGGAAAATCCCATGGTCGGAGGAGCCTGGAAGGCTGCAGTCACTTTTGAATTTTTTTTTTTTTTTCTGGGTCACATTTTTTATTGTTGTTATAAACCTCTGCCTCTACATTGGGCTATTGCAGTTCTGTGGAGTTTTCCTTTTTTGCTCTCTCTCTTTTTTAAGGTTGATTTTTAATTTTTTAAAGCATTATTTTTTTCTACATTTATTCCTTTGCTTGCTTTTCCTACTGTTCTTTTCCGCTTGCAGTTAATCTTTAATGTATATAAATTTTCTTTATCTACCTCTGTTTAATTTTGCATATCTATTCTTTCTTTCTTTTTTCTTTCCTTTCCTCTAAATGTATTTTTTAGTTTTATTTTCATTGCTTCATTCCCCAATTGGCACCTTGTTTTAGTTTTGTTTTCCAGATTTTGCTTTAGTTAGTTTTGTTCTTGACTCAGAGATGAAATTTCTGGTTTCCTTTATTCACCTGGTCAGTCTAGGTTGGGCTTTTGCAGTTCTGTGGAGTTTTCCTGTTTTTTTTTTTTTTTTCTTTCTCCTTCCTTTTTTTTCCTTTTCACTTTTTTATAATTTTAATTTTTTTAAATTTATTATATTTTTTCTACATGTATTCCTTTGCTTGCCTTTCCTACTGTTCTTTTCCCTTTGAAGGTAATCTTTAATGTATATAAATCATCTTCATCTACTTCTATTTAACTTTGCGTATCTATTCTTTCTTTCTTTTCTTTTTTAATTTTCCTTTCAACATATTTGTTAGTTTTGTTTTCATTACTTTATTCACCACTTGGCACTTTGCTTTAGTTTTATTTTCCAGTTTGTGTTTTAGTTAGTTTTGTTCTTAACTGGTAAATATAATTTTTGATTTCCTTTGTTTGCCAGAGCAATCTACTGTACTTTATTTTTGTTGGTCTGATTTGACTTTGCTCATGGGTGTATATGTGTATTCCATTATTTAATTATTATTTGCCTGATTTTGTAACTGCCATTTCTCTGGGGTTCCTCTTTGCTTTCTTGTTATTGAGNAGTTAGTTTTGTTCTTAACTGGTAAATATAATTTTTGATTTCCTTTGTTTGCCAGAGCAATCTACTGTACTTTATTTTTGTTGGTCTGATTTGACTTTGCTCATGGGTGTATATGTGTATTCCATTATTTAATTATTATTTGCCTGATTTTGTAACTGCCATTTCTCTGGGGTTCCTCTTTGCTTTCTTGTTATTGAGTATTTGTTTTAATCTCACTCAGTGTCCTAACAAACCACTTGTGGTTCCACTTGTGGAACCATCTCTGGAATCCTAACCAGAGATCAAGACCTGAGCATTTGGAGTGGGATCACTGACTCCAAGACCCTAGAATACCAAATAACTAACCCTAGGGAGTATCAAATATGAGAATTCACAGAAAGGAAAACTCTTGAATATAAGACTCGGCATCACCCAACCACCAGTAGTACCCTCTGCAGAATGCCTCATCTAAGCAACAAACAAAACAAGAATAGAAACCCAATCATCAGCAGACAGGATTACTACCTTCCTCAAACTTGCCCATCAGAGGAAAAACAGAAAATGCTTAGTGCAATCTCACCTTATATGAAGCTTACACAAACCACTGGACCAAACTTAGGAGGGCAAAAGAAAAACAAAAAGAAGAAAGAATTCAAACTTGAACCCTAGGAAAGGAGACCTCAAACACAAAACTTTTTAAAAAAATGAAATAAGAGAAATAGTAACAAATGAAGGAATAAACTAGAAACACAGAAGTGCAAATAAATGGAGGGGAAATAGGCAAACTACCTGAAAAATAATTCAGAATAATGATAGTGAACATGATCAAAATCCTTGAAAACAAAGTAGAGAAAATGCAAGAATCAATTAACAATGATCTAGAAGAATTAATGAATAAGCATACAGGGACAAAGAACACAATTACTGAAATTAAAAATACTCTAGAAGGAGTCAATAGCAGAATATCTGAAGCAGAAGAATGATACTCTTGAATATAAGACTCGGCATCACCCAACCACCAGTAGTACCCTGTGCAGAATGCCTCATCTAAGCAACAAACAAAACAAGAATACAAACCCAATCATTAGCTTCAGGATTACCACCTTCCTCAAACTTGCCCATCAGAGGAAAAACAAAAAATGCTTAGCACAATCTCACCTTATATGAAGCTTACACAAACCACTGGACCAAACTTAGGAGGGAAAAAACCAAAAGGAAGAAAGAATTCAACCTTGAACCCTGGGAAAGGAGATCTCAAACACAAAACGTTAAAAAAAATGAAACACAGAGAAATACTAACAAATGAAGGAATAAACTAGAAACACATAAGTACAAATAGATGGAGAGGAAATAGGCAAACTACCTGAAAAATAATTCAGAATAATGATAGTGAACATGATCAAAAACCTTGAAAACAAAGTAGAGAAAATATAAGAATCAATTAACAAAGGCCTAGAAGAATTAATGAATAAGCATACAGAGACAAACAACACAATTACTGAAATTAAAAATACTCTAGAAGGAATCAATAGCAGAATATCTGAAGCAGAAGAATGAATCAGTGAGCTGGAAGATAAAATGGTGGAAATAACTTCTGAAGAGCAGAATAAAGTAAAAAGAATGAAAAGAACTGAGGATAGAANTAAGCATACAGAGACAAACAACACAATTACTGAAATTAAAAATACTCTAGAAGGAATCAATAGCAGAATATCTGAAGCAGAAGAATGAATCAGTGAGCTGGAAGATAAAATGGTGGAAATAACTTCTGAAGAGCAGAATAAAGTAAAAAGAATGAAAAGAACTGAGGATAGAACTGCATACACATGGAGATTAAACAACACCTTTCTAAATAAACAAAAGGTTACTGAAGAAATCCAAAGGGAAATAAACAAAATTTCTAGAAACAAATGACAATGAAAACGTGACAACTAAAAACCTAAGAGATGCAGCAAAAGCAGTTCTAAAAAAGGAAGTTTATAGCCACCCAATCCTACCTCAAGTAACAAGAAAAACATTAATTAGACAACCTAATGTTACACCTAAAACAACTGGAAAAAGAAAAAGAAAAATACCCCCAAATTAGTAGAAGGAAAGAAGTCATCAAGATCAGAGCAGAAATAAGTGAAAAAGAAATGAAAGAATAGTAAAGATTAATAAAACTAAAATCTGGTTCTTTGAGAAGGTATACAAAATTGACAAGCCTTTAGCCAGACTCTTCAAGAAAAAAAGAAAATAATCTAATCAAAAAATTATAAATGAAAAAAGAGATGTTACAACTGACAATGCAGAAATGCAAAGGATTGTAAGAGACCATTATGAACAACTATATGGCAATAAAATGGATAACTTGGAAGGAATGAACAGATTCTTAGAAAAGTTCAATTTTCCAAAACTGACTCAGGAAGAAATAGAAATTATAAACAACCCAATTACAAGCACTGAAATAGAAACTGTCATCAAAAATCTCTCAAAAAACAAAAGCCCAGGACCAGATGGCTTCACAGAATTCTATCAAACATTTAGAGAAGAGCTAATGCCTATCCTTCTAAAGCTCTTTCAAAAAATTTTAGAGGAAGGCACACTCCCAAACTCATTCTATGAGGCCACCATTACCCTGATAGCAAAACTAGACAAAGACAATACAAAAAAAGAAAACTGCAGGCCAATATCACTGATGAACATAAATGCAAAAGGCCTCAACAAAATTTTAGCAAACAGAATTCAGCAACACATCTAAAAGCTCATACACCATGATCAAGTTGCATTTATCCCAGGAATGCAAGGATTCTTCAACACATGCAAATCAATCAATGTGATACGCCCTATTACAAATTAAATAATACAAAAAATATGATCATCATAATAGATACAGAGCAAGACTTTGATGAAATCCAGCACCCATTTATGATTCAGTTCAGTTCAGGTCAGTCGCTCAGGCGTGTCCGACTCTTTGCGACCCCATGAATCGCAGCACGCCAGGCCTCCCTATCCATCACCATCTCCTGGAGTTCAGTCAGACTCACGTCCATCGAGTCCATGAGATTCAGCAACACATCTAAAAGCTCATACACCATGATCAAGTTGCATTTATCTCAGGAATGCAAGGATTCTTCAACATATGCAAATCAGTCAATGTGATACACCCTATTACAAATTAAATAATACAAAAAATATGATCATCATAATAGATACAGAACAAGACTTTGATGAAATCCAGCACCCATTTATGATTAAGACTCTTCAAAAAAATGGGCATAGGAGGAACTTACCTCAACATAGTAAAGGCCATATATGATAAGCCTACAGGAAACATTATTCTCAATGGTGAAAAACTGAAAGCATCCCCTCTAAGATCAGAAACAAGACAAAGGTGTCCACTTTCACCACTATTATTCAACATAGTTCTGGAACTCCTAGCTACAGCGATCAAAGAAGAAAAATAAATAAAAGGAATCCAGATAGGAAAACAAGAAGTAAAGCTCTCACTGTTTGCAGATGACATGACAGTGTACATAGAAAACCCTAAAGACAGTATCAGAAAATTACTAGAGTTAATCAGCAAAGTTGCAGGATACAAAATCAGTACACAGAAATCACTTGCATTTCTATATACAATGAAATATCAGAAAGAGCAATTAAGGAGTCAATCCCATTCACCACCGCAAAAAAAGAATTAAATATCTAGGAATAAACTTACCTACAGAGACAAAAGAACTGTACACAGAAAAGTATAAGACAGTGATGAAAGAAATAAAAAATGACATAAACAGATGGAGAGATTTTCCATGTTCCTGGATAGGATGAATCAATATTGTGAAAATGTCTATACTACGAAATGCAATCTACAGGTTCAATGTGATCCCTATCAAATTACCAATGACATTTTTCACAGAACTAGAACAAAAAAGTTCACAATTCACATGGAAACACAAAATGCTCTGAATAGCTAAAGCAGTCTTGAGAAAGAAGAATGGAGCTAGAGGAATCAACCTTCCTGACTTCAGATTATACTACAAAGCTACGGTCATCAAGACAGTATCGTACTGGCAAAAAAAACCCCCCAAATATAGACCAGTGGAACAAGATGGAGAGCCCGGAAATAAACCCATGCATTTGTGGGTACCTTATTTTTGAGAAAGGAGGCAAGAATATACAATGGGACAAAGACAGTCTCTTCAGTAATTGGTGCTGCGAAAACTGGAGAGCAACATGTAAGTGAAGGGAATGAGAACACTTCCTAACACCATACACAAAGATAACCTCAAAATGGATGAAAGGCGTAAATGTAAGACCAGGAACTATAATACTCTTAGAGGAAAACAGAGGCAGAACACTCGATGATATAAAACAAAGCAAGATCCTCTATGACCCACTTCCTAGAATAATGGAAATGAAAACAAAAGTAAACAAGTGGGACCTGATTAAACTTAAAAGCTTTTGCACAGAAAAGGAAACTATAAGCAAGGTAAAAAGACCACCCTCAGAAAATGAGAAAATGATAGCAAATGAAACAACTGACAAAGGATTAATTTCCAAAATATACAAGCAGCTCATACAACTCAATGCCAGAAAAGCAAACAACCCAATCAAAAAGTAGGAAAAGGACCTAAGCAGACATTTCTCCAAAGAAGACATACAGATGGCTAATAACACAGAAAAAGATGCTCAACATCACTCATTATTAGAGAAATGCCAATCAAAACTACAGTGAGATATCACTTCACACTGGTCAGAACGGTCATCATCAAAAAGTCTACAAATAATAATTGCTGGAGAGGGTGTGGATAAAAGGGAGCACTCTTGCACTGTTGTTGGGAATATAAATTGATACAGCCACTATGGAAGACAGTATGGAGATTCCTTAGAAAACTAGAAATAAAACCACCATATGACCCAGCAATCCCACATCTAGGCATATACCCTGAGGAAACCAAAACTGAAAAAGACACATGTATCCCACTGCTCCTTGTAGCACTATTTACAATAGCTGGAATGTGGAAGCAAACCTAGATGTCCATCAACAGATGAATGGATAAAGTGGTGGAATATATACATAATGTAATATTCAGTTCAGTTCAGTTCAGTTGCTCAGTCGTGTCCAACTCTTTTGTGACCCCATGAATTGCAGCACTCCAGGCCACCATGTCCATCACCAACTCCCGGAGTTTACCCAAACTCATGTCTATTGAGTCGGTGATGCCATCCAGCCGTCTTATCCTCTGTTGTCCCCTTCTCCTCCTGCCCCCAATCCCTCCCAGCATCAGGGTCTTTTCCAATGAGTCAGCTCTTCGCATGAGGTGGCCAAAGTATTGGAGTTTCAGCCTCAGCATCAGTCCGTCCAATGAACACCCAGGACTGATCTCCTTTAGGATGGACTAGTTGGATCTCCTTGCAGTCCAAGGGAATCTCAAGAGTCTTCTCCAACACCACAGTTTGAAAGCATCAATTCTTTGATGCTCAGCTTTCTTCACAGTCCAACTCTCACATCTATACATGACCACTGGAAAAACAATAGCCTTGACTAGATGGACCTTTGTTGGCCAAGTAATGTCTCTCCTTTTTCATATGCTATCTAGGTTGGTCATGACTTTCCTTCCAAGGAGTGAGCGTCTTTTAATTTCCTGGCTGCAATCACAATCTGCAGTGATTTTGGAGCCCCCCAAAATAAAGTCTGACTCTATTTCCACTGTTTCCCCATCTATTTCCCATGAAGTGATGGGACCAAATGCTTCAGCTATAAAAAAGGAACATATTGAAGCAGTTCTAATGAAGTGGATGAACCTAAAACCTATTATACAGAGTGAAGTGAGTTAGAAAGAGAAAGATAAATATTGTATTCTAATGCACATATACAGAATATAGAAAAATGGTACTGAATAATTTATTTACAGAGCAACAATGGAGAAATAGACATAGAGAGTAGACCAATGGGCCTGGGGAGAGGGGAAGGAGAGAGTCAGATAAATGGAAAGAGTAATATGGAAACTTACATTACCATATGTAAAATAGATAGCCAATGGGAATTTGCTGTATGGCTAAGGAAACTCAAACAGGGTTCTGTATCTACCTAGAGGGATGGGATGGGGATGGATGTGGGAGGAAGTTTCTAAAGGGAGGGGATACCTATTCAGTATACCTATGACTGAATCATGTTGAGGTTTTACATAAAACAACAAAGTTCTGTAAAGCAATTATCTTTCAATAAATAAAAATTTTAAAAAAAATAAAAAAAAAGAAAGCTGATTAAAGTAGAATGTATATATCCATAGTACCCAAAGCTACCTATAGATTCAATGCAATCTCCATCAAAATTCCAAGGGCATTTTTTTAATAGAAATAGAAAAAGAAGCAATCCTAAGATTCATATAAAAGCACAAAAGAACCTGAATAACCAAAACAGTCTTGAGAAAGAACAAAGCTGGAAGCATCAAACTTTTAAAATTTCGAACTATATTACATAACTGTAGCAACCAAACAATATGGTAGTGCCATAAAAACAGACATAGAGGCCAACTGAACAGATTTTAAACCTCATAAATAAACCCATGTATGGCAGTCAACTAATATTTGAAAAGAGAGTCAAGAATATTCAATAAAGGAAAATATAGACTCTTTAGTAAATTTGTTGCAAAAACTGGAATTCAAATCTATAGAATGAAAGTTTCTCCATCTATTTAATTTTATGATTTTATATTTAAAATGGGTCTTTTATAAAATGTTTAGATTTTATTTGAGTCATGTTTTTTTATCTGCCCTGACATATGTCCTTTAACTGGTGCGGTTTAACTGACATGGCGGGGGGAGGTGGGAGGGGGGTTCATGTTTGGGAGTTCGTGTAAAAAAATAAATAAATACAAAAAAATTAAAAAAATAAAATAAAAATAAAAGTAAAAAAAAAAAAAAAATAAAG
Organism: Oreotragus oreotragus; assembly: GCA_006410675.1. Lineage (NCBI taxonomy): Eukaryota > Metazoa > Chordata > Mammalia > Artiodactyla > Bovidae > Oreotragus > Oreotragus oreotragus. The sequence continues at coordinate 107,591 of SJYX01004829.1, read as the reverse complement.
TGAATACTGATATAATCAGATTAATGTCTATCCTATTTCTTACTTTTTATTACCCTTATAATTCCTTTTTGTCTATGTTGTCCTCTGTTATTTATCTTTTGTGATTTTAAGAGGGTGTTTTATATGATTACATTTTCTCTTCTTTTTTAGCGTATCATTTGCATATGGCAATCCACTCCAGTATTCTTGCCTGGAGAATCCCATGGACAGAGAAGCCTAGTAGGTTACAGTCCACGGGGTCGCAAAGAGTCGGACACGACTGAGCGACTTCACCTTCTTCACCATGGTCACCCTACACTTTGCAATATACATTTTCAACTAACCCAAGTCTACTGTACAGTAATACTCTGCTGCTTTGTTTCTGTTACACATCTTGTATATAAAAAAATTCTAATTTTCCCTCCCCATTTACTTGTGTCATTGCTGTCATTCATTTCACTCATACATAAACATACAAAAGCATATAAATGTTAAAATTATGAAATCAAGTAATTATTGCTGTTATTTTGAACAAACTGTTACCTATTAGATCAAAAAGAGTGAGAAAAATGTTTTAATTTTAATTTTACATACTCCTCTTTCAATGCTCTTTCCTTTGTTAAATGTAAATGCAAATTTCTTACCTATCCTATTGTTCTTTCTAAAGATCTTCTTTTACCATTTTCTGGCAAGAAGGTGTAGTAGCAACAAAATTCCTCAGTTTATTTGTCTGAGAAAGTCTCTACTTTTTGCTTTACTTTTGAAGGATATAATTCACAAGGTACAGCGATTCAGGTTGTTTTTTTCTCTGAACTCTAAATTTCTCACTCCACTGTCTTCTTATTTGCATTGTTTCTTGAGAGATGTTGGATGTATTTCCTTTCTTAGTTTGAAAATTACATGCCTAGGTGTACTGGGGAGGGAGCAAGGGGAGTTATTTATCTTGCTTTGTAGTCTCTGAGCTTCCTGGATATGTAGTTTCATATCATATTAATTTGGGGAATTTCTCAGTCATTATTGTTTTAAATATTTCTTCTGTTTATTTCTCTACTTTCTGATTTTCCCATTGTGCTTGGAAGCTGAGTCGCTTCAGTTGTGTCTGACTGACTGCGACCGTAGGTACTGTAATCCACCAGACTCCTCTGTCCATGGGACTCTCCAGGCAAGAATACTGGTGTGGGTTGCCATGCCTCCAAGCGATCTTCCTAACCCAGAGATCGAACCTGTGTCTCTTGTATCTCCTGGATTGGCAGGCAGGTTCTTTACCACTAGCATCACCTGGGAAGCCCACAGTATTCCCATTATGTGTATATTAAACCCTCTGTAGTTGAGTCATGGTTCTTGAATATTCTGTTCTGGCATTTGTTTTCTTTTTGATCTTTTTATTTTTTGCTTTGCAATTTGGGAGTTTTCTGTTGATACATCCTCAAACTAAGAGATATTTTTCCTTAGTTGTGTCCAGTGTCCTAATGAGCCTGTTAAAGTCATTCTTCATTTTTGTTATCAGTGTTTTTGACTTCTAGCATTTCATTATGGTTCTTTTCAGAATTTCCTTTGCTCTGGTTCTTGTCCATCTGTTCTTGCATGCTGTCTGTTTTACCCACTAGAGTCCTTGACAGTTTAATCATGCTGTTGCTTAGTCACTAAGTCATGTCTGACTCTTTGCAACCGTATAAATCACAGCCCTCCTCTGCCATGGGAGTTCCCAAGCAAGAATGCTGGAGTAGGTTGCCATTTTCTTCACCAGAGAATCTTCCCGCCCCCAGGGAGCAAATTCGTGTCTCTCTTGCATTGGCAGGTGGATTCTTTACCACCACTGAGCCACTTAGGAAGCCCTAGTGTAATCCTAGTTGTTTTAAATTCCTGGTTAGATAATTCCAACATCTCTACTATATCTGAATCTGATCGTCTCTGTCTTTCTAAATGATTTTTTTTTTGTCTTTTAATATATTTTGCAATTTTTCGTTGATATCTAGGTGTGGTGTACTGGGGCAAAAGGAACTGCTGTCAAGAAGCCATTAGTAATATTGTGGTGAGATATGGGAAGAGAAGTGTTCTATAGTCCTATGATTAGATCTCAGTGTTCCAATGAGCCCAACTCTGGATTTTGAACCTTTCATATGTCTCTTGTTCCCCTGCATTCCCTTACACATACTTAAGTGGAACAGGATGGATAGGATTGGCTGGAGTTTGGTATTTCCATTCTCTCAGTGAGGCTCTGATAAAATGCTAGCAGATAAGACTCTGATTAAATAGTTTCTTCCGAGGGCAAGGCTTGTTTAGGAGAACAGAATGTTTTGGTATTATTTTAAAATGGTTCTTTTTCCCCCTCCCTCTTTCAGAAGCATGAGGGAATATTTGTCCAATACTCACTGAGAACCTTGGTAGAACATAGGGAGTTAAATGTCACTAAACTCCCCCTGGAGTTTTTAACTCTCAGAGTTGTTCACACTGAGCTTCTAGAAATTTGTCAATAAAGTTCAGGTTTTTCTACCCCAGCACCGGTTATTGCAGAAGATGCTACTGATGGGTTTCTGGTTTGGTAAGTTGTAATTGATTGTATCTTCTTGTTGGTCTCCCCAATTTGTGGAAATTGTGCTCATATGCAACAAAGAAAGAACTCATGGTCAAAGAAGCAGAAGACCAAGACATTGCCAAAAAGGCCAAAAAGTATTTTTCTTAGGGTAATAAAATATTTATGAAAAATTATTGACATCAAACTCAATAAAATGCAGATTTTTGTAAAATGATGTACAAGATGAGATGATAAAAAACCAGATTTAGATGGATTAGGAATTCTTTGATAGACATTCAAAATGTAGAAAAGGTGAATAAGAGTTTATAAGATTAAGATTACAATGAATGATTAAAAAAAAACATTAGAACCAGCATATCTACTCTGAATAGGAATCTAAGGTCTCTGGCCTTTTTTATGTTCCTACTTTTCTCTTTATTCTTTTTGATTAAAAAAAAGAAATTGCTATGGCAAAGTTGAGAACGTTCATGGAACCCTCTGTCTAGCAGCGAGTCACTGAAGATTTTCATATTCTTTCATTTTTTTCATTTCATGTCATCAGACTCATAATTAAAAGGAATGGATCCTGCAAAAGCTTAGCCTGGCCATCTTTTTCTCTCTAATTCCTTCTCCTTTCCCACTTGGCATTCCCTGCTATATTAAAGTAGGTTAGCACTACTCTAGGTTTGTAGGAAAAAAAAAACACCCAGCTATCTATAGTCTTTATAATCACGATATTGTTGTTCGGTCACTCAGTCATGTCCGACTCTTTGTGACCCCATGGGCTGCAGCATGCCAGGCTTCCCTGTCCTTCACTACCTCCTGGAACTTGCTCAAACTTGTGTCCATTGAACCAGTGGTGCTATCCAACCATCTTGTCCTCTGTTGTCCCCTTCTCCTCATGTCTTCTATCTTTCCCACCATCAGGCCCTTTTCTAATGAGTTGACTCTCCATATCAGGTGGCCAAAGTATTGGAGTCAACTATATGTGTGTGTGTATATAAATATATATGTTATACATCCAATATATTGGGCTTCCTTGGAGGTAAAGAATCCTCCTACTAATGCAGGAGATGTGGGTTTGACACCTGGCTTGGGAAGATCCCCTGGAGATGGAAAAGGCAACCCATTCCAGTATTCTTGCTTTGGAAATCCCACGGACAGCGGAGCCTGGTGGGCTACGGTCGCAAAAGAGTCAGACACAACTTAGCAACTAAACAACAACAAGAATCCAATGTATTATGTAGATGCATGGTAGACAGATAGATAATGTTGGAAACCACTTAAATAAGATAGCTTTGTCCTACCTGGTACAAGAATTAGGCAATCCTCAATTTCCTATCCCAAGAAATGTCTAGTTTCATTTCTACTTAGCAAAGTGAAAAGAGGGATGACTAGGGGAAAGGCTGTACTGGAAATGAGTACCTTTGAAAACTCTCCAACTGCAAAGAAATCAGGGAAAAACATTTAAAAATGTGGAAAGAAATGACAGCTCTAGAATACAGAGGGTAGAATACCAAGAAACTGCCTACATACTAGAAACAGATGAAAAAATAAATGAAATTTTAAAATATCAATAGTCGCTGAGGGTCAGACACGACTGAGCGACTTCACTTTCATGCATTGGAGAAAAAAATGGCAACCCACTCCAGTGTTCTTGCCTGGAGGATCCCAGGGATGGGGGAGCCTAGTGGGCTGCCATCTCTGGGGTTGCACAGAGTCGGACATGACTGAAGCGACTTAGCAGCAGCAGCTGTACAATAGAAAGATGTTCTGGAGTTGAAGACTTAAACTTGTAAGTAGAATACTGCTCACAATATACCATGGAAGAAGAATAAAGGGATTCAAGCCTAGAGACCCAAACATTTAGAATGTCAGTGGTATTTTTTAAACTTTATCGGTATCTTGGCCAGGAAAAGTGGTAATCACACAAGATTTAAAGGAAAATTAAGGTGTCCTTGGACTTTTCCTTGAAATCACAAATTCAGAGCACAAGAGATGAGTACCTCACAGAGAAGTCATTACTGGGCCCACATCTGTACCCAGGATGGAGACAGGCTTTGTTTGGTTTACATAATGCTCTTCAAGTGTTAAGTTCATTTTGAAATACTGTAGTTGTTTTTTCATCAATAACGGTAAGATTTGCAATGCTTGTCCTATGTTTCCTCAAAGCAACAATGATCTGGGGCTGAGTAGTGTCTGCATCACTTGCCTGTTTCTCACAACGCTGAGGGAAATTATCAGTGAGTGTTTGCTATAGGGTTTGCAATATTTCTCTTAAATAAAGAGGCACTTCTATACACTTTTGGTTCTATCAACAGGATGCAAGTGAAAGATAAATAGAAACTATATACCTTAAGAAAAATGAAAGAGGAAATACTTTCATGTAGAGTTTCTTGTTTTTAAAAGACAAATATTCCTTTTATCCATGATTAAGAAAAAACAAACCAACAACAACAATAAAGAAAACAAGGGCTTAAACTTGTTTCATGGATTTACCTAATCTTATCCTTTCTAGGCATTTGAAGTTTCAAACTCATTTTTCTCTTCATAGTGAAAGTTTGGTGCTCAACTGTTCTAAATTTTGGACATTGTTTTTAATCCCCTCAGAAAAAGGGAGAGATTTTTCTCAAAATAAGCCATAATTCATAGGTTATAAAACCCAAGTGCCATTTTTTGGGGAAAAAAAATCAGGTATACAAACTAGTGGGAGTCTTATGCTCATTAAAAAGTAAACCAGAATAAAATTTTATTTTTTACTTTTAGATTTACCTCCCCAAAACAATTTTAAGAAATAAAATATATGTTGTAGAAAAATAGCAAAAATATAGAAATGTTATATGCAAATATAAATAAGAAGAGAGATGATTGGTCATAAACAAATATATTTGTTTTGTAATTCCTTCTTGAAGCATGTTTACGATACTTGCTAAAGTCTAACTACCTGCCTTCCTCTTTCCACCTTCCTGAATTATCTTTTAATTGCCTCTCATGCTATTTCCAGGATTTATAAATGTATCAAGCAGGGAAGATCAAGGAGATCAAATCTATATGTACCATCTTCTCTGGATTGTTAGTCTAGTTGGATACTCTTTGAAAATACATTTAAAAATTTCCAAGGAGAAAGTATTAAAGACCAGAGTGCTTTAGTAAAAAATAAATTATGTAATACAATGAGTGCTTGCATTTTCTGGGAAAATATTTTACGATAAATTGGATGACAATTCTTCATAAAATGCCACTACACTAAGGCCAACCTCAGTGGCCTTATTTGTGTATACAGTGGCCTCAGTTGTGTATACAACTAAGCAATAACTATGCTATTTACTCTCAATAATAAAACAAATACGGGACCTTTAAAATGGATTTACTTGTGCACATTTTTTTTTAAGTTCATGATTCTAAAATGTTCTTGATCTTTGTGCATACAAAAGTAAAGTTTGGAACAGAGGTTGGAAGGTTGGTACTTAAGGAAGATGAAGAGCAAATAATGACTTGACATTGATTCCATTTGCAAGTAATGGGGTGATAAGTTACAATATGAAAATCTTTGCATCAGCTATCATAATATGTCCTATTCCTACAGCTGTCATATTTATAAAAAGATGTTATTTTCCACAAATGAGTTTGCTGCTATACATTGGACTTATTCTAAATGAGAAAAAAAGAACTCCCCAAAAGATAACTCTCCTACTCCCATAGGCAATGATCCTTCTCTTCCCTAAGGTGAGGAAAAGGAATTAGAATCATATTACCTTCTAAAATAATCTATCAAAATTATTTTTATTATTATAGATTCACTTTTTTGATGAGAAGTTTCCAGTGGCCTGATATTATGCAGATAATTCTATACTCTTAAGTTATCCATCTATGTATACTACAGCTTTATTCCATAAAGACTCACTATACAAGATGGATGGATAGATAGATGGGTAGAATTTATGGTGTCTGATCGAAAGAATAAAGACATTAAAGGAATAATGTGTGTTTGTTAGTCACTCAGTCATGTGTGACTCTTTGCAACCCCATAGACTGTAGTCTGCCAGCCTCCTCTGTCCATGGAATTCTCCAGGCAAGAAAATGGGAGTGGGTAACCCTTTTCTTCTCCAGAGGATGTTCCCAACCCAGAGTTTGAACCCAGATCTCTTGCACTAAAGGCGGATTCTTTACCATCTGAGCCACCAGGGAAGCTCTAAAGAAATAAATAAAAAGTTTAAAATGGTGGTACAATTGCTACACTTGAAATTCTCACCAGTAGAGCCTCATGAACAATAATTTCTCTGCATATTATAACAGAAAATGGATTTGACAGCATTCTCAAAATTAAATACAACAGTGGATTTTACATAGTGGATTTTATAATGTTGCCCAGAAAACTATAAGGTGAATAGCATAGCAACAAAATACAAGTGAGTTAAGGTATTTCATCAGGAACCCAACAGTTTTGATGCAGCTTAACAGCCCTCTAATGTCATGACTTCATCCAGCTACAAAATTTACATGAAACATGCTATCAATAGTACTTCTTATAACCAGAATTTTCCTAAGGATTAGTTTACAGAGGTATAGGTTATATTATTTGTCAAGATCTCATATTAGTAATAGTCTGTATTCAGGGATAAACTTTCATTTTAGCATTTAATAAAGTAGAGTGGTTGAGAGGAGGAATTGAGTAGTGTACCCTTCAGAGGCTTAAAAAACCTACCTGCTTAAATAAAGTGTTATCCTCCACTGCTTACAGAATATAATGAAGGTCTTTCCAAAAGTGTTTCCTGATTAGACTGTATTTCAAAACCGTTGGAATTAAATGTCCTGTGGGAAGAATATCAGTTTATTTGGCACCACAGTAACTCAGGCAGCAAATATGTATTGCATGCCTATTATATGCCTATTATTCTGTGTTCTGAGGATGCAGCAAAGAGCAAAAGCAAGCTGCAGTTTGGACAAAGCCCCTTTGTTATAAAGGAGCAAAGGCAAACAGACAAACAGCCCATGTACTTCAGCACAGAGAGGAAAGGGGTTTAAGAAGCAGTGAGATTAAGAATGGACAGATCTTTCAGGTATTTTGTCAAAGAAAGTGAAGCTAGTAAAATTTTCTTTGGTAGATGTGTAAGTTCATGTGGTGAGAAGTCCATGGAGTATGTGTTCCATGTGATAAAATGAGATCATAAGTAGATTTTAGATGACAAATTAGATGACAGAGAGGAACTGGAGAAAGTTGGGGGGCATTATATGGTCCAGGTAGACAGTTTTAGCTTTAAACTTTTGTATGAGGGGATAAACTTGGGTATATGATTTATGAGCTGTCAGCTGCATAGCATATGGGAGAACTTGATGGGGCCAGAAAATTCCAACTATTCCTGCCAATGTAATATTTCTATATAAACCCTCAATCTCTGCACTTGCTGCAATATAGCATTTAAAATTAATGAACCTGACCTATGGCTTTGCTATTATCATTCTCTGTGCTTGTTCTCAGATACCCTTGACATATTATTTATATTTCCATGCCCTGCCTCAATTTTTTTCTTGAGAGAGACTAATCTGCTGTCACTCTGTTCTGCCAATTTTCATTACGGGTATCTCATTCTATAGTCACATTATAATTTTCATTTTAATTTATCTCAAGCCATAGAATGAAGAGATTTTATCTTATGTTTCCATGAACCCTCTAGTACCAAACAATGTAGTAGCTTATACATCTTATCAACCTTCTTTTTTCTCTATGAGTTGTTATTTAAAAAAAAAATCAGAGGTTAGAGGGGAAATATAATGTGATGTTAATGTGTGAAATAAATTTTATTTAGGTTTCCAATTATACAAGACAGAGTTCATATTGGTCAGTCTCCTGTTGAAGGTATTTCCTTCTCTAGTTTTGCTTAAATCAGTTATTTGTTTTATACACACTGAAAATTACATATACAATAGTTATGCAAACTTATAAGACAATTCTTTAAAACATATATTTCATAGAAAACTTATCACCTAAGACAGGTGAACCTATAAATATTCCTTTTCATAATAAACAGACTGAATAAGTGCTTTTCTGTTGAAATATTGCATTCTAATGGAACGCTGGCAAGCAGCCAGAAAAAGCAGGTATTTGGAAAAGGGGAAAATAAAGAAGAGTAACAAAAATATGTGTAATTCTTGAATTGTTTTCCTTTGATATGAAATGACCTAGATTTCGGAATTCTAAATATAAGAGGTGACTTTTGAAAACAAATAATTAGAAAATATTACACAATTATTCCAAAGAAGAGCTCTTGTAGATTAAGAAAAAATTTCAATGCATGAGACAGAAAAAAATTATCAAATTGTTTCCTAACTTAACTACTCATTCCACATTTATATTGCCTTACAGTTCTGTTTCAATGCAACATTTTTCTGTGATTTATGATATTCTAAAATCATTGAACTCTGTAGTGGCTAATTCTAGTTCTGTTGTCAATATAACATCTTTTCTCTTTGCTCTTCTGATTCTCTATTTTCCAACATAGAGTAATTTAATAGGCACAAGTTACACTTTGAGCCAAAGTTATATTTTTTTAGAGGAAAGAGGTAAGCATTATTGAATTTGATATAGTTTCTTTTGTCAAATTTCTATGGCTGTGTAATTGCTTTGTATTGTGTGAACTTGACTATGTGACATGTGAGAAAATTACAAAGCAGGGCTGAAGATATAGCTAATTAACCCCTACCAGTGAATGAGCAATTCAGTTTTATTAAGGTTTCCATGTACACCATAACAATTGACCCTTTGAAGGCTATGTCTCCCTACTGATATGTGCTTGCAACAGAAATTAAAGCACCTTTCATGTAATGGAGAAGGAAATGGCAACCCACTCCAGTATTCTTGCCTGGAAAAGCCAATGGACGGAGGAGCCTGGTAGGNCCTACCAGTGAATGAGCAATTCAGTTTTATTAAGGTTTCCATGTACACCATAACAATTGACCCTTTGAAGGCTATGTCTCCCTACTGATATGTGCTTGCAACAGAAATTAAAGCACCTTTCATGTAATGGAGAAGGAAATGGCAACCCACTCCAGTATTCTTGCCTGGAAAAGCCAATGGACGGAGGAGCCTGGTAGGCTACAGTCCATGGGGTCGCACAGAGTCAGACACGATTGAAGCGACTTACCAACAGCAGCATGTAATTAAAGGAGAAAATTGGCAGTTTGAATAAAATAATTTCTATTAGAGTTTGTACTCTATTCTCTTGTATCTGGCATCAAAGGATAAAATTTTATAAGCTGTAACTGTTGCTTGACAAAATGAACTTCTAAAAGTCTTTCATAATCTGTAATATGACCATATGGATTCTAAAAGCCCTTGTTTACACCTGGATATATCAGTGTAGGATTTCTATTTTGTTGTTAATAGTAACAGTTTAAAAGTAATATGTTGTTAATAGTTTTAATAGTAATGATGACACCTTCCTTCTAAAAGGTTGACATTACCTCCGACTGATGTGGCTGAAACAATTTCACTAGAGAAGGGAGGATGAGGAAAGAGAAGAGAAACAGAATCATCCTATACTTTTTAAAGATCTGAGTATCTAATATTTTAACAAAGGAAGGATTGCTGAGCTGAATGACACATGCACTGTTTCTGAGGTCACTGATTCATTCACTCAAGTATTAATTTAATAAAGCAAGAAATACTCATTCAGAACTCAGAGTGTTCTTGATATTCCATAACAGAGACTCCAAGGAAGGAAATTTCAAAAAGCTTCTTATCCTTTAAAAGTTGAAGTGTAAGAGGAATACAAACGTTTAAACTAATATTCATGTCATAATTCCTCAAGGGAAAAAATGTAGACATTTCATTTGGAATAATGGATTCCAGTTCTGCCTTGAAAGTAGGGCAAAGATTACAGAAGACATCTACTTAATAGATGTAGATATTTGGTGTTTGTTAGCCATATGTTAAGGTAGGCTAAAAGTCCTGAACAAATAGCATTCCTTTCCATTTCAGTGATAACAGTAAGTTTATTTCTTTTCTATGTAAGCGTATGAGGACAGATTTTCATATAGCAAAGCAGTCTCTGCACACAGTTATTTGGTTGATGGTTACTTGGCATTTTTTAACACATGCCTTCCAAGAACCCCTGGCTACAGTTCTTGCCTTAGCTAATGAAGAAGAACATGGAAGGGTGTTTATGGAAAGTTTTGTGGACCAGACTTAGAAGCCATACACATCTCTTCAGCCCACAGAAGCTGGAGAGCGAGGGCAGTGGACTCTGGAAAGAACTAGAGAAGGGGAGAAGAGATTCTGATGGACAGTCAATGGGATTTGCCCTTAGAAAATATTTCTAAAAAAAGGGAAAGATAGCAGATAGCATACTCAAGGGTTCTTGAGTTTGAGCATGCTTGATTATATTCTTTGCAGTCAAAGATGGAGAAGCTCTATACAGTCAAAAAAAAAAAAAAAACAAGACCGGGAGCTGACTGTGGCTCATATCATGAATTCCTTATTGCCAAATTCAGACTGAAATTGAAGAAAGTGGAAAAAAAACACTAGACCATTCAGGTATGACCTAAATCAAATCCCTTATGATTATACAGTGGGAGTGACAAATAGATTTAAGGGACTAGATCTGATAGATAGAGTGCCTGATGAACTATGGATGGAGGTTCATGACAGTACAGGAGACAGGGATCAAGACCATCCCCAAGAAAAATAAATGCAAAAAGCAAAACGGCTGTTGGAGGAGGCCTTAAAAATAACTGTGAAAAGAAGAGAAGCAAAAAGCAAACGCAGAGTTCCAAAGACTAGCAAAGGAGATAAGAAAGCCTTCCTCAGTGATGAGTGCAAAGAAATAAATAGAGGAAAACAATAGAATGTGAAAGACTAGAGATCTCTTCAAAAAAATTAGAGATACCAAGGGAACATTTCATACAAAGATGGGCTCAATAAATGACAGAAATTGTATGGACCTAACAGAAGCAGAAGATAAGGTGGTAAGAATACAAAGAAGAACTGTAGAAAAAACTTCATGACCCAGATAATCATGATGGTATGATCACTCACCCAGATGGATTGTGAAGTCAAGGGGCCATAGGAAGTATCACTATGAACGAAGCTAATGGAGGTGATGGAATTCCAGTTGAGCTATTTCAAATCCTGAAAGATGATGCTGTGAAAGTGCTGCACTCAAAATGCCAGAAATTTGGAAAACTCAGCAGTGGCCACAGGACTGGAAAAGGTCAGTTTTCATTCCAATCCCAAAGAAAGGCAATGCCAAAGAATGCTCAAACTACCGCACAATTGCACTCATCTCACATGCTAGTAAAGTAATACTCAATATTCTCCAAGCCAGGCTTCAGCAATACATGAACCATGAACTTCCTGATGTTAAAGCTGGTTTTAGAAAAGACAGAGGAACCAGAGATCAAATTGCCAACATCTGTTGGATCTTTGAAAAAGCAAGAGAGTTCCAGAAAAACATCTATTTCTGCTTTATTAACTATGCCAAAGCCTTTGTGTGGATCACAATAAACTGTGGAAAATTCTGAAAGAGATGGGAATACCAGACCACCTGACCTGCCTCTTGAGAAATCTGTATGCAGGTGAGGAAGCAACAGTTAGAACTGGACATGGAACAACAGACTGGCTCCAAATAGGAAAAGGAATACATCAAGGCTGTATATTGTCACCCTGCTTATTTAACTTATAGGCAGAGTACATCATGATAAATGCTGGGCTGGAGGAAGCACAAGCTGGAATCAAGATTTCCAGGAGAAATATCAATAACCTCAGATATGTAGATGATACCAACCTTATGGCAGAGTGACGAAGAACTAAAGAGCCTCTTGATGAAAGTGAAAGATGAGAGTGGAAAAGTTGGCTTAAAGCTCAACTTTCGGAAAACTAAGATCATGACATCAAGTCTCATCACCTCCTGGGAAATAGATCGGGAAACAGTGGAAACAGTGATAGACTATATTTTGGGGGGGCTCCAAAATCACTGCAGATGGTGACTGCAGCCATGAAATTAAAAGACGCTTACTCCTTGGAAGGAAAGTTATGACCAAATTAAATAGCATATTAAAAAGCAGGCATATCCATTCATCTGCTGATAGACATGTAGGTTGCTTCCATGTCCTTGCTATTATAAACAGTGCTGCGATGAACATTGGGGTACATGTGT
>SJYX01004829.1:74527-94037 GCA_006410675.1 Oreotragus oreotragus | reverse complement strand
CTGATGGACATCTAGGTTGCTTCCATGTCCCAGCTATTATAAACAGTGCTGCAATGAACATTGGAGTACACGTGTCTCTTTCAAGTCTGGTTTCCTCGGTGTGTATGCCCAGCAGTGGGATTGCTGGGTCATAAGGCAGTTCTATTTCCAGGTTTTTAAGGAATCTCCACACTGTTCTCTATAGTGGCTGTACTATTTGCATTCCCACCAACAGTGTAAGAGGGTTCCCTTTTCTCCATACCCTCTTCAGCATGTAGACTTTTGGATCACAGCCATTCTGACTGGTGTGAAATGGTACCTCATTGTGGTCTTGATTTGCATTTCTCTGATAATGAGTGATGTCGAGCATCTTTTCATGTGTTTGTTAGCCATCTATTTGTCTTCTTGGGAGAAATGTCTGTTTAGTTCTTTGGCCCATTTTTTGATTGGGTCGTTAATTTTTCTGGAGTTGAGCTGCATAAGTTGCTTGTATATTTTTTAGATTAGTTGTTTGTCATTTGCTTCATTTGCTATTGTTTTCTCCCATTCAGAAGGCTGTCTTTTCACCTTGCTTATATTTTCCTTTGATGTGCAGAAGCTTTTAAGTTTAATTAGGTCCCATTTGTTTATTTTTGCTTTTATTTCCAGTATTCTGGGAGGTGGGTCATAGAGGATCCTGCTGGGATGTATGTTGGAGAGTGTTTTGCCTATGTTCTCCTCTAGGAGTTTGATAGTTTCTGGTCTTACGTTTAGATCTTTAATCCATTTTGAGTTTATTTTTGTGTATGGTGTTAGAAAGTGTTCTAGTTTCATTCTTTTACAAGTAGTTGACCAGTTTCCCCAGCACCATTTGTTAAAGAGACTGTCTTTAATCCATTGTATATTCTTGCCTCCTTTGTCAAAGATAAGGTGTCCATAGGTGTGTGGATTTATCTCTGGGCTTTCTATTTTGTTCCATTGATCTATATTTCTGTCTTTGTGCCAGTACCATACTGTCTTGATGACTGTGTGAGCCACCAATTTTTAAGATAAAGTCCACTTATAACTTAGTTTTTTTTAATTGTTAAAATAATGCTATAATCATATTAAAGGGCATTTAAAAGAAAATGTTTTCAACCTTTACAAACTAAATTTAACTATTTTCATCTCCCTTCATTCCCTCCCAAAATTTGTGTGTGTGTGTGTGTGCGTGCGTGTGTGTGTGTGTGTGTGTGTGTGCATGCTCAGTCATGTCCCACTCTTTGCAACTCCATGGACGGTAGCCTGCCAGGATCCTCTGTCAGCGGACTCTTCTGGGAAAGAATAATGAAGTGAGTTGCCATTTCCTACTCCAGGGGATCTTCTTGACCCAAGAATTGAACCCATGGCTTTTTGCACCTCCTGCATTAGCAGGCAAATTCTTTACCACTAGCACTACCTGGGAAGCCCTGAATATAAAATGCTGCTCCTGCCAGGATCCTCTGTCAGCGGACTCTTCTGGGAAAGAATAATGAAGTGAGTTGCCATTTCCTACTCCAGGGGATCTTCTTGACCCAAGAATTGAACCCATGGCTTTTTGCACCTCCTGCATTAGCAGGCAAATTCTTTACCACTAGCACTACCTGGGAAGCCCTGAATATAAAATGCTGCATTCTCCTTTTGAAACCTTTTAGTGTTTCATAAATACTCCTTTCTGTTGCTACATAACTTCTTCTCCATCATTTTTCAATAGCAGCCTACTATTCCACCAAGCTGATAAATTTGCTTAATAGTTTTCCTACTGTTGAACTTTTAACATAATTCAACATTCTTCCCATTATACTTTTGTAAATGTGCTTGTTCGTGTATTCATTTTCTTCTTTTGACTTGTTGTTTAGAAGTTTCCAGAATTGAATTTACTGGGTTTGAGACTGGTAACATTTTATGGCCTTTGATAAAGACTGGGCCCTAAAAATATTGTACCAGTATACCCTGGCACCACGAGGTGATGTATGGTATGCTGCCAGAAATGACAGAAATGAGAAATCTAAAAATTATTTTTCTCTTTTTTGTTGTTAGTTGAATAATGTGTATAAGTGGTACATGTATTCAGCATGTCTGTTGAACTCATACTGAGGGGGGCATTGTGCCAGGTACTAAGGAATCTATATGCAGGTCAAGAAGCAACAGTTAGAACTGGACATGGAACAACAGACTGGTTCCAAATCAGGAAAGGAATATGTCAAGGCTGTATATTATCACCCTGCTTATTTAACTTCTATGCAAAATACATCATGAGAAATGCTGGGCTGGATGAAGCACAAACTGGAATCAAGATTGCCAGGAGAAATATCAATAACCTCAGATAGGCAGATGACACCACACTTATGGCAGAAAGCAAAGAAGAACTAAAGAGCCTCTTGATAAAAGTGAAAGAGGAGCGTGAAAAAGTTGGCTTAAAGTTCAACATTCGGAAAACTAAGATCATGGCATCTGGTCCCATCACTTCGTGGCAAATAGGTGGAGAAACAATGGAAACAGGGAGAAACTTTATTTTGGGGGGCTCCAAAATCACTGCAGATGGTGACTGCAACCATGAAATTAAAAGACACTTACTCCTTGGAAGAAAAGCTATGACCGACCTAGACAGCATATTAAAAAGCAGAGACATTACTTTGTCAACAAAGGTCCATCTAGTCAATGCTATGGTTTTCCCAGTAGTCATGGATGGATATGAGAGTTGGACCACAAAGAAAGCTGAGCACAGAAGAATTGATGCTTTTGAACTGTGGTGTTGGGGAAGACTCTTGAGAGTCCCCTGGACTGCAAGGAGATCCAACCAGTCAATCCTAAAGGAAATCAGTCCTGGGTGTTCATTGGAAGGACTGATGCTGAAGCTGAAACTACAATACTCTGGCCACCTGATGAGAAGAGCTGACTCATTGGAAAAGACCCTGATGTTGGGAAAGATTGAAGGTGGAAAGAGAAGGGGACGACAGNGTCAAAGCTATGGTTTTTCCAGTAGTCATGTATGGATGTGAGAGTTGGGCTATAAAGAAAGCTGAGAGCCAAAGAATTGATGCTTTTGAACTGTGGTGTTGGAGAAGACTCTTGAGAGTCCCTTGGACTACAAGGAGATCCAATCAGTCAATCCTAAAGGAAATCAGTCATGAATATGTATTGGAACGATTGATGCTGAAGCTGAAACTCCAATTCTTTGGCCATCTTATATGAAGAACAGACTCATTTGAAAAGACCTTGATGCTGGGAAAGATAGAAGGCGGGAGGAGAAGGGAACCATAGACCATGAGATGGTTGGATGGCCTCACCAACTCAATGGACATGAGTTTGAGGAAACTCCAGTAGTTGGTGAAGGACGGGAAGGCCTGACATGCTGCATTCCATGGGGTCACATAGCGTCAGACACAACTGAGCCATTGAAATGAACTGAACATAAGTTATAAACCAAAATGGCCTTTAATGGAAATAAAAGAGATCATTAGATCCAAGATATTTTGGTAGATAAATAGACTTCAGTAGACTAAATAGGATAAGGAAAAAAGCTATGAAGAATAAATTCTAATCTCAGCACTATACTATGATATGAATCGTATTTTCATTCACTGCCATAGGAAATGTGGAAAGAGAACCATACTTTTAGAGACTGCACATGGGTGTTGTCAATTTGGCTGTATAATTTTTGGTACACCAATATAAAAAAGTCATTTTCACACCTGTTTGGCAGATTCTTAATATGTGATATTAATTAAAATGTATCTTTGAATATTAGAATATCAATAAATAATAATTCTCTCTTCAGTTCTCAAATTCAGAACCCACTCATAGACTGAAGTGTCAGACAGATGGAAATGAAGCATGACTTTTATTATTATGTAGCTAAGTGGAAAAATGCTTTGAGACTGAAGTTTGGTTTGCTGGTCATGCATCCTAGAATTGAATTTACCCATTTAGACACAGACAGAGTGCATAATTGCAGACCTCTCAGTATGGGCTTGTCCTATAAAATGTCAAGGAGAAGCAAGGAATATCTACTTTTCTACATGGATTTATACTGCCTAGTTCTTTCTTCCAAACTAAAATAAGTCAATCCTAACTTCTATGTGGACATTTGAGGGTGGAAGTCTAGAAGGAAGCAAGGTCTTGAATATACAAGAGACCTTGAAAAAGTCAAGACTTTGTAGGAGCACCTGAGCAAGTGAAGTAGAAATAGGAGGCTGTGGCTGGATAGTTCATAACTGAATCACTCCTTTTGGAATTGGAGAAGTTCCGTGTTTCTGATTGCTTCTTTGGGATGTAACAGATTAGATAAAGCAAAATCTTACAGAAATCCGTTAAGAGTTGACATAGAAATGCTAAGAAACTACAGTTTATAAACAGAGGATGAGATGGTTGGATGGCATCAGTGACTCGATGGACATGAGTCTAAGTAAGCTCTGGAAGTTGGTTATAGACAGTGGTGCAGTCCATGGGGTCACCAAGAGTTGGACACGACTGAGTGACTGAATTGAACTGACAGTTTATAGATATAATGAAGTCATCCAAGATGAGGTATTTATAAAGGGAGATATTTATAAAAGGAGGGAGAAGGCTTAAAAATTGTGCATGTACAACAACTACAGTTAGCCTTTTGTATCTTAGATGCCATATCTGTGGATTCAATCCACTGTGGATCAAAACTATTTGGAAACAAATTCCAGAAAATTCTAAATAGCAAAAGTTGAATTTTCCAAGTGTTTACATAGCATTTACATTACATTAGATTTTGTAAGTCATCTAGAGATTATTTAAAGTAAATAAGAGTATGTGTGCACATGTGCTATGTCACTTCAGACATGTCCAACCCTTTGCAACCCTACGGACTGTAGCCCGCCAGGATCTTTTATCCATAGGGTTCTCCAAGCAGGAATACTGGAGTGGGTTGCCATGGCCTCCTCCAGGGGATCTTCCTGACCCAGGAATAGAACCCATATTTCTCATGTCTCCTGCATTGGGAAGTGGGTTCTTTACCACTAGTGCCACCTGGGAAGCCCACATGAGAGTGTGTGCATAGGTTAAATGCAAATATTGCTCCATTTTATATAAGGGACTTGATCATTTTCAGATTTTGAGATGACCACTCCTATTCCAAGACACCATTTCTTACTGTTTTGCAATGCTTATTGAAATAAAAAGAAATCTGTTTGAGGATCAAATCATTTTTTAATACACTAATTATTTCACTTCCCTCTTAAAGATCTTCACATGATACTGAGAAGTCCTACTTTTTTTTTTATTTCTGATTTATTTACACTTGGAGCCCATTTTTCACATTATATCTATTGAAATACTTAGCAAAACATTGCAACAGAATATCAAGAGATAATTTATTTCATATTCATCATGGCTAGGTAAAGTGTTTTACACAATATTTCATCAAATCAGATAGTAAGTTATAAAGTAGGTACAACTTCTCTAATGTTATATGGTTAAAGGTCACTTATCCAGAATTGATGGAACCAGGATTCAACCCCAAATAGTCTCACTCCAAAATTATTTATATACTATTAAGAATCCCCTACATAATCTGTAGGACCTATTGCAAAATATTAATAAAATGCAAGGCCTGTTGTTTGAAAGTTAAGAATTTCAAGGTAGCAACAGCAGAGCATTAAAACAAATGTGGAGCCTTCTGAACATAGTGCCTTGTATGACTGCACAGATGGAACACCCACAAACCCAGCCTTATCAGTATAAATAGTGCCTCCAAGTATGCTATAGTATCTATTAAAAAAAAAAATACTCCCACTAGAGTGAGTACCATTATCATTTAAACCACTGTGTAAAGCTCCCTGAATAAAATAACTCGGACACTTCCAGTTTAAGGAGTTGCATCCGTTATTGTGAAGTCTAAATTCTGCCACTTAATAAGTATTAAGCACAATAAGTAAGTGAAATATTAATTTGCCCTAAGTTTATTACCATTACCATTTCATGGTTTCAAAGTTATCATGAACCTGACTGACTTCTCTGTTCAGGACTGTAACTATTCAGATACTGGAAACTTTTTTTTCTCCTTATAAATAATTGATGTTATTTTAATATTAGATGGCACAACATATTAATGGCAAATTAAATTTGAAAAGCATTGCATATAAACATACTTTTTGAAATATAAAAATCTGAGAAGAGTAGATATCTCTTTAGAGCAGTCACTGATTCAATAAACTTTTGGTGAACATCTACATTTCTCTAGACAAGTATTGAACATCTACTGTTTCTCAGAAGCAAGAGGGACCTGGCTGAAAATATCTTACATGCTAAGGATAATGAGATTTAATTAACCCTTACTGTGTTAAGCCCTATGAAGAATTCTGAACTAGGGAACCCAATATGAAAGATCATCATAATCTACTATAATCCTTGAAACTAAATTATCTTTTAGATACCCTAGAACTATCTGCATTTGGTCTGTTCATTGCTATGCTTTCCTGTCCTGGTTTCTAGTGTTCTTTCTTTTTCTGACAAAATATGAATAGTTTCCTAAAAAGGTGTTGATCACTGCTTTCTTGAGTTATTTATTTCTGTTCCAATTCCTTGAATAACAAGTTCGGTATATCTGGTCATAGTAAATGAGGAATACACAGTAAATTCTGAGCAGACAAAAGGTTGAATGTTGCAGTCAAACAAAATTTATAGTCAATTTAATCTGACATTTGCTTATTGTATAAACATTATTACCCTATTGGGTAATTAGGAATAAATGATAGGGAGTTTACCAAAAGTACTGTGATTAGTATTACTTTTACAAAATAAGGTATTTCTATAATCTGCTCTGGTTAAGGAGTTTTTATAGAAAATAGAAGCCTGCCTTTAGGTATTGAATCCTTACAATTGTATTTAAATTTCTAAAATCAACTTGGTTGGATGTGTATGGGGAGAAGAGTGGGTTGGAAGTGTGATATATATGGAATGTAAAGAAATCTGGGAGGCAAATTACATCAAATATATACTGATGGACCAGAGGGTAAATACATTCATGTAACAGGTACCCTTTTCCCCGGAAGTTTATGGACATAATGTTAGTTTTCTTGCTTGTTTAGTCTGATGGATGTAACCACATAGTGATGCTGGGAAACCTACAGAGCAGATGCTGGGATCCTGCAAAAGTCAGATTTGCTGGGTTTGATCTATCACCCAGTAACATGAGTGGCTTCCCAGGCGGCTCAATTATAAAGAATCCACTTGCCAATGCAAGACATACAAGAGATCTGGATTCGAACCGTGGGATAGGAAGATCCCCTGGAGGAAGAAATGGCAACCCTCTCCATGATTCTTGCCTGGAAAATGCCGTGGACAAAAGAGCCTAGCAGGCTACAGTCCATGGGGTCTCAAGAGTAGGACACAACTGAGCATGAACCACTGACATGAGTTGAGCAGTTTAAAGCCAGCACCCTTTAACAAAAGCTTGGCTTCAGAGACAGAGACAGGAAACAAGTCCCATAGACAAAAGATTGGGGTGAAATAGTGAAGAAGAGTCTGACTATAAATTAAGGTTTCTAAGGACTCAAAGCCAGAGGAAGTTAGGAACAAATGAAGTAGGTACTATGATTTCCCTCATTATTAGAAACCTTGCAGGTATGTAAACCATACATGCTGGGATAGAAAAGCTCTAAAATCAGTTCATCCAGTTGTACTGGAGTGATATCAGAGCATGCAGGGCAAGTTTTAACAAATTCATTTGAGCAAATACAGTTGGAATTAAGGAACAGGCTCACAAATGGAGATGCAGATTTGGCAATCTTTTGCATAGCAGTAATAGTGGGAAATCATGGAAATGGATGAGAAGATATGAAGGCTAAGGGTGAGAAGTGAAAATCATCTACATAAGTGAAAAAAAAAAAAAAAAACCAGCAGTAGTGGAAATAGGGTTGGAAAATCAAAAGAACTTTGAAAATACTCAAACTCCAAAGGAGAATACTTGTCGTAACTACTAGCAACCAAACCTTAGGCTGTCAATGACTTAGAGTTCTCTTGCTAAATACTAAAATCTCAATCATTATAGAATGTGATTGGCTAATACAATTTCATATGTAGATAAAGTAGCCTGTTTGTTTCCTCCGCAATTATCGTGTTAAATGAGAGTTGGAAGAATCTCTGTATTTGTCAAAGTGCTGACTTGCTTTTGCTTCAATCAATATTAAAATTCTTGTTTCTCTTTGTATTTTCTCTCACCCAATTACATCTGTAGTAATATGTAAAATATGGTTCAGTCGGGAACATTAATTGTACTATTATTTGATTTCCTTTCCTTAATGATTCTCTGGTGAGTCTTGTTGGAAAGAATCTAGCAACACTGTACATATTTCAAATATATTGCTTGTCTTGTGTCTTTCCTTGGTGTCTCTGAAATTATAGCTCAAATGTTAATAGAAATCTCTGTATTTTAATAGAATGCTTTTGTCTACAAACTCAATATCGACTCAATTACATATTCTAAAAAGCTATTTACAGTTTTAAGCCTAATGCAAATTAGGAAATTTAATTTAAAACCTGCAAGTTACTCAACAGTAATAAGAATTTCAAAAATAGAAGATGACTTTTTTGTCTAATAGATATGAATTACTCATCATTTTAAGTTTATGCTAATTCTGATAACAGTATTATACTATGAAAATGAACTTAGAACTGATGAACATTATCATTGGAAGCATCAAGAAAATTGCAGTTAACTTCTTACACTGTTGAAATGCCTTTTATTATTGCCATATTCTGTTCCAACCAAAGAAGAAAGCACCCATATTCCAGCAATAAACCATGTTAATGATTTTATATAAAAATTCAACCAATGAACAAGATCATTCCTAAATGTAATCAGTCTCCATTCTAGAAATAGTCAATAGAAAATGAAAATGAAGATACCATAGAGGTACTTTCATTTTTATTATAAGAATCTCCTTTCTAATTGGCAAAGAAATATATATATTATAAAGAGGCTGAGAAAAAGGACATTTCTAATACTAAGATTTTCTAGAAAAAATGAGAAAGTAATATTTTATTTTTTTATTTTACAGAGAGAAAGTCATGCATATGTTTAAAGTGATTAACTTCTTTTCTAGTTCATTTCATTTTTCTGCCTGACTCTTTCCCTTTTATGTCTGTATGAATTCACACACATATACACAAATTTGATATATTTGCTCACTGAGATGGAGGTTTCCAAGCAAGGGTCTCTTGATCTGAGAAATCTGTACACACAGCCATTCCTAAGAGGATGCCATAGGAAAATAGAGAGTATACTCTGATGCCAGAAGGTTTCTCCTAAAGCTCCCAGGTGATGCTAACAGGAGTAGGTTTTCTTTTCAGACCCTGATCCCAGGCATAAAAAAGACTCTAAGCCAGAAAGATCAACAGCCTTTTCAGTTCTCTAATCTGCCATAGACACAAACTTCAGAGATAATCTATACTCCATGACGGGACACTGAGTGTCTATTTTTAAACTCTTATCATCAAATTTGCAATGATTTGTGTATGTGTGTGTGTGTCACCATTTATAAGTTACTCCTAAGGAAATTTCTAAAATGATCAATAGTATGTAATGCTAAAAATGGCTTCCAGGGCATTCAGTAAACCACATTTTTCTAGAACTATTCTAGATAGCTAACAAAATCATAAAACCTTATATTCATAAAAAATCCTAGGGATGAACTCTTTCATTTTCTAGAAAAGGAAATTAAAACCAAATGAAGGAAAGGCTGTCTCTCAGTGTTGTATATCTGAGGACTTTCAAGTAAGCCAAAGTTTCATTCACCTGTCATACTTTTAATGTAGGTTTAAAATAACAACCTTGAGGGCAGACTAATATGTTAATGAAATGCACGTATATTGGTAAATAAGCCACTCAAATATTTCAATGCCATTTCAAACAAGTAGTTACAAAAATCAGCTCTTAAACAAACATCAAGTGCAGAAGGGTACTTCACTTCTGTTATTTCATTAATAATATGTGCCTTTTCTTAGGTTATAGTCATGACAGTTTTGCTGTGTACCATAGAATTCCATATAAATGCCTGAATGTAACAGATGGTCTTTTAAACAAACATATTTCCCACTGTATCATCAGCATAAAGTTAGGTACAGATTGCTTATTTTTGCTCTGATGCAGCTTCAATGAACTCATCATTAGCACATCTTTGTTAAATCCTATTTTAATAATAACTCAGCTGTATATTCAGAGTGTAATGTCAGAGGTAAAAATGTTGTGGCTAAAAAAAAAAAGCATTAATAAGCCAATTACTTTTCTTCATTTTGTCAGATTTGAAATATAAATTCTGTTTAGACTAATGCACCAATTAAATATGTTTAAATTGCAATCCAGATACAAAGGTGCATTAGCATAAATATGCTTCTCTTTGCTTACCCTGACAAAGAAAAGTACTAACCAGAAAGAGTGAATTAACTCAGAACTCTGCTGACTGAGAATTCTCTAGCTCTTCACTTATTTGGGAATTCAACAGTGTGCCCTCAAGCCTAACCCACAGCACTTGCAAACTATGAATTCCAGTTTATTCATAACAGATTTTCTTTCTTTCTTTTTTTTTTTCTTTCTTGTCTTTCATGATTTCTTTGGGTCAGGAATGGAGGAGTGGCCAAACTGGGTAGTTGTGGATCAGGGGTCTTATGAAGCTGTCAGGATGTCACCTGAATCCCCGGAAGTCTTTTTTTTTTTTTTTTTAACTTTATTTTACTTTACAGTGCTCTATTGGTTTTGGCATACATTGACATGAATCTGCCACGGGTGTACACGAACTCCCAAACATGAACCCCCCTCCCACCTCCCACCCCACATCATCCCTCCAGATCATTTCTTTCTTTTTTTACTGAAAGGCATTTTTAAATTAGAAACAAACAAAAGATTCACTATTTCTAACCCATGGGACAATATTAGGAAATGAGACACAGACCATGATTTCTGATTCATTTCTGAGTCATTTCTGAGAGATGGCTCAACAATAGGTATTTCCGAAGGATTCATTTTAAACTCAAAACTATTAGTGGGTAGAGTAAGTGAAAACAAAACTACCTATCACATCATTGTCTTGAAGTACATGGAGGAGTGAGAGGCTATACTTGTGAAAAAGGAGTACATAAGCTTACTAAATAATAGCATACATAAATTTATATTGCACAATATGAAATACAAGTATACAAAATATTAACATACTTGCAAGCAGGAACAGAAACACATAATAATGTACTTAAAGATTTTTTAATTTCTAAAGAATAATGTATACATTTTAATATTAACTTCATAATTTCATTCAATTAAATATATATTTCCTGAGAATTTACTATGTTACAAGCACTGTTCTTTAACATAATATACAGCAATAAACAGAAGAGATAAGATCCTTGCTTCTATGGATTTTAGAGTTCTTAATGACATTTAGCTATTGTAAAAATCTATCTCCTAAAATAATGACAGAATTCACAAAGTGAAACTTGTGTTTCAGTATTTAAGAAATGCTCTATTTATTCTTTTAGATAGCAAAAGCATTTTTTCTATCACTTTGTTTTTCTTATGGTAAAATAAACATAAAATTGAGCATCTTAATAATTTTTAAGCATGAAATTCAGCAGTATTAAGTAGATTCACACCATTATGTATCTATTACTATTATCTATCCCCAGAACTCTTTTCCTCCTCAAAACTAAAACTCTATACCCATTAAATAATAATTCCCCACTTCCCCTCAACCCCAGTCCCTGACAACCACCATTGAATTTTCTGTGATTTTCACTACTCTCTCTCTGTCTCTCTCTGTCTCTCTCTGTCTGTCTCTCTCTCTATATATATATATTTGAAGAGTAATTAAGCATCATTTTCTTTCACCATATTAGTTTATTTTAACTCACCCTTGATTCATGGGGTCGCCAAGAGTTGGACACGACTGAGCGACTGAACTGAACTGAACTGAACTGAATGTTCTCAGTGATAAAGAATCTCCTGCCAGGGCAGGAGACATAGGCAATACAGGGGTCAGGAAGATCCTTTGGAGGAGGAAATGGCAACCCAGTCTAGTATTCCTGTCTGAAAAGTCCGTGGATAGAGGACCCTGGTGTGCTATAGCCTATGGGGTCGCAAAAAGCTGGACATGACTGAGTGATTGAGCACCCAATGTCCTCAGGTTTTTCCATGTTGTAATATACATCAGGATTTCTTTCCTTGTTAAGGATGAGTAATATTCCATTGTATGTACACACATTTTGTCTTTTTATCTTTTGATGGATGCTCAGTTTTCTTCTTCAGTTTAGTTACTGAGACTAATGTTCCTATGAATTTGGTTGTACACATATTTCTTTGAGACCCTACTTTTAGTTCTTTGGGGTATATACTCAGAAATGGAACTGCTGTATCATATGATAATTCTATGTTTAAGTTTTTAGGAATTGTCATTCTATTTTCTGCAGTAATAGTTTATATTCCCACGTAGCTTTCAACATGTCTTATCATCATGTTTTAGGTAGTTTCCTTCTATTCCTAGTTCGTTGAGTGTTTTTGTCATGAAAAGGTGTTGAATTGTGTCAAATTCATCTGTTGATAAATATGCATCTGTCAAGATGACCGTGTAGTTTTTTCTTCCTTTAAATGTAGTGTCACACTGATCAACTTTCATTTGTTAAACCAGCTTTGCATTTCAAGAATAGATCCAATTTTACCATAGTTCATTATCCTTTCAGTATGCTGAACTCGATTTGCTAGTATTTCCTTGGGGAATTTTCCATCAGCATCCTTAAAGGACACTGGTCTGTGGTTTCCTTGTAGCATCTGTCTAGCTTTGATATCAGACCAGTGCTGGCCTCACAGAATGGCCTAAGTGTTTCCTCTTCTTCTCGAAAAGCTTATGAAAGATTGGTCTTTGTTCTTTAAGTCTGGTAGAATTCACTGGCAAAATCATAAGGCCCTGAGCTTTTCTTTCTTGGGAGATTTTTGGTTACATATTCAGTTTCCTTACTAGGTATGTCAATTCAGATTTTCAGTTTTGTCCATGATTTAGTCTTTATAAGTTTAGTGTTTCTAGGAATGTGTCCAATTCATCCATGTTATTCAATGTCTTGCTCATATTGTTTCATAATTATTTTAGGTTCTGTAGAATCAGTTTTAAAATCCCACTTCAATTTCTGATTTAGTAATTTTAGTCTTTTCTTTTTTTCTTAATCAATCTAGCTAAGATTTTCCCAATTTTATTGATTTGTTTGAAGAACCAACATTTTATTTCATTTGATTTTTGCTACTATTTTTCTATTCTCTATTTCATTTACTTCTTCTCTAATTATTATTTCCTTTCTTCTGCTAGCTTCAGCTCAGTTTTTTTTATCTTTTTCTACTTTAATTTGTAAAGATTTACTGTTGATTTGAGACCTTGTTTTTTAATATTGGTTTTTATAGCATTGCTTGGCACTGCTTTCACTGTGTCTCATAAATTTTCATATGCTGTGTTTTCATTATTTGCTCTAGTGAGTGAGTGAGTGAAAGTTGCTCAGTCATGTCCAACTGTTTGCAATCCATGGACTATGCAGTCCATGGAATTCTCCAGGCAGGAATACTGGAGTGGGTAGCTTTTGCCTTCTCCAGGGATCTTCCCAACCAAGAGATCGAACCCAGGTCGTCTGCATTGTAGTCAGATTCTTTACCAGCTGAGCCACAACAGAAGCTCAAGAATACTGAAGTGGGTAGGCTATCCCTTCTCCAGAGGATCTTCCCAATCCAGGAAATGAACCAGGATCTCCCGCATTACAGGCAGATCCTTTACCAACTAAGCTATCAGGGAAGCCCCTTATTAGATCTAAGTATTTTCTAATTTATATTGTGATTTCTTCTTTGATCCACTGGTTATTTATTTATTTATTTTACTTTACAGTACTGTATTGGTTTTGGCATACATTGACATGAATCCGCCATGGGTGTACATGNTCTGCTATTTAAACTTAAAGCTTTTAGATGTAACATTTAAAATATAAAAATGGCTACTTAGGTTTTCTAAATAATTTTAGGTAAAATAAAATAATTTTGGTTATTTACAATTTACAAAATCTTTGGTAAGCTCCAGGAATGAAAGGATGAATAATCAACTGTTCTGCCCTACAGATGTCTTCAGGGATTATTAAAGCTACTCAGAAGCTCTGACATAATTTAATAATTCTGGCTGAAAACGACACTAGGGCATCAGCTCCCACCTCAACTATAAGAGAAATACATTTTATATATGGAAAGAGCAGAGAAAGTCGTGTGTGTGTGTGTGTGTGTGTATGTGTGTGTGTGTATCACTCACTCAGTCATGTTCAACTCTTTGCAACCCCATGAATTGGACAAATTGGAGCCTGCCAGGCTCCTCTATCCATGGGATTCTCCAGGCAAGAACAGTGGAGTCGTTTGCCATTCCCTTCTCCAGAGGATCTTCCTGACCCAGGGATTGAACCTGGGTCTCCTGCACTGCAGGCAGACTCCTTACCATCTGAGCCACCAAGGGGCCACTAAACCACCAAGCTCAAGGTTCAGTAATTCCGCAGATTACCCACGATGTTAATTGTCTGTTAAATAAAAATGAAGGGAGAATCAGTACAACGAATTGATCGGAAATATATTGAAAGAAGTGGAGAAACAATTGGAACATCACCCAGAGATGGTAACAACAGGAAGCTGCTACTGCCCTAGGCTTGTCAGAGGGTAAGACTGAAGTCAGGAACTTACAAACATATGAAACAACAGATAAAGCCTGAGGAACAAGCCCTGGCACATAAGAACTGTTACTCATAGTAGATGTATTTTCATTTTTTTAAAAAAAATAAATACTCTTAGGTGAGGACTCAATGACTGAATTTAGAACAAGCATTGATGTCACTTAATTTTTGTGATAATATATGTGCCCTCTTATTCTTTCTAATAGACTGTAATCTTTAACTCAATGCCTTTTCAAATATTTTAACAGATACTCTATATTTTTAAAAATTCTAATCTGCTGCTACTCAAATTTTTTGATTCAAGCCCCAAATTGAATTTCAACCAATGTTGAGTTATAGATATGTTAGGTAGTTAGAATAGGAAATAAGTAAGTAAGTAAGTAAGTNGCCTTTTCAAATATTTTAACAGATACTCTATATTTTTAAAAATTCTAATCTGCTGCTACTCAAATTTTTTGATTCAAGCCCCAAATTGAATTTCAACCAATGTTGAGTTATAGATATGTTAGGTAGTTAGAATAGGAAATAAGTAAGTAAGTAAGTAAGTAAGTGAAGTCGCTCAGTCGTGTCCGACTCTTTGCGACCCCGTGAACTGAAGCCCACCAGGCTCCTCCGTCCTTGGGATTCTCCAGGCAAGAATACTGAAGTGGGTTGCCATTTCCTTCTCCAGGGGAACTTCCCGACCCAGGGATCGAACCCAGGTCTCCCGCATTGTAGGCAGACGCTTTAACCTCATGCGGCTTATGATACTTTATTTCTACAATCAAATTACTTTCACCTTTAAGTTTTGGAGCCCACTTTTTCAGAGTTATATTTTTGCTTGGTAACAGCTTCAGATGTAAACTGGGGTTGAGATATCAAATATAAGAACTGCCTAGCTAGTCTTTTCCAGATCCTAGATTAAGGAAGTGCTTTCGTGATAATTAGTCACATCTGGCAGTGGTGCTTACATCACTTTACATGTGTACAGTAATAAGTAGCTTGACACACAGGCAAAAGAATTTTGCCTTCTGGTCACATTTCAAGTAAGTACATTTATAAATAAGTAAAACACATTTTTAAGCTATGTTTGTAACATCTGATTTTCCATAAAATAAAATTTTAACATCTCCATCTGCTTTTGCAATCAAGAATTAGAAAAGCATATACAAGTAAGCAAGATAGAAATATCATCTAAATTTATTCTGTGACAGCATCAGGAGCACCTTGAACTGTACTGTCAGACATGTTTATTATATTTAAATTACTCTACTTTTGACATTCAGAAAACAACCTGAAATTAACTGCTAATATTTTTAGAATTATTATTTTCTCCTTTCCTGTATTTCTCCACACACATGTGGATATATTTCAGTTCAGTTCAGTTCAGTCGCTCAGTCGTGTCCGACTCTTTGCGACTCCATGAATTGCAGCACGCCAGGCCTCCCTGTCCATCATCAACTCCTGGAGTTCACTTAAACTCACGTCCATCGAGTCGGTGATGCCATCCAGCCATCTCATCCTCTGTCGTCCCCTTCTCCTCCTGCTCCCAATCCCTCCCAGCATAAGAGTCTTTTCCAATGAGTCAACTCCGTATGAGGTGGCAAATGTAAGTGCCACCAGTACTATATGCCAAAGTACTGGAGTTTCAGCTTTAGCATCATTCCTTCCAAAGAAATCCCAGGGCTGATCTCCTTCAGAATGGACTGGTTGGATCTCCTTGCAGTCCAAGGGACTCTCAAGAGTCTTCTCCAACACCACAGTTCAAATGCATCAATTCTTCGGTGCTCGGCCTTCTTCACAGTTCAACTCTCACATCCATACATGACTACTGGAAAAACCGTAGCCTTGACTAAACAGACCTTAGTCAGCAAAGTAATATCTCTACTTTTGAATATGCTATCTAGGTTGGTCATAACTTTTCTTCCAAGGAGTAAGCGTCTGTAGTTCATAAATCCTTATATCATGACCCTGAAGATGAATATATAAGCCAGAAATGTTCATATAATTGAGAAAAGTTGTCACTTAAATATATTTTATTTTGTACTTTTATTGAATGATTTAAGGTACTTTAATTGAATCCTTTAGGAATTTTGTACTTGAAGATGTAAGAAAGTACCATTATGCTTCAGATAACTTAAACACAGGAGATTGCATGAAATACACTATGAAAGGCAATGTCATTTTGACTCAAGAAAAAAGTAAGGAAGATTGTGCCAACATTTTAAAAAACTTTATTTATTCACTCCTCATCTCTTTGTGAAATACTTACAATGTGCCAGGAGTTATACAAGATAATAGAAACACATTAGGAAATAAGAAAATACATTTGTCCACTGTGACGGTTAGTTTTATATGTCAACTTGACTGGACTAAGTTATGCTCCCAAAGCTGGTAAAATGTTATTTCTGGATATGTTTATGAAGTTGCCTCTGGAAGAGGTTAGTAGCTGGATTGACAAACTGAGTGAAGGTCACCCTCACCAGTGCGGTGGGCATCATTCAATCCACTGAGGGTCTGAATAGAACAAGAAGTTGAAGAAAAGGCAGATTTGCTCTTTCATAAACTTGGACATACCTTTTCTCCTTTTGGACATTAACACTCCTGGTTCTCAGGCTTTTTGGACTCAAGATGGGACTTAGAGTCAGTTTTTCTTGTTCTCAGTGCTTTGAACTTATCCTGAATTATACTATGAGGTCTTGGTGCTCCAGCTTGGAGATAGCTGATCACGGAATTTCTCAGCCCCCATAATGACATGCGCAAATTCCTGTAAAAAATCTGTTCTTATATGAATCTACATATACCCAACTGATTCAGCTTCTCTGTAGAATGCTATTACCAATTTTGGTACTAAGGGCAGTGCTAGATAAACAGAATTTTTGAATGTATTTCCTGAACTGGTTCTGGGGCTTCTGGAATTGCCTCTCCAATCTGATTAGATTTTAAAATGTCATGATTCTTTGATCTGATAATCCATAGCTGAAATGTGTATACAGCTATGCAAAATACATATGCATTTAAGACCCTTAATCAACACCTTATAAGAAATAAGAAGCTAAGTAAGTGACTCTGTATATGACACTTTTGAATATTTTTGGAAAACTAAGGAATATAATGATGTTGGATTCTTGCTCCTAATACTGCTGAACAAAGTGATGAAAGAAAAGGAGTGTGCTCAGGGATTCAGATTGCCAGGTCAAGGACTGTGTAAATGACCTCAAAGCATCTGTGTGTGCACTGGAGGAGAGTTTTACCTCTTATGGACACAGGACTGAAATTGCTGAAGATCAAACATAAGATCTCATTCTGCCATTGACTGAATTAAATTGAACTTTTGCCATCACAGGGTGTCTACTGTGATTGAAAGTGAGGGTACTGATTGGAAAAGAATGAGGTCTTGTAAGGTTGGCTAGGGATATGTGGGAAAACCCTGAATGAAGCTGGGCCTTTTGAGCCCCTAAACTCTGATGAGCCTTCTTTGTCAGTTCAAAACTTCCCCCACTTCAAAGGAAGTGGATCAAGTATTCATGGATTTTTAGTTCTATTTTAATCTTCTGAAGAAACCTCTATCAATTCAACTCTTTCACAGAATAATTTTATAAACTGGGATATAGTTGGCTTTACAATATTATATTATTTTCTGCTATACAATGAAGTGAATCAGCTATATGTATACAGAAACCCCCCTCTGTGAACTCCGGGAGTTGGTGATGGACAGGGAGGCTTAGTGTGCTGCAATTCATGGGGTCGCAAAGAGTCAGACATGACTTGGAGACTGAACTGAACTGATACACCATGAACAAGAGGGATTTATTCCAGAAATGCAAGAATGATTCAAGAAAGAAAAATCAGTCAATATGATGTGCTACATTAGTAGAATGAAGAAAAAATCAATAATCATTTTAATTGATGCATACAAGGCCTTTGACATGATAGTATTGTATAATACAGTTGAAAGTTGCTAAGAAAGTATATATAAAACATTCTCATTACAAAAAATCATATTATTGAAGTGTTAACTAACTTTATTATGTAATATACACATATATCAGACCAATATGTTGTACACTTTAAACTTACACAAAGCTATACGTAATTTATATCTCACTACTGTGAGGGGAAAGGCCTTTGAAAAAAATTAAATATTTTTCATGATAAAAAATACACTCAAAAAAATAGGAATAGAGAGAAACCTACTCAGTATGCTTAACAGGCATTTATGAAAAACACAGGTAAAATCATACACAATGATGGAGACTGAAAAACTTCCCCCAAAGATCTGTAACAAAACAAACCATAAAATAAATCACAAAAGTCATAAATGTCAGGAAATTTTAAAAATCACACAATCACAGACATAAAATACTAAAAAACAAAAGTTTCAAAAGCCATGAGGATCAGGAACAAGACAAACTACTACGCTATTCAATTTGTGCCAGACATTCCAGCCAGAGAAAATAGTAAGAAATGGAAAATATATAAACTAGAAAGGGAGAAGTAAATTCTAGTCAAACATAATATGATCCTATATATAGAAAAATCGCAAAGAGTTCACAGAAAGGATACAAGAGTTAGTGAATGGATTCAGAAATTTGCTGTATAAAATATCAAAGAAATTGATTTATGTTTAATAATTATTTATCTAAATATGGAAAATATTATTCATTATTTGGGTCTCTTGTATATTAGTAACAACTGGAATGATAACTCAATGTATTTTGTACAACATTTAGAACCTAATAGTTATAAAATATTCTTCATATTTTAAAAATTATTAGTAATATATTTTTTTCTTTATTTTTTTGTATTTATTTATTTTTTTACACGATCTGCCAAACATGAACCCCCCTCCCAC
>SJYX01004829.1:22540-63315 GCA_006410675.1 Oreotragus oreotragus | reverse complement strand
CGGGGAAGGCAATGGCACCCCACCCCAGTACTCTTGCCTGGAAAATCCAATGGACGGAGTAGCCTGGTGGGCTGCAGTCCATGGGGTCGCTAACAGTCGGGCAGACTGAGCGACTTCACTTTCACTTTTCTCTTTCATGCATTGGAGAAGGAAATGGCAACCCACTCCAGTATTCTTGCCTGGAGAATCCCAGGGACGGGGGAGCCTGGTGGGCTGCCGTCTATGGGGTCACACAGAGTCGGACACGACTGAAGTGACTTAGCAGCAGCAGCAGTATATGCTATTTTACTTAATTAATTTGCTTATTAATTACTTGAAAAAGTTAAGGACAATGAGCATAAAAAGGTTACAGAAGGGACACAAACTACTTTAAGCATACTAATGAATAGAAATGGATAGAATTGTTGGGGGCAATGTAGGTAGCAGGTTATTAAACAGAAGTGTTTCAGGTGCTATGAAAATTAATCAGTATATTTTAGCTGCTGCTACTATTGCTGCTAAGTCGCTTCAGTCGTGTCCAACTCTGTGTGACCCCATAAACGGCAGGCCACCAGGCTCCCCCGTAGGGAATGGCAATTACTGGCTAATGCAATGAGTCTGTAAATTTGATATCAATTAAGAGATTTGGGGGCTTTCCAGGTGGCTCAGTTGGTAAAGAACCACTATCCCAATGCAGGAGATGTAAAAGACATGGGCTCGACCCTGAATTGGGAAGATTTCCTGGAGGAGGGCACAGCAACCCATTCCAGTATTCTTGCCTGGAAAATCCCCATGGACAGAGGAGCCTCACATGCTACAGTCCATAGGGTCACAAAGAGTTGGTCATGGCTGAAGCAACTTAGCATGCTTGCAAGAGACTTTATTCTCATTCTTAGTGGCCATTGATTTCCAGGTGACTCCAGATATCCAGTGTGCATTTTCTGCTGTACAGTTCAAAAAATAAAATAAAATAACCCTAATTTCTTAAAAAAAAACCATTCCTTTCTTTGTGTATGCTGATTAAAGTAGCATCTGTCAAATGTATCCTCAAAAAACTATTGATGAACTCTAGACTGGGTCTCAAGTGACTATTGGTGAAATTATTATATCATTTTTATAATCAAAATATTTTAAGATCAATATTATCTCTTCATATCTGAATATTCATTCTAATATATAAAGAATGTTCATATTTTATATAATAATCAATGCTGAGACACTATCTGATTTAAAAAGTTAGCTTTTTTCAGGCCAAGCATGAGAGTAATTTCTGAGGTAAACTATTTAAACAATTTTGAAAGCCAACCTGATGCATACTTCAAGAAACTCTTCCCACAGTTGACATAGAGCATATATTGTTAACTCCAACAAGGTCTCAATTTCAAAATTTGTATTTTGGTTTTAGATAAATTAATTTAGTGCATCTGTCCAGCACACAGTTTTAATTTTCTTCCTTTCCTTCTAGTCCTTGATCTGTCATCTAGAGGGCTTTAGTCTATGCCTGAACTCAAGAGATCTAAATGTGTAGACCACCTTTGTTTCTCCATCAATAATTATTTATTTGGCTGCAAATGGAATTCGTTCATTCTTTTTAATGTCTGAGTAGTATTCCACTGTATATATGCTCCTTGTCTTTATCCATGCCTCTGCTAATGGACATTTAGGTTGCTTCCATGTCTTGGCTATTGTAAACAGTGCTACAACAAACTTTGGGGTACATATATCCTTTGTGACAGTGTTTTTCTCTAGAAATATGCCCAGAAATGGGATTGTGGGATTACATGGTAGCTCTATTTTTAGTTTTTTAAGGAATCTCCATATTGTTCTCCAGAGTTGCTGCACCAAGTTATATTCCCATCAACAGTGTAGGAGGGTTCCCTGCTCTCCACACCCTCTCTAACATTTATTGGTTGTGGATTTTTTGATGATAGTCATTTTAACTGGTGTGAGGTGACATCTCATTGTGGTTTTGACTTGCATTTCTCTAGTAATTAGCATTGTTAAACATTCAGAAAACTAAGAATGTGGCATCTGGTCCCATCACTTAGTGGCAAATAGATGGGGAAACGGTGGAAACAGTGACAGACTTTACTTTTCTGGGCTCCAAAATCACTGCAGATGGTGACTGCAGCCGTGAAATTAAAAGACGCTTACTCCTTGGAAGAAAAGTTATGACCAAGCTAGATAGTATATTGAAAAGCAGAGACATTACTTTGCCAACAAAAGTCCATCTAGTCAAGGCTATGGTTTTTCCAGTGGTCATGTATGGATGTGAGAGTTGGGCCATAAAGAAAGCTGAACACCGAAGAATTGATGCTTTTAAACTGTGGTGTTGGAGAAGACTCTTGAGAGTCCCTTAAACTGCAAGGAGATCCAAGCAGTTCATCCTAAAGGAGATCAGTCCTGGGTGTTCATTGGAAGGACTGATGCTGATGCTGAAACTCTAATCCTCTGGCCACCTGATGCGAAGAGCTGACTCATTTGAAAACACCCTGATACTGGAAAAGATTGAGGGCAGGAGGAGAAGGGGACGACAGAGGATGAGATGGTTGGATGGCATCACTGACACAATGGACATGGGTTTGGGTGGACTCTTGGAGTTGGTGATGGACAGGGAGGCCTGGAGTGCTGCGATTTATGGGGTTGCAAAGAGTCGGACACGACTGAGTGACTGGACTGAACTGAACTGGACAAAGGTTTGAAAGGGAAATCTTTCTCAGTTCAGGAACTACATGCAAACCATTTAGTCATTATTCTGAAGATATTGATTAGGTAACTACTGTATGTTAGGCACAGTTCTAGTATATGGGGTACATAAAGTCAACTAAACAGGCAAAGCTGCTTGGTCCAGAGAATCTACACTTTTACAACACTGCTTCCTTACTCAACGTTCCTTTCCTATTTGAAACTGTTTCAAACCTTCTCCACTTTCCATAAATCCCATCAACATCCACCCTATCCCCTCAGAAGAAGCACTGGACCGTAACTTCACAGAAAAACCTGAAGCCATCAGATGGGAGTTTTTCATCATCATACCTTCAAAAAACTTTCCTTCCCTTTTCCTTTCTACCTTCTTGCAGTGAAAATGGTGTCTTGGAGGCTCTTCTTGGGTCTCTCAGATGGCACAGGTGCAGTGATTTACTGTGTTACAGCACTGTATCACCTTATGTTGTAACTTGTGGCTTAATTATTTTTCTTGAGGAAAAGGTCTGTGTCATCTTGCTCACTGTCCTAGCCCCAACACCTAATGCTTAGCATCTGGTGGGTGCATGAGAACCGTTGACATCAATGAATCAGAGACCTGGGGGATTTCTGGGGAAGAGGCCTGTATAGCACATTCTGGGAGAGGAGCCATGTCTAGAGTGGGGCTTTAGAAACATTCTAGTGATGGCTGTGCCAGTCTTCAATTTAGCATCATAGAATGTTGTCTTCAACACAATTTGAAGTTTTAACCTTTCAGGAGAACTTCAGGCAGAACTGCCTGAACATTTGAGGGCCTTTCAGCCTGCCTTGCTTGAGGGATTCTTCCCATGATTCTCACACCTCTCTCAGACTTTTAGGACTGAGTTCAAAGGATGTACCTTTTCCCTGGGGCATCCTTGGCACAGAAGGCATTCAGAGACCTGATCTCAGCACTGTGTCTTCAGCAAGTGTGATCCTTTTTTGTAAGAACTCTGTACAGGTAATAATTATCATGATCTCTCTCGACTGGGGACTTCCCAGATGGCACTAGTGGTAAAACAAAACAAAACAAAACAAAAAATCACACCTGCCGATGCAGGAGGCATGAGAGGGTCAGGTATGACACTGGGATTGGGAAGATCCCCTGGAGAAGGAAATGGCAACCCACTCCAGTGTTCTTGCCTGGAGAACCCCATGGACAGAGGAACCTGGCAGACTAGGGTCCATGGGGTCACACAGAGTCCACCACAACTGAAGGGACGGTATACCCTGTTTGCTCTCTTTACTGAGGCTGCACCTCGAATTTGCTTTCTGGCTTTGGGAAAGTAACTAAAGACCCAGATTTCATCCATTACAAGGGAATATATCAGCTCATACAGTTGTCCTGAAGAATAGGATAAATAATAAATTGCTTTGTATAGTTCCAGAGTTAAGGACTTGGCTAGGGGACTTGCTGCAGTCAACCACGCTTTTTTACCAAGTGGTCTGTCCATTGCTGTCTTCATTCCACAGGAGCCTGCTGCTGCTGCTAAGTCGCTTCAGTCATGTTCGACTCTGTGCAACCTCAGAGACGGCAGCCCACCAGGCTCCCCCGTCCCTGGGATCCTCCAGGCAAGAACACTGGAGTGGGTTGCCACTTCCTTCTCCAATGCATGAAAGTGAAAAGTGAAAGTGAAGTCGCTCAGTCGTGTCCGACTCTGAGCAATCCCACGGACTGCAGCCTACTAGGCTCTTCCGTCCATGGGATTTTCCAGGCAAGAGTACTGGAGTGGGGTGCCATTGCCTTCTCCCCACAGGAGCCTAGTTCCCTGGAAATGTCAGGACTTCAGATGTCAGCTCAGCCTCTAAATCAGGGGTGAATATCAAACTCTCAGTGCCTTCTAATGATCACTTACTATTGTTTGACACTAGTTACAGAAACAGGAAACCTTGTCTTTCAGAATGCAGCAAAAATTTAATGACAGGACATTTTTTATTTTTTTCTAAGAGGTGGGAGGAAAATGAAGGATTAGAGTTGTTACTGGTAAAGTAGTCCTCAGTCCTGTTAGTCTGGAGAGAGGGTACTTGATTGTTTTTCAGTAGTATCATTATATAAGCTCTTAGCCATACAGCTCTCAGTAGCTTTCAAAACCAGAATTTTTTCTCATATCTTTCCTTAGCTTTACCTTTAAACCTAGTCCTATCTTTTATTTTCCTTCCTATGTTCTTGATTGATTTCCTTGAGACGAAAAGCAACTAAAGCTAATATATCTTACATACAGTGAATTCTTAATATTTTGTATTTTATCAACAATAATAACAAAAAATAAATGAAGAGGCATTGTTCTTGTTACATGGTTTATGTACTCTATTTTATTTTCCTTTAGAGAAATTCCTAGATGGATATCATGTTTAATTGTTTTCTCTTTATCAACAATTTGCCCTCATTCTTTTTTCCCTACAGTTGGAATTCTCAACTATTTGCTTGTCCTTAAAGTATAATAACTTTTAATTTTATTCTAATATATAATATGTCAATTTTTCTGATATTAGACTTAATTTAAATTATTTATCTAAGCAAAAAGTAGTCTCATTCTGAGTTAACATAAAGTCTTGATTAAAAACTTTTTCCAATATGAAAAACATAAATTTATGAATATGCACAGAAGTGGGTTTTCATTTCAGCTTAATATAGGCTACATTCTCCAATGTGCTTAATTATTCTGAAAATTTAGGTTATTTAGATTTAAATGTGCTTTTGATTAAATGGTTCCATTGGCAGATATCCTTGGTGCTAAATGAGAATTTAAACAAATTGACTCTCTAAGTCAACCATAAGAGCATTAGAGTTGAGGACTGAAATATTATATATGAATATTGATTGGATCATAATAATGTAATAAAAAACATATCATCCAATCTTGTCTATCAGGGAGCAATCTTAAACATAGCTGATAAAACAAGTTTTTCAATTATGTAAGTTCATTAAAATAAAATCTAGGAAATGGAAGCAGTTTCTGGTTTGCCAATTGCAGTTTGCTTCTCTTCTACATAATGCCAGACACCGGAATAAGTACTGGGGAGGGTTCTCTGCCTTTATCTCCAGCAGTGCACCTTGCTCATCCGGAGTCTATGCTGTGACAAGACTGATGTCCACATACGCTTTCTTCTAATATAAATGCCAAATTGCTTTCTCAAGGGAAAGAAAAAGCTTCCTAAGTGAAGGAAGTCTTTATCTACTGGCTAAATATTTAGATAATGTACTGTTTTGTGCAACCTGGTGACAAGTTTTATAATGTTTACAAGCTATATATCTTGCTGGATTGAAGGCTAGAACAGGTGGGGAGTTTCCTGGGAACACTAATTCCAAGAGAAGGAAAACGTTCATGAATATGGAAAGAAAAGGGTGAAAAATTATTTACTAGCACTTATCTCAAGGAGGATGTTTTATACACCAGACAGGAAGGCTCTTGGGGTAAGGGATGAAGCAGTCAGTTACAGATGGTTGCTTCACTGCCTTCTAAGGAGGCTAAATCCAGCTAATTGCAGCCATTTTGTTTTATTATAGGCAAATGCCAGCTGAAGCAGTGTTACTATTATCTTCTGTCCATCGGCAAGCAAATCTGAACTTCTCTCCCCAATAAATGTTACTTATTTATAGATATAATTTTAAAATGAACCAGATTAATAATACACCCTTTAAGTAAGTTTCTTACAATGTGTATGTGGAGGGGTAAAATGATCCCTACTTTTTCATGTGGCTGAGAATATGCTTTGCTGCTGCTGCTGCTAAGTTGCTTCAGTCGTGTCCAACTCTGTGCGACCCCATAGACGGCAGCCCACCAGGCTCCCCCGTCCCTGGGATTCTCCAGGCAAGAACACTGGAGTGGGATGCCATTTCCTCCTCCAATGCATGAAAGTGAAAAGTGAAAGTGAAGTCGCTCAGTCGTGTCCAACTCGTAGCGACCCCATGGACTGCAGCCCACCAGGCTCCTCTGTCCATGGGATTTTCTAGGCAGGAGTACTGGAGTGGCTTGCCATTGCCTTCTCCTGAGAATATGCTTTAATGACCCTGAATTTATAGTATGCACATGATTGTAGATATGAGCATTTCTTCTTTTTCATTAACATTCTGTAGTTAGTACTTGAAGCTACAGAAAAGTTATTTTTTAAAAAATAAATTTTCCACTGTTTCTTTGATAGACTTTATTTCTTAGAGTAGTTTTAGATACATAGCAAAATTGAGCAGCAACTGCCGTTTCCATATATTCCCTGCCCCAACGCTTTCACAGCCTTCCTTACAATCAGCAGCCCATATAGGAAAGCTTTATGCCAATCAGGAAGGCAGACGTGAGCCCATATTACTTCATATTACTTTCCAGATAATTTTCCCAAATTCTCTTGTCAGTCCTACTAGTATTTTCTGCTACTTTCTGGTTCCCATCTTTTTTTGTTCATCCAGCTATAAATTGGGGATTCTATTTATATTGTTTTGCTGTGTGCTACCTGTAACTATCCCCACATCCAGGGTTAAGTGGTATGAAGATGTGAGGGAAAAAGATATTTTAAACTCACTATCAGTTTGGTGGTAAACTGGCTTTCAAATTCTGGCATTCTTTCCAAAGCTCCTTGTTATTTTCTTTTCAGGGTCCTAAAGTAGCTGCTCTGTGCATTCTCTCCAGGTATTATTGCTGTCTGTAATTGGTCTTAAATATAATTATATTAGGTGAAGAGAACTTCTGTATGCTACTGATTTTTTAAAATTTATGGAGATTTGCTTTAGAATTGAAATATCAATTTTGTGGAAGTTCTATATAAGATTGTGAAAAATTTATCTTCCCTAATATGTGTGTGCAGTTTCTCTGTATTTGTAATAAACCAAGATTTTACTTGTAGAGTTCAAAACTGCTCCATGTCATTTGATCTAGTAAATATTAAAGGTATATATTGAAATATCTCACTTTTTGAAATATCTTAGGTGCAATTTCAAAGTTTTCTCTGGATTTTACCTCTAGGTCTTTATAAGGAGAGAGAGAGAGAGAGACAGAGACATTCAGAATTATTTCTTCCTGATAAACTGAATAGTTTATGTTGAATCTCCTATAACTGATACTACTTTTGCATTAATCGTATGTTTTGTGTTCCTCTCCCATTTTTAAAGAAGTTTCTTTTTATTGGGATATAGTTGGTTTAAAATGTTATATTAGTTTTATGTATACAACATATTCAATATTTTTATAGATTATACTCCATTTAAAATTATTACAAAATAATTACTATATTCCCCTATGCTGTACAACATATCCCTGTTGCTTATTTTATACAAGGTAGTTTGTATCTCTTAATCTCCCACCCTATTTTCCCCCTCTTTCCTTCCTTCTCCCCACTGGTAACCAGTAATTTGTTCTCTGTACGCATGAGTCTATTTCTGTTTTGCTATATTCATCCATTTATTTATTTCTTTTTTTCGAGTCCACATTCATAGATTATTTGTCTTTTTCTGGTTGACTTATCTCACTAAGAATAATACTCTCTAGGTCAATCTACATTGTTGCACACGATAGAATTCCATTTTTATGTGTCACACAGAGTCGGACACGACTGAAGCGACTTAGCAGCAGCAGCAGTATTCCACTATATATATATATATATATATATATATAATTACATCTTCTTTATCCCTGTCTCTTATACACATCTAGATGTGTATAAGAGACAGTCCGGAGTCCGAGTAATTAGCACCTTTTCATCCATAAAGCTCCTGGCTCCCAGGATAACCAAGGAGATAGCAAAACAAGCCCAGGCATTGCTGTTTTGGTTTTTCCTTACTTTTCTCTCTCTTTGTTGACTTCACTCAGCTTCCTGGACTCTGCAGGAGATCAGGCTCGGTCTGACCTTGTCCACCAGCAGGGCCCCTGGCTGGAAATCAGCTGGACGTGGCCTGGCATGAACCACAACCAGCACCAGCAGAGCTGACGGAACTGGACAAGCATCCTTCCAAGTGTGGGGATGGGAGCACAGGGGTCCCTTGGAAGCCCTCCCCTGTCGCTCAGCAGGCCAGACAGGGATCTGTCAGCTTCACTTTCTGCGTCCCCTCCGAGGGAACAAGTGTCAGGAGAGCCGAGGCCGCGAGGCGCTCCTGATTCCGTCTCAGTCTCTTTCCGCTTTCCATTAGCAACAAATGGAAACTGATGGGTTACCGCTTCATCCACTCATTTAGAGGAGAAGAAAACCTCACAGCAAATGCTGAATAACTGGAGGCATCTTATAAATTAAGCATCTTAAGGATATGAACCATTTTGCATTGCTGCTAAGCAGAATTAAATTAGGTTTTGAAGTTTCAGTAGAAGTGAATGGGGAAGAGGGAGGAGAGGGTTTGATTTTAATTCCTTTTTTCAAGTGTGCAAGGTGGTGAGCCAAGGGCAGGATGAGGGGAAGGACTGAGTCACTGGTCCTCATTTCTGATTCCAATTAAGTGTCTCTGGCATATCCATGGAGAAATATGGCTGTGTGTCCACAACACAGCATGGAGCAACTTGGGGGCCTCCTACTTAGGCTCTGACCTGTGATGCCTGGCCTGGCCTGGCCAGGGCCTCCTGACCACCCATCACCACCATCATGCCAACCTCTGGGAACTTAGAACCAGTTCTAACTGCACTAGAGGAGTTCAGGAGCTTTAGGCCAAGTCCCTGGGATTCTATATCATAGTCTTCATTCTAAGACAGCCTCTAACCCTTTCAGGTTCAAGTTTAGGATCTCAGATCCTGCCTTGTGCATAGTATCCACTTTTGCCATCCCCACTCCAGTCTAGACAGAGAGGTCTCAGGCAGGCACCTGCCTAGACAACCTACCTGATGTTTAGGTGCTTCTAAGGCTGTCGCCTGGCCTTGCCCAGGGGTCCTGCGGTTGGACTGGTCTTCTTGTGACCAACACACCTGCCTGGATTCCTCACTTCTGTGTCCCAACTACCTGTCCACACTGACTCTCTTCCCCATATACAAGTACACAACCCAGTCCCCAACATCCCTCATCTGTCCCAGGCCATCAGCTGACCACACAGTGTCTGCTGGACTGGCCTATCTGTCTCTGCAGCTGGAGCCATGTTCCCAATACCCGGATCACCAGTGCCCCACTGCTTAACAGCAATGCCTGCAGTTAAGCAGCTTTGCTCAGTCTTGGAGGTGTTGAGGGGTAGGGGAGGCAGTTGATTTTTCAGGTATTTCTGAAGCCTGGAAAGAGCCAAGCCTTCTGCTGGGCACAGGAGTGCTGATGGGCCATCAATAGCAGTGCCTGCCTACAGCTAGAAGGAGCACCCCCATGGCAGCAAGGACAAGGGGCAGAGCAGGTGGACATACGTCCCTGAAGTGGCACGTTCTTCCTTCCCAGAACCAGGCTAGGGCAAGCAGACACCAAGGCCCTGCCAAGCAGCCAGGTCAGGGGCACGAAGAACACCTCATCTGAACACAGCCTCCAGGAAGACTTCTGGGATTAATCAGAGGACAGAAGAGATGAGCTGCATTCTGCTCTCTAGCCCTGGATTTGGAAGCCCCCCAGCCATTCCCATCCTGAGTCCATCACAGGCTGCCAGAGAGACTTATCAGAATCTTTAGTTTCATCACAAGAGGGGCTGAGCGGCTTAAGCAGATCATAGCTGTGGGCCTGTTGGCTGCCCACCACTGCCACCCCTGCCCCAGCCAAACTCAGGAGGGCAGTGCAGGGTCAGGTGTGCCTGGCAGACACCTGGGTGCAGGAGGGGCATCGCCCAGGGCTGGGCTGCCCCCAGGGTGCCACAGGGGCAGCGCTTACCGATCCGCAGGGAGTGTGGACTGCAGGCGACCATCACGAGCCACGCGGGAAGCAGCACCAAGGGCGCCCAGACGCGGGGCATCTTCTGTAAATCCTCATGGAGCCCTCCGCTGCTCTGGGCATGACATAACTCTGCAGGGGAGGGGGAGAAGTGCGTGAGTCCCCGTGCTGGGAGCCACCCCTCCAGCACAGTGGCCTCCCCAAGTGGACAGCCTCAGTGAGGAGGACTGACGCTCCCTCCCCAAGCCCCTATGCCTGTGGGGGAGCTCCAGGCCAGCTCCAGGCCTTTGCCTTCCCCCTTCTGCCCAGGCTCACAGAAGCTTCAGGTTCTAAAGCCATCCTCCACCTTCACCCCCATCAAATCAGGGGGCAGGCAGTGTGACTGTGGCCAAATGATTCATAGTGAAAAGTGAGGTCGCTCAGTCATGTCTAACACTGTGCGACCCCACAGACGGCTGCCCACCAAGCTCCTCTGTCCACAGACTTCTCTAGGCAAGAATACTGGAGTGGGTTGTCGTTTCCTTCTCCAATATAGGCAAAAGACTAGAACAAACATTTCACTAACAACTATATCCAAAAGTTCTGGAGCACACTTGGAAAAGTGCTAGGGAAAATGCAATTATAAATCTCAATACGTTATCACTATACATTCACCAGGACTTCCCTGGTGGCTCAGCGGTAAAGAATCTGCCTGCAGTGCAGGAGATGCGG
This sequence comes from Oreotragus oreotragus, assembly GCA_006410675.1. Classification (NCBI taxonomy): domain Eukaryota; kingdom Metazoa; phylum Chordata; class Mammalia; order Artiodactyla; family Bovidae; genus Oreotragus; species Oreotragus oreotragus. The sequence goes on along the minus strand of SJYX01004829.1, from coordinate 52,158 downwards.
GTTCAATCCCTGAGTTGAGAAGATCTCCTGGAGAAGGAAATGACAACCCACTCCAGTATTCTCATTTGGGAAATCCTATGGATAGAGGAGCCTGGCAGGGTTAGTCCATGGGGTCACAAAAAAAGTCAGACACGATTTGGTAACTAAACAACAACATCATACACTCACCAGAATGCCTTAGAAAAATGATACTACAAAACGTTGGCAAAGATGTGGAGCGCCTGGAACTCTCCTACAGTGTCACTGCGAATGTAGCTTGACGCAGCTGTTGTGGAAAACTGGTCTGTTAGAACTTGACACATATGCTAAGATCCAATAATTCCACCACAGGTATTTCCAATAGAAATGTGTGATACACTCGCCAGAGACACACTAGAATGTTCACAGCAGCACTCTTTGGATTTCCCTAAACTGGAAACTACCCAGATGTCCAGCAGCAGGATGGAGGAACATAGTGTCCAGTGACACAAGGGAATACAACTTGGAAATGAAGGTGAACAGTCAACAACTCCATGCACCTACGTGATGAATCTCATAGCCATAAGGTTGAGTAGAAGAAACCAGGTACAAAAGAGCATTTACCGCATGATTCTATCTAAAAGCAGACAAAACCACCATGTGCTATAAGAAGTCCAGTTAGTGATGATCCCTGCAGGAGGGTGGTGACCAAAAGGGGCCACAGGGGTTCTTCTGAGGATGCTGGTGATGTCCTGTTTCTTACTCCAGATGCTAAGCAAAGTGTGCTGTTTGTGAAATCAGTCAAGCTGTACATATACTGATGATAATGTTCACGTTTCTGTATGTGTGTATGTGTGTTACACTTGGTAAGGGTTTTATGACATCCCCCCTTCCCACAGCAGCTCATGCTGCAGCCTGACCCAGCACCTTGCATCTTCCTGCACACAACTCCACCCTTCTGCCTGGAGTGTGCTCCTCTCCCCGCACCTTGCCAGGTGCCAGAATCAGGTGCCTCTCTACCCGCTCCTAGCAGCCTCTAGTGGCTCTGATGGCAGCATGTTTTCCTCTATTGCCCCTGTCTCTCTGGGCTCAGTGTGGGCTTCTCCAGGGCCAGACCACTCCCAGTTTTACTGCTGTATCCCTTGAGGCTACTTATACCAATAGGTGCACAGGACATATTTGTTCAATGGAAGGAAGGTCTCAAGCCACTGCCTGATATAAGGAGACAGAGGGAAATAAAGGATAAAGATTGGAGCAAAGACAACTTTGCTGTTGGCAAATCAGGCTCAGAATCTTTGTCTTTTAGCTCACTGGTGCTGGGACTTCCCTGGTGCTCTATTGGCTAAGGTTCTGCGCTCATAATGCAGGGGGCCCGAGTCGGACCATAAAGAAGACTGAGTGCTGAAGAACTGTGGTTCTGGAGAAGACTCTGGAGAGTCCCTTGGACTGCAAGGAGATCCAACCAGTCCACCCTAAAGGACATCAACCCTGAATATTCATTGGAAGGACTGATGCTGAAGCTGAAGTTCCAATACTTTGGCCACCTGATGCGAAGAGCTGACTCATTAGAAAAGACCCTGATGCTGGGAAAGATTGAAGGCAGGAGGAGAAGGGGATGATAGAAGATGACATGTTGGATGGCATCACCAACTCAATGGACATGAGTTTGAGCAAGCTCTGGGAGACGTGAAGGACAAGGAAGCCAGGCGTGCTCCAGTCCATGGGGTCACAAAGAGTTGGACACAACTGAGTGACTGAACAACAAATGCAGGGGCCTCAGGTTCAATTCCTGGCCGGGGAACTAGATTCCACATGACACAGCTAAGACCAAATAATGATGCAGCCAAATAAATAAATTTAATTAAATATTAATTCATGGGTGTTGTTAGTGCAGGAAGAGATGAAAGCAACCATGATTTCAAGGGAAGCTTGGCATTCTTACTCATTGTGGGTAAGGTTGACTATTGAGTGACTGTCTCCCCACTAGAATTCAAGCTCAGTGGAGGTGGGGCTGGAACAGAAATCCCATTTTTCTGTCATCTCAGGGCCCAGAACTGTGCCTGGCATATATTACAGCCTCAATAAATTCACATCGAGTGGAAAATGAATAGGCTGTCAAAGATGGAAGAACCGTAAAAATCTTGCTAGGCTATATAAAAGTAATACTAAATATAATCGTTTCTGTCAAATGCCTTCCATTTATGCCTGGTCAGCCCACTGCATAATAATTATTATGCAGACCGCTAAATAGGTGTCAGATTAGCCTGTGTAAATTTTATTTGATGACAGAACTACACTCAATCCATGAAGGCCTGATGGCCATTATTCATGACCCCAAAGGCTGGCTGATCCTGGAGACCACATGTAAGGAGAATGGCTCAGGTCCTCAGCTGCTCTTGGGCAAAGTGATGAGAAATAATCTCCCCCAAAACCTTACAGGAATAAAAAGCACCATCATGACACAAATTGGTAAAGCGCAAGGGTTTGCAAAATTTTTTCCATAATCTTTATCTTATTTAATCACAAAACAAGCTCTGTTACTGACAAGGAAGCTGAGCTCAAGAAAGGTGCCTAGTTCAAGGTAACACAGCTGTTACTAGGGAAAGCCAGGGCTAAGCCAGGATTCAGACTCCTCTGTGTAGTCGTCTGTCATGTACCTGTTTGCGTATGAGAGCAGATCATGAAGCTTCTGGATTCTTTATCCAAAAACACAAGGAAAGTTGAGGTCTTATTTTCAATTTATAGGAATCTGGTCTTAGAACTTAATGGCACAGCCTTTATCAATTGAAAATATTTTCATAGTTTAAGGATAAAATTTTTTTCTAGCAATAGAGCATCCAGCCCCTCTTCCCACTAACATCATCCCTAGGGAGTTCCACCTCCACCCACGAGTTATTACCACTGGCATGGTGTGGCTTCTAAATCAGAATCTCAAGCCCAGAACACCTGTACTGAGATGGCTGCCTCCTGAAATCTCCACCTGGACGTCCAGCCCTCCAGACACACCTCGTCCTAAAGAGGAGGACTCCTCTCCACCGACCCCACCATCTGTTTCTCCTCTTACATTCTCCTTCTCAGGGGATGGCACCACGATCCACTAGTCACCCAAGTTAGAAAGCAGAGAGTCAATGTAGAGTTCTACTTCCCCACACCCCACACCGACTCAGTCACCAAGTCCCAATAGCTCCATCACCTTCTCTCCATCACCATCAACCTGCTCCAGTCCAGACATCCACCAGCAACAGCCAGCACTCTGCAATAGCAGCCATCTCAGTCTCTCTCCCTCTGGGCTTTCCCTCTCCATTGGGTCTCCAGTGAGTGGCCAGAAAAGTGAAATAAAAGTGTTACTCACTCAGTCGTGTCCAACTCTTTGTGACCCCATGAACTACAGTCCACCAAGCTCCTCAGTCCATGGGATTTTCCAGGCAAGAATACTGGAATGGGTTGCCATTCCCTTCTCCAGGGGATCTTCCTGACCCAGGGATCAAACCCAGGTCTCCTGCACTGCAAATGGATTCTTTACCATCTGACCACCCGAACGAACAGCCGGGAGTTCTTACCAAACGGCGAACTTGACAANTCACTACACACACACAAAAAATTGTAACTATGTGAGTTGACAGATGGTTTAACTAACCTTATGGTGGTAAACATTTCACAATGTATACGTAATCAAATCACTATGCCATGCACCCTAAACTTACACAGTATCATATGTCAATTATATCCCAATAAATCTGGAAAAGAGATGAAAAAATTATTTGAAAGTGTCTCGTAATTAGCAGAAAAAGTGAAACTGCTCAGTCTTGAAAGGTAAGAAGAAGTCAAGGCTCTTCCAATGTTACACTCACAATCACCCACATTTGGCCTCCCAAAGGAAGAACCAGGAGATAAATAAGATATGCTTGAGTTGACAGGTTGATATGGAAAACAGTTCATCTTTTGATGGTTTCTCTCAGTCAGAATTCAGTGGTTATTTCCCATCATAGTCTAATAACATGAAACGTAAGCAATTTTGTCACCGGTGCCGTGCCCTTAGAAATGTGATTCAAGACAGTCAAGGTGCTCTTCAACATGTTTGCTTCTTTCCTTGATTATTTTTAAACTGGGTAACTTACATTTGCAGTGACATTCAGAATGACATTTTTTTCCTTTCATCATACAAAAAAGAGAGGGGGGAATGCTCCCAAGCCTGTGCTATAAAATCCTCTTGGAACAAACCTGGTTTGTCAATTAAGTGGTAAATCAATATTGTTGCCAAACTACCTTTACAGTACGACATAGAGTATATCTTTGTGTTTTTTTAAAAAAAATTTTAAGCCCTACATTAACTCTCTGGGGGTTATGACTTGGGCAAAATTATCAATAAAAATTTTAGTGTTTATACAAAAGCCCGGGGAAGGCAATGGCACCCCACCCCAGTACTCTTGCCTGGAAAATCCAATGGACGGAGGAGCCTGGTGGGCTACAGTCCATGGGGTCGCTAACAGTCGGACAGACTGAGCGACTTCGCTTTCACTTTTCTCTCTCATGCATTGGAGAAGGAAATGGCAACCCACTCCAGTATTCTTGCCTGGAGACTCCCAGGGATGGGGGAGCCTGGTGGGCTGCCGTCTATGGGGTCACACAGAGTCGGACACGACTGAAGTGACTTAGCAGCAGCAGCAGCATACAAAAGCCTCCTAGCTCTCTTAGAACCTTCCTGCTGCCATGTTTGGACCTTGCTGCTCCAATCCCCTGGGCCTGTCCCATCCTTCCAGCCTGTGACCAGAGAGCAGAGAAAAATTAATTACCTATTTCCTTGCCCCATACACAGTTTGAGGCAATGAAAAGATCAGAAAACATTTTAACAATGAGGGAACTCATGCACATCCAGGCCAATCAGACCAGTGCCAAGTTCTGGGAGGTAATCTGATGAACACGGCATCAGCCTAACCCGCACCCATCATGAAGCCAGACCGCATCTCCATATACCAAGTACAATGAAGACACAGAAGGCAAATATATCCCTCCTGCTATCTTGGTGGATCTAGAACCCAGAACCATGGGCTCTGTTCTCTCAAGTCCTTTTGGTCACATCTTCAGACCAGGTGATTTTATTTTTGGTCAGTCTGGGGCAGGCAACAGCTGAGGCAAGGGCCACGATGCAGAGGGGGCCAACATCATGAACACCTTCAGTGAGGTGCCCTCGAGCCGGTGTCTGACACTGTGGTTGAGCCCTACAACACCACCCTCTCTGTCCATCAGCTACTGGAAAACACTGATGAGATCTGCTGCATTGACAATGAGGCCCTTTACAATATCTGCTTCCGCACCCTCAAGCTGACCTCGCCAACCCACAGGGAGCTGGAGCACCCCCCTCCAGCCTCCGTGAGTGATGTCACTACCTGCCTCGGCTCCCTTGGCCAGCTCGGTGCCGACCTCCACAACCTGGCAGTCAACATGGTGCCCTTCCCGTGTCTCCACTTCTTTGTGCCTGCTTTTGCCCCTCTGACCAGTCATGGAAGCCAGCAGTATCAGGCGCTCAGTGGGCCCAAGCTCATCCAGCTGGTCTTCAGTGCCAAGAACATGATGGCTGCCTGTCACCCCCACCATGGCTGGTACTGAAGGGGTAACAGGAAGGAAGGCCAAGGGTCTCCAAATGAAGGACACAGGTTGCAAGTGTCAGACATTTTTTCTCTCTCTCTTAAGCGGCAGGAGGAAACAAACTAGTGTTATATTTTTTCCCCTTTTCTATACAAATACAAAAAGAGGTTTCTCTTAAATTTTTGTATTGCCATAATGACACCTGGTTCCACCTGAACTTAACTTTTCTCAAACCTTGAGCTAACTAATGCATTTTTCTTATGGAAATGCTTGTCTTAAGCTATGTTAATGTACTATGCATTTACCCTAGACTCTGTCTTCAAGTTGGTTCGCCTAAAGGCTCAGAACCAACTTGACAAACCAGTATGTTATACTCATACATTGTTCTCCTAATCTAAGTTAATGAAACTATATATTTGTATGAATCTAAGTTAATGAAACTATATATTTGTATGGAAATCTGCCTTTCTTTGAGATTCATGTCAATTGTTTTATGGCCCAGGATGACTCACCTGGTGCCATTCTGAGTTTTGAGATATGTCCTTTCTTTAATTAGCAGACTGCTAGTAGCTATATAATATCTGGCTAAAGACTAGCAGGGGGGTACTCTTTCTGCCCCCCTCTGATGTCTCTGTCAGAAGCTTTCTCTGTCTCTTTTCATACTTTAATAAAACTTTGCTACACAAAAGCTCTTGAGTGATCTATACTGGTCCCTGGTATCAAAGCTAAATCTTCAGAGATTACAAATTTGACATGGTTCACTGTAAGATATCATTACTATGTATATCAATGTATTGCTACGTATTTATAATATATATAATCTTGTTATAAACATGAAGTCAATAAAGACAGGAAAATGATGCTCTGCTATGTTATAATCGTATTGTACTAGTAGCTATAAGTGCAATATCTATTTGTATTGGGGAAAAATAATAATTAAAAATAGGATGCATAAAGAATGATTTCAATTATATAAAACTATGTGTTAGGAATTGTAAAGCAAAATAAAGTAAAAATATAAATTTAAAAAATAAATAAATAAAACTATGTGATAGTAATAGAAATAAGTAGTGATTTTTTGTCTACCATATGAATAGTTAAATAATGTGTAATTCATAAAGTTGTTAAATATTGTAGATTTAAGAAATCTTATATAGATATAGATGAAGAAAAATAGTGTTATTTAAATACTTTAAAATATACTGTATATGTATACTTTATATTTATGATATAAATATATACATATATAAGCAATATGATATAAAAATATGTAATATATTAGGCATATATAGTCTCATTAAACTATATATANTTTTTTTTTTTTTTTGGTGCCTTAGGGTCTGTCTTTCAAAAGATTTTTTTCTCTTAATTTTTCCAGTAGAAAAGTGTTAGATTTTTTTTTTTTTAAGGCACAAAATTGTTACTGGTTAGCATAAAAACGTTTAATAAATGTTGGGTGAAAGCCATTTTATTTATTGAGAAGTCTTGAAATTTAAGTACAACTTTATTATGTCAGACGTAGATAATCTTCCTACTAGTTTTATTGTAAATTATGAATGCATTGTTTCGGTTTGTTCAGCAAGCAGTAGAAGCTGACTTTGAGTTCATGAAGTTCATTGTTAACATTTGACTTAAATCTTAACTGCGGTAAGAACTCAAGGAGGTGGAAAAGGCTTGAAATGCAGAGTCCTTAGTATTTACTCTTTCTTCTTGGTTTTACAGCGTGTACACATGCTTCCTTTCTCTTTTTTCTCCCCTATACTGAATTGCCACATCATCATTCTTTCTGAGAAGTGTTGGAAGAGTCTCTGAAACTTTGAAATTTCTTCTGAGGGCCTTGCCTGAAAGAGATTTAATGTGACATGTATTTTTGTCTATAAACTTAGCATTTATAATTTTTCGGCATTATAGTTATGCTTAACTTTCACTATGACTTTTAAGCGTAGGGATTATAAGAAGTATCTTAAAACATGTTTGAAGCTGTATGCAAAAGTAAATTCATGCTTTCTCAGCTCTCAACTCTGAAATTACCAATATAGTTTTTACTAAATCAAATGTGTTTTATGAGAGCTAGTTTTTACCATAGATGTCATACAGATGTTTGTTCCTTGGAGTTATATGCTATGAAGTGTTAAGAGTATTGAGCTGTTATGAACCTGTAATAAACGATTTCTTGCCTAGATATTTAGAATTCTATTTTCCTTTAGGCCTGGATTTTTTTTTTGTTGTTGTTGTTTGTTTTATATGGTTAATGATGGATTAAATTGTAGAGCTTTTTAGTTTTAAAACAAACTTACTTTTAATATGCTTAACAAAATTACCTGAATTTATTTATTTGGCCTTTACGGCATCTGTAGTTTTAGCAGTTCATTTTTACACGTGCTTTTTAAAGTTAAACAGCATTTCCNAATTGTAGAGCTTTTTAGTTTTAAAACAAACTTACTTTCTTTTACTATGCTTAACAAAATTACCTGAATTTATTTATTTGGCCTTTACGGCATCTGTAGTTTTAGCAGTTCATTTTTACACGTGCTTTTTAAAGTTAAACAGCATTTCCCAGTAAAATTAATGTGCAGTTGGTAAGGCTAGCAGTAAGATAAGATCATCTGAATGTTCTTAGATGCACTGTAATTTGGCATCACTTGAGTGGACTGGGAGATTGAGTTATTCTGAGGGAAATTTTTTGTTGCCTTTAGAAAAGGAAAAATTGGTATTCCAGAGTAAAGGTTAACTGCTTGTTTCATGTTTTACTGTTCGGCTCGTTGGCAGTGGCTCAGGATCTTACAGAAGATGAAGAAACGGTGGAAGATTCTATAATTGAAGATGAAGATGATGAAGCAGAGGTGGAAGAAGATGAACCGACAGATTTGGTTAGTTCTGTGTTCAATTTATTACATGTATATAATGTATTTAGAATTTATCCTTTCTATAGACAAAAATGGTATTAAACTGTTTGCCTTTAGAGGTTTGTGACTGGGATCAGAGTGGATTGAAATTGGGAGAATGAGGCCAGTCACTGAGGATAATTCCTTAGTATTTTTTGGCAGAAGGAAGGAGACGTGAAACAGAACAGTCCCAAGATGACATGGATAGGAGTCTTTAAGGCAACTGAGTAGGACCGCTGGACCAGTTGGTGGCTTTGGGACATACCCTGCTTACCTTTCCGACCTTGGGCAGCTTACCTTTCTGGGCCTTACTTTCCTCTCCTCTCCTTCCTTCCCTCTCCTCTCCTTCCTTCCCTCAGTGCAGTGCATCTGTGAGTTCCTACAGCGTGCCCAGCGCTGTTCTGGATTTCCTGGGTGAACAAGCCAGATAGCCTCTCTGTTCTCGCAGTCTTTATGTTCTTGGACAGTGTGTATGCGTTTTGCTGCCGGGGATGAGGAGCAGACAAAAAACAATGTGTAAACTATGTTCCATGAAGATTCCTCATAGAGAGAGGGCTTAGAAAAGATCTAGAAGTTGTCCAGTTTTGAAGCTTTTACTATATAATTAGAGTATGACAGCAGACATACTGAGCTACAAGTAGAATCGTTGTGGCACGCTCGGAGCTGAAACCTGGCGGGCGACAGTCCATGGGGCCACAGAGTCAGGCATGACTCTGAGACTCACGCTTTCACTCCACTTTCTAGCTTATTTTCTTTCCCAGACTACTGTGATTTATCCTAGGGAGAATCTTTTAACCACTCTCAAACTCCAAAATCAGTTTCTCTCTGGAGTCTTTGCAACAACGTGGTCTTGATGTCAGAAAGTGAAGGCCATCAGTGTGAGCTCTGTCAAACAGAACCTGAGTTCTTCTGAATATATTACTCAGTCTGAGTCTTTTCCTTTCAGAGAGTTGTTTTTACTCTCCTCTAGGGTGGGCCCTCCCCGCTTCTCCCTGTCTGGTCCTGTGGGATCTTGCTTATTACCCTCTTTCTTCTTGTGGCTTCAAGCGTTGATTTTTCTTGGTGACTTATTTCTGTTAAGGTCCAGACGTGCCCTCACCCCTCCACTTGGTGTTCTTCACCTTAAGTTGCTACAGGTTTCCTTTTACCAGCACAGTTCTTAGAAGAGTGCTTTGTACGGCTGTCTCTTCTTCTCATTTCCCATTCGTTCTCACAGTGGTCGGTCAGCTCCCACGAATCTCGTGAACCCTTCTTGCTGCGGTGCCAGTCGCCTGATGGCCGGTTTCCTGGCCTTGTCTCTGCCCTGAGCCTGTCCTCAGCGCCCCTCCTTGCTGGCCTTGTGGCCCCTCTGGGTTTTCTCGGTGCTGCCGCCGCTGCCTGCCCCGCTGCCCCAGCGCCTCCTCACTCCTTAATGCTGATGGCCCCCGTGGGCAGGTCGTAGGGTGATTCTCCAGCTTCTCAAGTGTCTCCTTTTCCCTGTGTTTGACAGTTTCTGGTCCCTGCCTTCTCTTAAGCATATGAGGTGGGTGTGGAGAAATTTTAAAATGTAAGATAGTCTTTGCTCTGTTGACCTTTTTAAAACAATGTTATTGCAATATAATGTACACATCATGATACTTTCTCATTTTAAGCATACAATTCAGTGATTAGTAAATGTTCTGAGTCGTGCAAATTTAATTGAATTTCAGGTTATCTCCACCTCATTATGGGGCTTCCCTGGTGGCTCAGAGGGTAAAGTGTCTGCCTGCAATATAGGAGACCTGGGTTTGAGAACTGAGTCAGGAACATCCCCTGGAGAAGGAAATGGCAACCCACTCCAGTACTCCGGCCTGGAAAATCCCATGGACAGAGAAGCCTGGTAGACTACAATCCATGGGATCGCAAAAAGTCGGACACGACTGAGCGATTGCTTGCTGGCCACCTCATTATTTCCCTGGTCATGATTTTTTAAAGACCGTTTCTTCCGAGTGGTGTGCCGACTTCTCTCAGGGAGGTCGTTCTGTAAATTGGGATGGAGTGACTCATAACCAGGCCTGGAGCAGGGGTGGCAGGAGGAGCCCGCGGGCCCGTGCCAGCCGTGCCGCCTTCTCCGTGTTGGCTGCTTGCCTCCTGCGCCTGCAGCTGCATACTCATGGGGGAGACCTCGTGGTTCCCAAAGCTGAAAGGATCTGATATCTGAGTCCTCAGGCCGCCCCCTCCTTTCCTCTTTGTTGGGGAGGGAATTGAAGACTGTGTTTGAGACTTCTTCTCTTGGAAAGTAGTATTCCTGGCATTTAAGGGGAAGAATTAATACTGTCCATTTTAACTAGAAATTATATGTTCTTTTGAAAATACGGTTTTCAAAGTTTCAGACTTTATAGAAAACTTACCCACTTGGGCTCTAGAACCTTGCAGTTCAGAGTGTAATCTAAATACCAGCTTCATGGGCATTTCCTGGATCCTTGTTAGAAATACAGACTCTCAGGCTTCACTCTCAGTTACAGTTGCAGAATCCCTGGGGGATCTATATGCACATAACTGTTCATTCCACTACTGATCTCAGCACAGCCTCGGAGATGCAGTATACTAATATATTGTCCCAAATCCAGTGAAGCCACTATTCTTAAATGATGCCATGCTTTTCCCCGTAGTAATCCGTTTTCAGCATTTCTTTTAGGCTGAAGATAAAGAGGAAGATGATGTATCAGGTGAACCTGAAGCTTCACCAAGTGCAGATACGACCATCCTGTTTGTGAAAGGAGAAGGTGAGCAGGGAATGTGGTTGTAATTCAGATACAGGAGATTTTTAAATGACAAGCTCACTTTTGGGGGCAGCATTAATAATGATAAAGATCTTTATTTCTGCAGATATAGTGCAGACACATTTTGGGAAAAAAAACCTGCATATATATAAATGAATATCCATATCTGTAAAGTAGCGTTTCTGGCTTTGAAACTAAGGGGGAAAATAAATACTATCCATTTTAACTAGAAATTAAATGTCCCCTTGAAAGATACTGTTTTTACTTTATCCAAACTGCTGCAGTAAAATTAACATTCATATTTTGAACGTAAATACTAGTGAAATACTAAATGTTTTTTTAATTAAAGCCTGTGTCGCGTTAGAGGAAAATAAATGGCTAACATTTATTGAGAGCCGACGTTTTGAGTATTTTGTGTGTGTTACTGAATCCTAACAGGAACCACGAGAGGAGAGTTGAACTGATTCAGAGATCACTGCTTGTTCAAGGTCACTCTCTCAGTAAACAGGCTGTGAAGATGGTTTAGACTCAGGTCCATCTGGCCCCAGAACCTGTGCTTCAGTGGATGAGTAGCTCTGTAGATGATTATTGAATACTTATTATTGGAGGTTATTCATTTGAGGGGCCTTCTCAAGCTCTCTGTTTTATTCCCGTGTACGTTCCAGCTCTATGTCTACAGAAAGTGTGATTTGATTGAGAGGTTTCTGTTTTCCTAGTTTCATTTTTGTAGCTGCCTCCGTGGGTCTTAACCTTCAGATCTCCATTCTGAGTAACTGCCTAAAGTAGATAAGGGTTTTTTTTTAAAACGTCTGATAGACGTTACAGTTTGCAGGTGAATCTCAGGCATCCCCTCCCTGTCGCTTTGCTGCCCACTGTCTGCACAGCCGGCAGAGCCTGAGTGGCGCCGCTGGTGGGCTCTGCACCGCGTGCAGCCGCCCTGGGGGCCCTGCTGCTGCAGCACAGCCTCCGCTGCCCCTGGAGGCTTGGCAGCGACCGAGGCTCCAGTCGAGGTGCTCCGTTGAGCTCCTCAGTTGGAGCACTGGCATGTCGACGAGGGTTTCAGCTTACACACAGCCTCCAGCCAGCTGCTGGAGCATGCCTGGAATGTTTTCCTGAAACAGGTTCCGAAACCAAGTCCATGCACAGCAGGAACAGGCCTCAGAATTCATTTGTAATGTCTGCGTCTTTTGCGCCCTTTAAATGTTTTCTAACCTTCCTGTCTCTTTTTTTGTTCCGTAGATTTTCCAGCAAATAACATTGTGAAGTTCCTGGTAGGCTTTACAAACAAGGGTACAGAAGATTTTATCATTGAGTCTCTCGACGCCTCCTTCCGTTACCCTCAGGACTACCAGTTTTATATCCAGAATTTCACTGCCCTTCCTCTGAACACGGTCGTGCCGCCCCAGAGGCAGGCCACCTTTGAGTACTCCTTCATCCCCGCAGAGCCCATGGGGGGCCGGCCCTTCGGTCTGGTCATTAACCTGAACTACAAGGATTTGAACGTAAGGCCCTCCTTAAGTTAGGGGCGCATGAGGACAGTTGACGTCTAAGTAGTTTTGTTTATTCATTCGAGTGCCTGTTTGGTGGTTGAAGTTGATGGGCAGCGGGCAGGCAAAGGTAGATTACACACATCTCTGTGTTCGAGTCTGTAATGCAGTGGGCCAGAGGAGTGTAAACAGATCACGGCGTGACAAGTGCTGCGTCCCGGAGACAAGTGAGTGAGGGCTAGGAAAGTTCTAGAAAAGAGTGGAATCCACTGCCTCTTCAGGTGTTCATACATATTAAGTAATCTTTGTGCGTTTTGTCGCTTGCATTTTGCCCATTTTACTACTACTATGTGTAAGATTTAAGGACTTTCTGTGACTTTTTCTGTCATTTTATACACTCATAAAATATAACTGAATATTTTTAGAATATTAAAAAGGCTTTTGGTTTATGAGACCCAAGTAGCCGCTCAGGTATTTTACTCCACAGTGTAGGTGTGGCCAGTGAATGAATGAGAGAAGCCCACTAGGATTTTGCTGCTGGGAGCTGACCTCTAGATGCCAGCTGTTACGTCCTCCTTCAGTCGAGAGCACATCTAAAAAGCTTTCAGGAGAGGAAGTGTCATCCTTTCTGGAAAGCTTATTCAACCTTTTCATCACCCTGGTGTCACTGTATTTATCTTATGTCTGTGTCAAATTTCTGGTGCTGCCATTAAGTTTTCCTTTTTTGTTTTTTCAAAACTACTTAGTAGAATGTGGGAAAGAGTTTTCCATCCTTTTTTTTTTTTTTTTAGCTGCACCTCCCGGGCTTGCGTGATCTCAGTTCCCTGACCAGGCTTGAACCTGGGCCTCGGCATTGAGAACACCCAGTTGTAACCATTGTACTGCCAGGAATTCCCCTTCCTTATTTTCAAAGCAATGTACTGAGTTTCCTCACCATTACAGCTTAGTAGCCTGAAGGATTATGTATTCCATCTTGTTCTTAGGTAGAATTAAACTTCATCCAAAAGCATGCCTGTAGTTCTGTTTGAATGTCTGTGTCATCTTGGTTTGCTAATCGAAAGACCTTGAAATAAGACTTAAGCCATTACAGTTCAACAGTAAATAGTGACAGCTTGGAAAAGTATTACCTCAGTGCTTCACACAGAACACAGCACAGCTGTGTGTTGTCCCAGTGAGTCTCTTGTATTTGAAAACTGGAATTGTATTGAGCTGACAAAATTATTTCGAGACCACCAGAGAAAAAGATTTTGATACTGTGAGTGTCACTGACCGTTTAATGTAAATTGATTTCCAACCCATTGTCAGTAAGGACTGGACTTTTGCTCAAGTCTAATTCTTAAAACAAGGTTCTGCTGCAGAATGCCCATTCCATGCCTTTGCTTTCTTGTTTGAAGGGTTACATACAGCAGAAGCCAGGGCTTCTAGCTGAAGAGTGTTCTGTGTTCTCTGCTGCTTTCTGTACATTTCACTGTGTAGTCATTTCTCTGGTTTCTCACACATCATCCCACCCCCCTCAAAGAAAGTGGACTATTTTAGCAAAGTTGGAGTCATTCTTGTTTTGTAGGACAGAGTAACGTCATAATGTTGGGTCCCTGACATTGAATTAGTACATTTATGTACAATTCTGTTAAGTCTTAGGATGTCATAAGTGATGAGAGAGCTCTACGTAGTGTATGTTAGGATGACAGTTTGAAGAAATTTTGTAGGCTTTCATTCTTCCAGTGCATTTCAGATTTTTGTGATTTTTTCTTAACAGGGCAATGTTTTCCAAGATGCTGTCTTCAATCAAACAGTTACAATTATTGAGAGAGAAGATGGGTTAGATGGAGAAACGTAAGTGAGTTTTGCCGGATGTAGATTTTGGTCTCAGAAGGCAGGACTGGGAGCTCGTGTCTGCCATCCTGGTGTTTGGTGGTGAAAATGGAGCCTGCTGTGGATGGGTCGAAATCTTGACCACTTAACTCCACACTTTAGATGATTCTCACAACAGTGATTAATAGCGCGTCAGGAAAGGTAGTTAAAACTAACAAAAAGTGATTTAGAATGATAGTTCACTTCTTGTTCTTCCTGTCTTTAAGTTGTTTTACAGTCAGCAGCCTAATGGAAGTTGCATGCCTCCAAATTTGCTACTGAAAATATGTTAGGAGATTTTTATGTTGAAAAGTGTATTCGTTGTGAATACCGAATCATTTTTCAGCGTATACTTAGGATTCACAAAGAGTAGTTTTTAAATAAAATCGTGCAAAATCTGGTCTTTGAGGAACAAAACCTAATGCAGTTATTTTAACTGAGCTTAGAATATAACAAACTATGAAGTAATTCATTGTAGATCATACGCCTTTTGGCAGAGTAGGAGGGAGACTAATTGATGTTAAAGATAAAGGTAAATCCATGAAACTATTACCTTCATCTTAGTTGAATTTAAAATATTTTACTTTTTTTCCCCACAAATTGTTTGGAAAACATACGTTGTGTTAGAATTCTCAATGCAGTTGCCTCACAGGTCTTCTGAGTTGAAGCGCGACTGTAGTTTTGATCAGCTGCGGTATTTCTTAGGAACTGAAGCGCGTTTCTGTCTCCTCCTTTCATCAGCATATTTATGTACATGTTCCTGGCGGGTCTCGGGCTGCTGGTCGTCGTTGGCCTGCACCAGCTCCTGGAGTCTCGAAAGGTAAACACGCGCAAACTAAGCCCCCGGAGTCTAGAAAGGTAAACACGTGAAGCGTTGAAGGCCTTCGTGCGGCCACCGTCTCCCGGCTGGGAACGCGGTTAATTCTTCCCCCGAATCCTCGTCTCCCTCTCCTCCCCCACCCGCCAAACAAAAGCCCCCAAATGGAGTAACCCATACCGTTCCTTTCAGTGTGTAACATGGTTTGTGTCAAATATATTGATGTCCACTGGCTCCAAACAATTGCTAGATATTTTGGTTAATCATTATTTATTAAGCAGTAAGTCAGGCAGTTAAATCTCTGTGATATTGGTACTACATGTTAAGTCATTATCTTTTAAAGAGAAATAGTGCTTAAACACTAATTTCCATCACTTTCATTACCTCCTTTTCATAAAATAGCATTTTTGTATAAATTTATGTGTTAGGGATAAACCACTTTTTTCAGTTGTCTTTCTGTGTGTGCAGATCCAGTTTTCAGACTGTAATTAATAATTCGGTTTCTTATGTAAGTGATTAGATGGGGTTTTATTATTTTTTAATGAATAGGATTGAAGAGTAGAGTTCCGTCTCTCTTCTTTCTTGCAGTTTTGCTGCAAATACTCAGGGAACAAAGTTTGAGGCTGTTAGCTTAACTGAGATTGCATGTTTTTGTTTTATTTATACCAGCTATTTAAGTGTATTTAGATACAACGCAGGAATCTGCATGCAGCATTTCAGTAATTATCCCACATTTTGTTGAATGTGAAAATAAATTTATTCTTCAGATTCCCAAAATGAAAAAAATCACTGTATAAATAGTTCTTACTTGGTCTACCAATTGTATTAACATATGGAGCTTTAGAGCAGAAGAAAAGGTCATTAATGACTGGAAAGAAATAATTGTGAAGATTTGTTCCTTCTTCTTTATAATTGCTGTGGACATGGTTTCCCCCTGTCTAGTTAAAAAAATAACTGAGGAATGTTTTAGAACTAGAAGAGAACATGTTTATCTATTAAGATATTTAAGCAGGTAGCTTGATAGAGGTCTTTTTAAAATTACAGTAATAAAACATTATAATGGAGCTCCTGTAACGTGATATTTTTATGTTCTCTCAGCGCAAGAGGCCCATTCAGAAGGTAGAGATGGGAACCTCGAGTCAAAACGACGTTGACATGAGCTGGATTCCTCAGGAAACTCTGAACCAGATCAGTAAGTACTCAAACTTGGCTGGAAATTTTTCTCTTAAATGGAAGTAAGTGTCTTAGGTTTAGAAAAAAAAAAAAAAAAAAGCCTGGTTGATGCTACTTAGCACTTACTTTTTCATTACTTCTAGAGTCTGATTAATGAATGCTTTACATTTTTACTGTGTACTGTATTTATAATTTAGAAATGGTTCCGCATCTGCAGTTTGTGTACAGATGTGTGAGTTCTCTATATTCCTAACCTTTCCCTATCTTTTTTTCTTTCCTGTTGCTTCAGTGCAGAGTAGAAGAGGTGAGGCAATTAACTTTTTTAATGGTATTTGATGTAGTATTGAGAGCTCTTGTGCAGCATGTGAATGCCTTATAATAAGTTAGTGAACGACAGTTTTCTACCACTGTTTATTAGAAAACGAGCTGCCAACTACCACTGTATTTGAAAGAATAACCTACCATCCTGCCTGACAGTTGATCTAATACAATTCCAGTTTTTATTATATATGCAGTTGGTGAAATACTAATATTTATAGGAGACTGTAGTTTTTCCTCTCTCCAGTGGTAAGTGGACTTTTTAAAAAAACATTATAAAAGCAGTATGACCTCATTTTTTTTTTTTAAGGTGAAAACTTGCACGTCACCTGTCGGCTCCACCAATCCCATTTTGCATGAGTCACTGGTGTTCACGTGTTACTGCACGTGCGTCCCTGCACGCCTGCTGCTTCTGTGTGTGTTCACAGACGGGCTCGTGTGGCACACGGTTCTGCAGCCTGAGCTCTCACGCCTTGGGCGTCTGTCTGTGGTGATTACTTACGTACTTACCTTGGTTTTACCGACCATATAGTGTTCTTTTACCGTTCTTTTATATAAACGTGTTAGGGTTGATTAAGCCTGTTCTGTGTTGAAGGATAGAACAGTTCTGTTTCCAGGTTTTTTGTTCTTAAAATTAATCCTCCAATGACTATTCTTATATATAAGATGATGGGATAATTTTCAAAATTGAGGTGTAGTTGACACGTAATGTTAGTTTTGCACGTATACCATAATGAGTTGACGCTTGTGAAGTGATCACGTCACCTAGTCAGCACTGTCCCACACAGGTGTCTTCTTGTGATGGGATGAGACCCTTTTAAGGTCTGTTCTCTTAGCTGTGTTCAGGTGGCAGCCCAGTATCGTTTACCTGTGATCGCCTTTCGTGTATCAGATCCTTGTGACGTACAACTGGAAGTTTGTACCATTTGGCCCCAGACTCCTATTTTGCCCACTCTCCTACCCGGGATAATTTCCTAAAGGTAGAGTAGCTAGGTCTCAGCATATGTGTGTCTCTGTGAAAGTGTTCCAGTTCCCTCCCCAAAGGTAGTGTTCTCAGCAGTGTATGATATTTCCTGTTTCTCTTCTCTCTTACTAATCATGCTCTAGTGTTAGCACATGTGTTAATCTAGCAGTATGCTATGAAACGGTACTTAGTTTTCATTTACAGTTAAGAATGAGGCTTGGCTTCAGGCATCATGATTGGGCACTGCGTTCGGGTTTTGCGGGGGGTGGGGGAGTGGTGAGGCGGTGCTTTTCCTTTGGAGAAGGAGAGGCATCATATACGCATCAGTTTTCTTTGCTGAAATGAAACGCCACTTTCTTTGCTTTTGCGGCGTTTGAAGCCACTTTCCCCAAAGCTGGATGACTCCAGGCCTCTCTCTGTTTCATGTGTCTGCTGCTTAACTGATGGGCAGACAGGTGGGTGGGCAAGGTGTTAGACTCACTGTTAAAGATAAGCTGGCTGTTCTTCTGATGGAGTGAAATTCACTTGTTGAACAAATAGGCTTTGCAGGTACTTAGAGACTTTTATCGTGTGTTTCTGTATTTAAAACTCTGTTGCAGGGGTTGACATTGGGAGTCTCATGACCATTTCATATCTATAGTAACAGCTGTGTCCATGTAAATGGCTGATTCTGAAGTATTGGTGGTGGTGGGGGTGGTGAACACGAATTAATTAGCTATTACTTATTTTTAAAAATAAAGTAGAGATGGAAAAGGCAATTAATTCATGGTCTGGTTTTTAGCTTGTAAATATTCTTTGTAAACATTTACTATATTTTTTATACTGGAAAGATACTTATAATTTGTAACTTACTCCATAAAGAACTTACATTCCTAATAGGTTAGGTGCTCCTAGAAAATAAAAAGGACAATGGTCAGAGAGAAGACAAGCTTTTACTTTTTAAATAAACTTCAAGATGACTCCTCCTATTGGATGAAAGTGAAAGGAACACCACCAGGTTATGTTTGGTTTAATAGACCACACTAAGACTAATGTAAGAGAAAAGGCGAAATACTGCTTTGTGTGTAAAATAGTTTTAATACTGATATACTGTATAATTTTCTCTAACCTGCTGCTCATTTCAGGTAAATTTGTGAAACTGCTGAAAATTGTGCCAAGTGCATGGTGCTGTGTTTATAAATACTGTCTTTAGTTTGTAACCAGTATCAATTGTTTATGCTGTTTGTAAAGATTGTCCTTTTGCAGGTATAAACATGCTCAGCTGTAGACTTTAGGAAGATTTTGCAATATCACTGTGACCAAGATTAGATCCTGCCCTAGTTGCAAAAAGTTTTAATGGACAGACATAATGTCATATCAGTTTCAGGTATACAACTAATGATAGCTGTATACACTGGGAAATGGTCACCGCAGTAAGCCTTGTTACCATCTGTCACCATACAAAATTACCCAAAAAAGTTTGTGCGTGATGATGACCTGTAAGATTTACTTAGCAACTTATAAGTATGTAGACTTTGATTTTGAGTTAACCTCTTGAAGGATTATTTGAAAGTTTAGTTTAAAAACCTGTGCTGGATAACAGACACTTACTGTTGATGGTCTTACTGCATGTGTGTTATTCTTTGAACTAAATGGTAAAATTGAAGAAAAATGCTGTTGAATTAACACATTTATATAGTCAGGCAAGTTAAAGCTTCCTCTTTTCTTCCAGATAAAGCTTCACCAAGAAGGTTGCCCAGGAAACGGGCACAGAAGAGATCGGTGGGATCTGATGAGTAAATGTTCCTTTGTGCAACAATTCGGTCTTTACCTAACCCGCCCTAATGTTTTTCGGCCTGATGGGAATTTTAGTGCAGAGAAGCCATATCACCATAGAAGGCGGCTGCTGCTTATGTGTGGACGGAGCAATCAGAGTCTGTGGCGATCATATTGCTGAAAATGCACTGCATTTATTTTTCTAAAGTAACAAATTTGGTTTTTTTAAAACCATTAAAATCTATGTGCGTGCGTGTGTGTGTATGTGAGCAGTTGGTCTTAGCAGAATCATTGCTGGCCTGCCTGAAGCAGCCTTTAGAATACTAAACGTGTGTGCTGTCTCCTCTTGGGCATGTGCTGACACTTTCTCCCCACAACTCAGCGCTTGCCCAGTATGATTGTAGAGGTCCTGCCTTGGACAGTTAACAGTCGTTTCTTGTTTAGAATAGCTCACATCCCAGCTGATAGCACAGACGTGCGTGTTTTTGCTGTTTTATGGCTGGTATTCTAAAGGCACAAGCAGGGGCAGCTGCTTTTAGCAGTGACACTGTTGGGCATTTCGCTGCTGTTTACCTTCATGCACACCTTCAGACACTGTCCCCAGTGAGTTAGGGAATTTGGGGATCTCTAGCACCAAAATTGTGAAACATGAAAATTCTGGTTTTGATCCATAAGACCAACGTGACTGTCTTTAAAAAAAAAGAAAAAAGAAAATGGTGCATTTGTGGAAACTGAGTTCTTGTCCGTTGTTCTGTTTCTGACCCAGAAGATAGCTGTGGAATGACTGGAGACCACTCTGGTTTTGTTGTTTTTCCTAAGAGATCATTTTTCTCAACGGAAACGTCTTGCTTAGGAAACATTCCCTTGGTCTACGTTGCCTTGGTCTACAGAGTTGGATAATTTTTAATGGTTAACCAGTTGTTTCCTATCTAATCTTTGGGGTGTTTTGGTTATTGACTTTCTTTTTAAGTTAATCTGAAAAACTCCAGAATCTTAAGCACTTAGAATCTCAAAACCAAAATGAATTGGACTTGATAAAATTCCTTAGTTTTCCTTGCCTTTGACAGTAAATTAAGTTTGACATTGTCAGACTGGGTAAGTGCTAGAGTAATATAGTATGAACAAATAAGAGGCTTTTCCCCTCTGTCTTCAAGCCATATTCTTCTACATACATTTTGTAAGGAAATGGTAAATGAAGTTTTAGTAGCTGTTTTATTCCTGATCTGTCTTCATTATAATGATCTTAATCCCTCTTTATTATAATTCCCCCTATACCCATGCTCACACAAGAAAATAACAGAACAGAAATGAAAAATCTTTCCAAGTTGCTTAAGTATTTAAACATCTGCGCCAAAGCTGACATCAAGGAAATGAGTGACTGTATAGCTGTGAACCGCTTTGCGAGCGGGCCTGAGGTGTCGGATTAACTACATTGGCTATGCTGAGCTGTGACTTTTCTGTGCCTGTGAAACAGTGTTTGAGTTTTTAATTGGGCTGTACGATCAATAGTTTACTTTGGAAAAGCTCTGTGAGCTCTAAGAAACTGCATGGTTTTTACTTTGATGTAATATAGGAGACCCTCCACCTTCGGAGGAATATATTTCAAAACAGCTTTGTGAATGTCCCAGGTTTGTGAAATTACAGGGATATAATGAAGTGAGGTGTAATACAAAATTCAGTGGCTTCTACGGAGCATTTGATTGAATTCCTGGTGATACTTGGGCAGCGGCAAGGCCAAGCCCGGCTACGGGAGCCGGCCTCTGACTCGAGGACCCGCCTTACGTACCAGCCCTTCCCCTTCTGAGGTCCAAATCAGCGCACGGAAATCAGCTGCCACGCTTTATCTTCCTAGCGTAGGTTGAGAACACTTGAAAATTCTTAAATCCTCAGATGCCAGGGGTCTCTGTAGTGTCAGTGTTTAGCAGAAACTAACTCCATAATGAATGGAATTCAATTCCACACATGGTTTGTTCAAGCACACTTAATAAGTAGCCTGTTTTTTTAATGTCTTTTTTAAATGTAAATATTTGGATGAAGCTTTTGTTTGTTTTGATATATTAATTTGCTGCACCAACCATGGTTTCAGAATTCACCTTTTGAACACCTTGGTTCCAGAGTCTGTAAAATGAACTGAGAGTCTTGTGTATCGAGCCTGTCACTGGGACTTGTGAGAGTAACGTGTTGATAAAGCATGGTTCTCGCCTCTCGTGTGCAAGCTGCATCACTTATTTCACGGTCTGACTAAAGGGACTTGAGAGACTTCCTCTCCCATGAACTCCGAGGTAGACACCTGGGGAAAGGGAAGGACCATTGACTTTAGTTTTTAATTTTAAATAAGCGTCAGGAAATAGTCACTTCGATAGGAGAAAAAGGCACATTTAAATCTTAAAAAATTTAAAAGCCCCTGCCCTGAAGGCGTGCTTGGGTTCACAAGCCTGGGGCTGCATTTCGGCTCTGTGGGGAAGCCGCAGTGGGGTGACCGAGGAGCCCTTCCTAAGGACTGGTGGTGGTCCAGAGAGCAGGTGTGGGTAAGCGTGGCGCGTGCGGATCAGTGATCCCCCTCCCCTCGGCGTGAGGGAAGGCTTACACCAGGCTCCCCTGTCCCTGGGATTCTCCAGGCAAGAACACTGGAGTGGGCTGCCATTTCCTTCTCCAAGAAGTGCAATAAAAAGTGAAAATCAGCGGTGTGACATACCATTTAGGGGGCCCGGTTTAACATGCTTTTTCAATATGGAAACATCATAGAGACTGGACAAAACCGTAATAAAATACTTGGAGTTGGGTGCACACAGCAAAGTGACAATTTTGATGAGAGCATTTACAAGCAAACACCCGTTTGTTAAGTCCAGTTCAGGGACTGATTGTTCTAAAAATGAAGAAGATGGTATCCTCATGAGGTCAGGTTGAATAGTTTGTTGTTTGGATGAGCGAATGTTCACAAAGTTCCTGAAATGAAACTAAAGTTATTTGCAACTTTGTCCTACTGGACAAAAATGCTCTGGTTTTAGTAAGATCATGTTGTTGCAGAATATAAAGCAAAATGTAGTCAAATTAATGTATGTTAAGTGTTTAGAGATAATTTCAATTCCCATTTTGATTATATTTTAGGACTATATTTTAGTTCTATTTTCCCATAGATTTCTCTTTTTGATTTATTCTTATCACTGGTAAGTTTATATCTAAATTCATTTCATTTTTTATTTTTTGTGGACTTTCTACTATTTTGCCATTTTACCCCTTCTGTATATTTTTTGTACCTTTCTATTTTTTTTTCCTACTCATTGGATCTTTGCCTATTGTTGAATAAAGTGATAATCCCCATTTGTTTTTTGACATTTTAAATTAGCCCTAAAGCCTTAGGTCTGAATTTCCAAGGTCACCTTGTTCCATATTTTGCATTTGATCCATCTACACCTTTTCCTCAGGTTCACGTTAAAATGCCATGGCTCCTGAGAATAGAAGTGATGTCCAATATTATACATTGATTCCTTATTCTTTGGAATTCAGTTTATATTTTTGAAACTAAAAATATTATTTTCCTCACTGTTGACTAGATGCAGTAGTTGTTTGAACTTGAAAACTGATATATGTGGTTATTAAATATTCCCCCTGAATACTCAACATCTTTTCATGAAACAGATTTATATTAGAGCTGTGTAGCTTTAGTTATCAGAATAAACCATCCACTATCCAGGCAATCATGCTATTAGTTTTATCCCAGAATTCAGCAAGTCTCCAGGGAAGTTTTTGTATTTTTGACACTATTTGAAAAATTGCTATGACAGCCAGGAAATTAAAAGATGCTTACTCCTTGGAAGGAAAGTTATGACCAACCTAGATAGCATATTCAAAAGCAGAGATATTATTTTGCCAACAAAGGTCCATCTAGTCTAAGGCTATGGTTTTTCCAGTAGTCATGTATGGATGTGAGAATTGGACTGTGAAGGAGGCTGAGCACCTAAGAATTGATGCTTTTGAACTGTGGTGCTGGAGAAGACTCTTGCGAGTCCCTTGGACTGCAAAGAGATCCAACCAGTCCATTCTAAAGGAGATCAGTCCTGGGTGTTCTTTGGAAGGAATGATGCTAAAGCTGAAACTCCAGTACTTTGGCCACCTCATGCAAAGAGTTGACTCATTGGAAAAGACCCTGATTCTGGGAGGGATTAGGGGCAGGAGGAGAAGGGGATGACAGAGGATGAGATGGCTGGATGGCATAACCAACTCGATGGACATGAGTTTGGGTGAACTCTGGGAGTTGGTGATGGACAGGGAAGCCTGGCATGCTGCGATTCATGGGGTCACAAAGAGTCGGACGTGACTGAGCAACTGAACTGAACTGATGCCTCCTATTTAAAGGATTTATGTTTCCTTACAATGTCAGCATTCCAGATGTTCATTTGGCATTAATGATTTTTATCTGGAAAATGCATTAAGTCCTGGATTAACACTCAAAAATAGGTTATTATCTACATTATTTGATTTACGAGCAATATCTAATTTGATATTTTAATAACTAAATTTTAAATTTAAAAAATATTGTAATTTTGTTCCCATACTGAGAAATACATTAAAGAAGGGTGCAAGTCATAATCCTAACATTTCTTAAACACTCTTTTCTATTTTCTCCTATTTTTTTCACATCCCCCCAGTCTTAAATCTTTTTTGTCAAAACCATGAAATATTCTGTCACTTTATACATTGTCTTGTTCTTCCTTTTTTTCTCTCTATTCTTTCTTTGTATATGCATAATAAAATAATAAATTTTAAGAATAGATTCAACAGTGTAAGGCAGTGGATAGATAAAACTAGATTGGCAATTTCAGACTGTGAGATTTTGACCACTCCCATGATAAGATGACTGTCACACTTAGTGTGTGTGTGTGTGTGTGTGTGTTAGTTGATCAGTTGTATCCAACTTTTTGTGACCCCATGGACTGTTGCCCCGGGGAAGGCAATGGCACCCCACCCCAGTACTCAGGGCAGGAGGAGAAGGGGATGACAGAGGATGAGATGGCTGGATGGCATAACCAACTCGATGGACATGAGTTTGGGTGAACTCTGGGAGTTGGTGATGGACAGGGAAGCCTGGCATGCTGCGATTCATGGGGTCACAAAGAGTCGGACGTGACTGAGCAACTGAACTGAACTGATGCCTCCTATTTAAAGGATTTATGTTTCCTTACAATGTCAGCATTCCAGATGTTCATTTGGCATTAATGATTTTTATCTGGAAAATGCATTAAGTCCTGGATTAACACTCAAAAATAGGTTATTATCTACATTATTTGATTTACGAGCAATATCTGATATTTTAATAACTAAATTTTAAATTTAAAAAATATTGTAATTTTGTTCCCATACTGAGAAATACATTAAAGAGGAGTGCAAGTCATAATCCTAACATTTCTTAAACACTCTTTTCTATTTTCTCCTATTTTTTTCACTTCCCCCCAGTCTTAAATCTTTTTTGTCAAAACCATGAAATATTCTGTCACTTTGTACATTGTCTTGTTCTTCCTTTGTTTCTCAGTTCTTTATCTTCTATATTGACTCAAATAATTACTTTTTGTGCTCCTCTTTTCTCTTCAGCCAAGCTCTCTTCTACTCTTTCTTTATATATGCATAATAAAATAATAAATTTTAAGAATAGGTTCATCAGTGTAAGGCAGTGGATAGATAAAACTAGACTGGCAATTTCAGACCGTGAGATTTTGACCACTCCCATGATAAGATGACTGTCACATTTTGTGTGTGTGTGTGTGTGTGTCAGTTGATCAGTTGTGTCCAACTTTTTGTGACCCCATGGACTGTAGTCCTCCAGGCTCCTCTATCCATAAAATTCTTCAGGCAACAATGGAGTGGGTAGCCACTCCCCTCCAGAGGATCTTTCTGGCCCAGGAATTGAACCTGGGTCTCCTGCACTGCAGTCAGATTCTTTACTGTCTGAGCCACCAGGGAAGCTCCATGATAAGATCCCTGTCACATTTTGTATACTCTAACTCCAGTATTCTTGCCTGGAGAATCCCAGGGATGGGGGAGCCTGGTGGGCTGCCGTCTATGGGGTCACACAGAGTCGGACACGACTGAAGCGACTTAGCAGCAGCAGGACTGTTGCCCTCCAGGCTCCTCTATCCATAGAATTCTTCAGGCAACAATGGAGTGGGTAGCCACTCCCCTCCGGAGGGTCTTTCTGGCCCAGGAATTGAACCTGGGTCTCCTGCACTGCAGTCGGATTCTTTACTGTCTGAGCCACCAGGGAAGCTCCATGATAAGACCCCTCTCACATTTTGTATACTCTGTACCTAGATAAGAGAAAGATTGATTATCTAGTGTTGGTTTCCATTGCATCTCCTGAAGTCTCTTACAGCATTTACATTTTTCTCTAAATGACTCATATAAATCTCATTCTTATCCTCAATTTTTCCTTCTCCAGTCATGAGGTTTAGGAGGAACTCTCCTGTGTTTTATGATTCTGCCCACTTATTTCCCAATTTAATTTAGAATGAGCTGGCCTCATCTTTCCATACCTAGATAAGAGAAAGATTGATTATCTAGTGTTGGTTTCCATTGCATCTCCTGAAGTCTCTTACAGCATTTACATTTTTCTCTAACTGACTCGTATAAATCTCATTCTTATCCTCAGTTTTTCCTTCTCCAGTCATGAGGTTTAGGAGGAACTCTCCTGTGTTTTATGATTCTGCCCACTTATTTCCCAATTTAATTTAGAATGAGCTGGCCTCATCTTTCCTATATTTGTAAAACTTTCTAAACTTATTAGACTTGTTCATTATACCATTTTTTAATAGGCACTTTCAACTATATGTTTTCCTTCTTTGATTATTTCTATGCAAATTTAGAAAAGTCAGGAGTCGAAAGTGTATAGCCAATCTCTATGTTCAAAACTTCTCTGCAATAAAATTTTATATCACTCACTAAATTGCTGCATAGGCATTTTAATAGAGATAACCTAAAAGTATGAGCAATCCAACAACATGTTTTGGAATTGATGGCAGTTTTTTTCTTTCTTTATGATTATAAAGTTATTGGTTTAAATAGATTTATGGAAATTGATTCACTGGAGACAAGCAAAAATTCATAAAACATACCCATTTTAATTGCTACCTTTTAATAAACCCCGCATCCTGTGCTTTGCTTCACAGAGCCTTTAGAATGCATGTGGAACATGAACAGACATACTTTAAAACCTGAAGATCTGTCTTTGTGAGTAAAACTAGAAAGACTGAACTAAGCAGTTCAGTCTTTGACCATTATTAGGAATGGTCAAGGACACTCCTCTAATTGTACTTACGTTGGAGCCATTTCTTAAAAAGCCTATTTAACAGATAACTTTTGACCATTAAACTATCTATTGGGATTTCAGTGTTTGAATAACACTGAACATTTGGATGACATATGAGGGGGAAAATGTTGCAAAATTTTTCAAAAATCCTACACGTATTTGGAACAGTGGAAAGAAAACATCTGAATATTTGGTCAAACTCTTACCAATATTTATCCAATTGTTTGACATTCAAGAGTTATAGATAAGGCTGGTGGATTTATGGCACTTAAAAATAAGCTTGTGCATGCTCAGTCATGTCCAACTCTTTGCAACTCCATGGACTGTAGCCTGCCAGGCTCCTCTGTCCATGGAACTTTCCAGGCAAGAATACCAGAGTGTGTGGCCATTTCCTACTCCAGAGGATATTCCCGACCCAGGAATTGAACCTTGTCTTTTGAGTCTCCTGCATTAGCACGTAGATTCTTTTCCAGGGCACCATCTGAGAAGCAGCTAATTTGTTGTATGTTAAAAAAAAAAAAAAAAGATGAATCTTTGCTTTGAAGGTCACTCTTGTAGGGCACAACTGTGCAAAGTACCGCATTACAGAGAAATATATATTGACTCTCTGCAAACTAGAAAATAATGTCAAGTGCTTACTGAAGTCTCACATAAAGGTAGAAATAAAAAGACAGGGGAAATAGGTAATGGCTTGTGTTTATAATGCAGAGTATGATAAAACATTAGAAAATTTAGTCTTCAAAATTTCACATGTCTATCAGTCTTTCCTAATATTCTCCTTTGTATTCCTTAAGACTATAGCCATTTCTCTCTTTTCTCCTTCTCTCTTCTAGAGCTATTTTTTCCTTCTATAAAATGAGATCAAAATTCCTACTTGGGTAGACACTCCCAGTCTTGACCTGTGAAGACTGAATTTATTATTAAATTACATTGCTTTGTCACTTAGCACAGTTTCAGCTTTTCAAGCTGAAAACCTTGCATTAGGATCCCAGATTTGCTAATAAAATATGAGAACAATAATATAATGCTGCCAAGAATAAGTGTAAAATAAATATTACCACGGTGATTTGCATAAAGTTTTTGATCAGAAAACAAAAGTTAATATTTGTCAAATGGATGAATTTGAAGCTTTTTCATAAAAATAAATTTATGGAAAAATCATCTGAATTTGTTTCAAAAATAATTATCTGAATAAACAAGGAAAAATTCATATTTAAAATAACCTTTATGAATATTTCATAAAATAATAAGTATTTTAAAGCAATTATTTTCTATTTTTATATTTTATTGAAGAATAGTGGACTTACAGTGCTGTGTTAATTTCTACTTTATGGCAAAATGATTCAGCTATCCACATATAATTCTTTTTCATAATTCTTTCCATTATTATCTACCACACAATATTAAATATAGTTCCCTGTGCTATTCAGTAGGACCTTGATGTTTATCCATTCTCTATATACTAGTTCATATCTAAAGCAATTACTTTTCCATCTAAAGCAATTGTTTTCCCATGCTCCCAGTTTGGCCAATACACTGGTTATGTTAGACAAGTGACTTAAGGGTTCTTTTACCAAAAAAAAAAAAATATATATATATATATATATAGCCTTAGAGTTTGCAAAGTGTTCATTTTCTCACAAACTTTAAAAAAAATGACATTTGATGAGAAGCAAGTCTTAATCACTTGGAAACCCACAGTACATACAGCACTTTTTTTTAATCCCAAATATATTACTTTGTCCCTCTGCCTTTGGAGCAAATCTGTGTTGATAAGTCATATGTAACTTATCACATGAAACACTTAGGACAAATTTTATTTCTGTGTCATATTCTAGATTTATTGGATTAGAATCTTCTGGGTAGAGGTCTGGAGAAAAAAACCTCCTCCCATGCAATTCTGATGATGAGCAAATTTTAAGAAACATTGGGCTAGATGATCCCTAAGGGACCTTATAACTTCTGATTTCTGACAGCTTATTTTAGGAAAGAAATGTTCATTTTAATGTACCACATTTGTCTAAACTGAAAAAAAATTATGGCAATTAAATAATCAAACTCTGCAAATTGAAAAAAAAATCATGTGGTAGCAGGAATAGAAGCAGAATTCTCCATTTAGTTAGACTCTGATCATACACTTTGGTACAGTAATCAAAGGAAAAATATGGTGATTTTTGTTTAGTCTTTAAAGCTAGTCTTTATATTCTTGAAAATGTGATTATAAATATGGATATACTTTCAATGTTCGTCTGCTGTTTGAATATTTTTTTCTCCTGAAATGTGAGAAGTGGTATATATATGGGACAGTGCTCCTGCTCCTGCTAAGCTGCTTCAGTCATGTACAACTTTTTGTGACCCTATGACTGTAGCCTTCCAGGCTCCTCTGTCCTTGGAATTCTCTAGGCAAGAATATTAGAGTGAGTTACCATTTCCTTCTCCAGAGGATCTTCCTTACCCAGGGATCAAGCCTGGGTCTTTTGCTTTGCAGGCAGATTCTTTACCATCTGAGTTACCTGGGAAGCTGTATATGAGACAGTAACAGTTAACAAACCTAGACAGCATATTAAAAAGCAGAGACATTACTTTGCCAACAAAGGTCCATCTAGTCAAAGCTATGGTTTTTCCAGTAGTCATGTATGGATGTGAGAGTTGGACTATAAAGAAAGCTGAGCACTGAAGAATTTGTGCTTTTGAACTGTGGTGTTGGAGAAGACTCGAGAGTTCCTTGGACTGCAAGGAAACCAAACCAGTCAATCCTAAAGGAAATCAGTTCTGAATATTTA
>SJYX01004829.1:0-18233 GCA_006410675.1 Oreotragus oreotragus | reverse complement strand
GATGTCTGGCTCTAGACGAGTGATCACATCATCATGATTATCTGAGTTGTGAAGATCTTTTGTGTACAATTCTTCTGTGTATTCTTGCCACCTCTTCTTAATATGTTCTGCTTCTGTTAGGTCCATGCCATTTCTGTCCTTTATTGAGCCCATCTTTGGGCTTGAAATGGTGAAATAGTTACATTAATTATAAGAAACTAAAGGAAGAAGTTTTTGACTCAATAAAGGCACCAAAGATTGATAAATTGCAAGCATTACTCTATCTTTAAATAATTTATTGTACTTACTACACACACACACAGATCAAAACAATAATCAACATTTTGATTAGTGTTTAAAATAAGCAAAATAAAGCATCTACAAAAATATTTGCATTATTATAAATATACTTTGTTTTCCTTTGTGATTCTTTGTCACTTTTACAATTTTAAATTGTTTTAAAAGTTAATTTTTTATTGTTTTTAAAGCTGGAGATACAGGATGTTCTCGGGTCAATAAAAATAAGATTATAAATAGTCTAAATAATTGAAGTGATCCTTTTTATCTTTATGCATTTTGTATTTCATCATATATGTGCAGTGAAATATATATATATAAAGTTTTAGAAAATTTATAAATATTTTAAACAAACACATCTTAAAATGCACACTCAAACCTAAAATAATATTTTAATGAGCAGTTGAGATGTAATAAAACATGAAGAAATTTTTTTAATGTGATAAAAAACAGAACAGTTGTTAACTATTAATACAACATTAATTGGTGAGTAGATGATGGTAATTTTTGCTCAATGTGGTATTTTCAACATTTTAACAAAAATCTTTGCAGTCTATAATAGAATATTTAACAATGAACATACATACTGAAATATGAACCAAATAATTTAGTCACAGTAGTAATGGAATAATATTTCATTACAGGGGGATTTTACTTAAAATTGCTCATAATGCATTACTTTGGCAGTACTATTAATGTATTACAAAGTGATTCTGTTAGGATAAGATCAGATCCCTGAATAGTTATGAATAACTGGTTTCCATACTAATAAATTTTATTCAGAACAAAATGACACCATTATCATCTTTTAAAATTATATTAAGAATAAGAAAACATACATAGCACATTCATTCATTAACACTATTAATTTACCCTTGTGCTCACTGTTCTAGACAATTGGGAAACATGAGCAATATAATCAGTCACAGATCTTGGAGACCATTGTCAATGAAAAATTAATCTGTCAATCAAAGAAAGAAGTGAAAAACTTTGTACAAGCCAAATTGAAGATTATAACCCAGGAACAACATCTCAGAAATCTCTAAGAAGTGTTCTGCTTGTTAGACGTCATAGTATAGTCATATGAATTTTTTGAGACAGAAGACTGTACATTAAATGATGTATTATTGACAGTTTACACAATTTAGATCTGCAAGTACAAAGTGGTGAATCATCATGACAAAATCAAGAAGGAAAGTTATCTTTTAAGGAATAGTCTTGATATTAGGAGAATGTTGCTCTTTATGGTTGAACAGTTATTTCTGCCAATGTGGGAGTTATCGTTGATACTTAGTGCACAGTAGAGGGGTGAGTGGAAGGCAGAGGAAATTTCTTCATGTTTAAATTTTTCTTCCTTTGCCATAAAATATTAATTTTATTTCATATCATAGAGGATGAGAAAGTAGAGAAAGAATTAACTTTTAAAAATTATATTTTTTTGCCTGGAAGATAATTGCTTTACAATATTGAGTTTGTTTCTGCCATATATCAACATGAATCAGCCATGGGTATAAGTATGTCCCCTCCCTTCTGAACCTCCCTCCCACCTCCCACCCCATCCCACAGTGCACAGATTTGAGCTCCCTGCATCATGCAGAAATTTCCACTGCCTATCTTCCCATACATTAATGCATATGTTTCAGTTCTACTCTGTCAATTTGTCCCACCCTCTTCCTCCCCCTGTGTCTACAGAGGAAGAATTAACTTTTTATGCAATGTTTGCTATGGGATGGAATTCCAGTTGAGCTATTTCAAATCCTGAAAGATGATGCTGTGAAAGTGCTGCACTCAATATGCCAGCACATTTGGAAAACTCAGCAGTGGCCACAGGACTGGAAAAGGTCAGTTTTCATTCCAATCCCAAAGAAGGGCAATGCCAAAGAAGGCTCAAACTACCGCACAATTGCACTCATATCACAGGCTAGTAAAGGGAAGGAGAGTTTCTCAGTCATGTCCGATTCTTCACGACCCCATGGACTGCAGCCTACCAGGCTCCTCCATCCACGGGATTTTCCAGGCAAGAGTACTGGAGTGGGGTGCTAGTAAAGTAATGCTTAAAATTCTCCAAGCCAGGCTTCAGCAATATGTGAACTGTGAACTTCCAGATGTTCAACCTGGTTTTAGAAAAGGCAGAGGAACCAGAGATCAAATTGCCAACATTCGCTGGATCATCAAAAAAGCAAGGGAGTTCCATAAAAACATCTACTTCTGCTTTATTGACTATGCCAAAGCCTTTGACTGTGTGGATCACAATAAACCATGGAACATTCTGAAAAAGATGGGAATACCAGACCACCTGATCTGCATCTTGAGAAAACTATATGCAGGTCATGAAGCAACAGTTCAAACTGGACATGGAACAACAGACTGGTTCCCAATAGGAAAAGGAGTACATCAAGGCTGTATATTGTCACCCTGCTTATTTAACTTATACGCAGAGTACATCATTAGAAACGCTGGGCTGGATGAAGCACAAGCTGGAATCAAGATTTCCAGGAGAAATATCAGTAACCTCAGATATGCAGATGACACTACCCTTATGGCAGAAAGTGAAGAAGAACTAAAGAGCATCTTGATGAAAGTGAAAGAGGAGAGCGAAAAAGCTCAACATACAGAAAACTAAGATCATGGTCTGGTCCCATCACTTCATGGGAAATAGATGGGGAAACAGTGGGAACAGTGNTTCCAGAAAAACATCTATTTCTGCTTTATTGACTATGCCAAAGCCTTTGACTGTGTGGATCACAATAAACCATGGAACATTCTGAAAAAGATGGGAATACCAGACCACCTGATCTGCATCTTGAGAAAACTATATGCAGGTCATGAAGCAACAGTTCAAACTGGACATGGAACAACAGACTGGTTCCCAATAGGAAAAGGAGTACATCAAGGCTGTATATTGTCACCCTGCTTATTTAACTTATACGCAGAGTACATCATTAGAAACGCTGGGCTGGATGAAGCACAAGCTGGAATCAAGATTTCCAGGAGAAATATCAGTAACCTCAGATATGCAGATGACACTACCCTTATGGCAGAAAGTGAAGAAGAACTAAAGAGCATCTTGATGAAAGTGAAAGAGGAGAGCGAAAAAGCTCAACATACAGAAAACTAAGATCATGGTCTGGTCCCATCACTTCATGGGAAATAGATGGGGAAACAGTGGGAACAGTGTCAGATTTTATTTTGGGGGGCTCCAAAATCACTGCAGATGGTGATTGCAGCCATGAAATTAAAAGACCTTACTCCTTAGAAGGAAAGTTATGACCAATCTAGACAGCATATTCAAAAGCAGAGACATTCCTTTGCCAATAAAGATCCATCTAGTCAAGGCTATGGTTTTTCCAGTAGTCATGTATGGATGCGAGAGCTGGACTAGAAAGAAAGCTGAACACCAAAGAATTGATGCTTTTGAACTGTGGTGTTGGTGAAGACTCTTGAGAGTCTCTTGGACTGCAAGGAGATTCAACCAGTCCATCCTAAAGGAAATCAGTCCTGAATATTCATTGGAAGGACCGATGTTGAAACCGAAACTCCAATACTTTGGCCATCTCATGGGAAGAGTTGACTCACTGGAAAAGACCCTGATGCCGGGAAAGATTAAGGGTGGGAGGAGAAGGGGACGACAGAGGATGAGATGCCTGGATGGCATCACCAACTCGATGGACATGTCTTTGTGTATATTCTGGGAGTTGGTGATGAACAGGGAGGCCTGGCGTGCTGCAGTTCATGGGGCTGCAAAGAGTTGGACACAACTGAGTGACTGAACTGAACTTGCTCTGTGTTATGTACTGTCCTGACTATTTTCCAAACATTAAACCCTTTATTCCTCATAATGAGTTACAAAATAAGTACTCATCTGCAGTATTTTATGGTTGAGCAAACAGAGGCAGCAGCACAGAATGTTTAAGAGATTTTGAGGTCACACATCTAGCGAGTGGTAGAGCTAGGATTCAGAGGCTGAAGCAGGCTGCTTCCAAGTCTGTGTTCTAAATATTATGCTGAGTTGCCTAATTGTTCATAGCAAATAAGTGCTGGATTGTTGGTAAAGTTATTTTCGAAGTTAAATATTGTTCTTAACCACAAATCATTTTAATAACTACTTTATTCTTTAAATTGTTATGCTACATCTTGAATCAAAATAAATGCAGAGCATGCATGTTGTTGCCTCATCTCTTTCATAGAAGCTGAAAATTTTGTTGTGTGGTATCATTGAAACAGCTTTTTTTCCCCCAATGATGTAATTTGCAAAGAATTTACTTTTCAAAACTACTCAGAAAATTGTATCCTCTTATATAGCACTGTGTGATAGTTTGTACATTCTTTGACAGTACCCTTGTTTGAGGTTGGAATGAAAACTGACCTTTGCCAATCCTGCGGCCACTGCTGAGTTTTTCAAATTTGCTGGCATATTGAGTGCAGCACTTAATGCCAAATAGATCCCTCTAAATAATTTTAGAATTCCCTTTCCTCCAATGAAAATTCTGGATGTGATCATCTAATTAGGACCTTCATAAGTTCAAATTGCTATAGGCACCCTCAGTTTAGTTCAGGTTAGCACTCAATCATGTCCGACTCCTTGCAACCCCATGGACTGTAGCACACCAACCTCCCTGTCCCTCACCAACTGGGTACCCTGCAACAATCATTTATTTTTAGAAAATAACCTAAATAGCACAGGCTCTCAGAAACATTGTTTGTGCCTGGAAATATGCTGTCTTTCTATTATATATGGTTTTAAAATCACCTTATACAGGAAATTCATCTTACTTGCCTTCACCCTGTTTTCAACGTTTCCTTTGGCTAAGTTTTAATTAACTTTACACTGAAATGAAATTTTCAGAAGTACACTGCAACCAAATTCAAATGCCAAAATAAAAAGCAGTTTTTAGTTACCCTCTCAGTAGTGATAAATAAGTGATAGTAAAAAATAATTTATAAACTCACAACACTAAATACCAACTGAACAGAATGGGTTTCAACTGTAACAACAACATGCATGCTCGTAGAGGTACATACCTAATAAAATAGAGTCTTTGCAAAGGTAGCACATTAGATTTGCCAGGATTCAATGTAACTCCCTTTTCTGAGTAAGGCCTTCTTGGATTCTTTTAAATGGAATGAGATAGTAGTCTCAGAACAAATAAATATAGAAAAAAGTCAAAGGATTTTTACTCTGTTTTTATTGTCACTATTCATATTTTGCCTACACTCTTCAGCTCTCTGCTGTAGCATTGTTGTGAATGTCTGAGAATTGCTAGATCTTTTAACTCTTATCACACAGTTGGACACAAAAGAGTCTGGCCACAATTTACAGAACAGCTCTGAGGAACAGCTTGGGGAGAGCTTCATTGGATGAATTATAGAACTACTGGGCAAAAATGATCAACTTTGAGGTTATTCAATGGCAAAACTTTTAGCTTATTTTGGTTTTGGCAGATTGGTTTCTACTCTCTATTTGAAGAATTAAAAATAAGTAAACATAATTTCTGGACAAACAGAACTCATGAGGGTTTTTACAGATAGTGTATTTCCTTCCTTTATTGCATTATATGACTTACATTTGGGAAATTAACACACACATCTTGATATACTTTGATAGTCATGATGTATTGCTTTATTACTTTTTCTTCTCAAAACTTAGATAAGTACTATGAATTCCACAGTGGAAATCAAGGCCATATAGAAATTTAACCAAAGGTAACATTGGAAGTAAACATTGTGGGTGTGGAAATAGTAAGCTGTAGTTCCAAATTGTTTTATTCCTCTTAATTAATATTATAGTCAAAACTATAAAGAAAAATAAGAAGGAGCAGAAGATAATGTTGACACAGTGCTTTTGAGAATGCATAAGAGGGGACCATCATTATCTTCTGCATCAAAAAAAGAAGGTTGAAAAATATTTACAAATCATGTGCCATAAAAACACAACAAATAAGTAGAGTAGTGAGGGTGTTGACAATGCTGAGGGCAGTGTTTACAAGAGAATTATGCATTCTGTACCACTTGTGATAGTAAAACTGAGCTTTGACATACTATAAATAGAAAGGTAGTGGTTAGAAAGAAATAGAAAGCACAGTGGTTAAAACCACAAGATCACTGCAGCCAGACGGCCTGGGCAGAATTCTAGCTTCATCACCAACCAGCTTTATGATTTTGAAGCAAGTTAGTTGATTTCTTTGCACCTTAGTTCCCTCATCTATAAAATGGAGATGAAAATAGAATAAATAAGAGATAAAAAACCTCAAAGGATTGATGATGATAAAGTATGTAGAACAGAACCTGCCCAGTGTAAGAAGTATATAAAGGATTGTTTTGCTATTTTTTTTTTAATTTGATGAATACTGTGAAAAGTTCTGTACATTCT
Source organism: Oreotragus oreotragus (assembly GCA_006410675.1). NCBI lineage: Eukaryota > Metazoa > Chordata > Mammalia > Artiodactyla > Bovidae > Oreotragus > Oreotragus oreotragus. The sequence goes on along the minus strand of SJYX01004829.1, from coordinate 11,587 downwards.
TCTTTAACTACCAAAGTCAATAGTTATTTGGGTGGAATTAAATCTTACCCTTGAGGTTAAGATTGCTGCTAAGCTTGTTGTACATGTTTGTTGCAGGGAATTGTGTTATACTCATGTTAACTGTTATACTCATCTTAAGTAGAAAATTATGACTGATAAATAATATTTGTTGCAATAAATTGAATTTACATGGTGTAAATTATAAAGTACACACCAGCATTATTGTGATTAATTTTCTGTCTGTGCCCTCTAAACACCCATTTCTATTTGTCACAATATTTTTCTTGGTTAGCAGAAAGCATCACATTATTTTTTCTTGACAATCTTAGCTATAAGTCCAGTGGAAAAATAAACTGATTGCAGCCTATTGAATCTTAAAAAAAAATGAAGCATGTTTTTTCAACATGAAAAAATAAAGATGAATGTAACTAGATTTTTGCCCCCAATAAATTTATCTTTAACCTAGATTTAACCCCTATGACTACTACTTGTGTTTAGCCATGGCTTTAATAGCAATAAAGGGATCATATATCTCAATTTATAAATGTTTCTTCCAAGCATGATTAATATGTTCTTTTCTGCATACTTCAATGGTTTTCAAATGGAAGAGACACCCAGAAGCTTGTGTCAACTATAAGCATAAACATAATAGCTTTTCTACATCCTGTGAATACTTCTACGATTGTCAAATTTGAAAGTAGAAACCCAAAAAAAACTCCTATGCCAGAAAAAAATTGCTATGAAGAACATTACTAGAATGATTGTTGAAACTGGAATATGAATTGAAAATTAGATAGAAGTATATTGATGTTAAATTTTCTGAATTTAATAACTGTACTGTGATCAAGAGATTATCTTTGTTATTTCAAAATACACACTGAAGTACAGTGGGGTCACAGGGCAAGAGGACCACAACCTACTATCAAAATTTTAAAAATATTTGTATGTAGAGAGAAAAACAAAGCAAATATGCCAAAATATTAAGAACTGACTGATTTCTGTAAAAGGCATATAGGCATTCTTTGAATGATTCTTGCAATTTTTCTGTAAGTTTAAAATTATATCAAAATACAAAATTAAAATAAAACCTCCACAAAGGATTATGTACATAAAAATGTGTATATTTGATCTTCGTTTATAACTTAGTGTTAACTCGTTAGTTATTCTTGTGAATCTGAGCTTTCCATATATCACATGAGGACTGCATTTAATAAATAAATAGAAGGTAGAGAAACAGTTCAATCATTTTACAGACAATTAAATTCGGGACAGCTGGATGTTGATCATAAAGTGGAAATTGTCATTAAAAAGACTAACAGAAGGATTGAACACAGATGGAAGTTGTCAGAATGGGTACATGCTCTCTGCAAAGGTGGGCCAAAGATAAACTGGCAGACCCTGGGATGGAAGCAGGGATTAACAGACTAAGTTGACAGAAGACAATGTTGACTGTACAGTTTTTAGTTAGGCATAGGTTTCAGAGAACATGATCAGAGACAACGATCCAGATATCCAGAATGGTGGTGTTGGAAAACCTAATGTGGGATACGAATAGTTTTCCAACAGGTGGCAAAACATATGTATAGGGAGTCAGGAAACAGACAGCCTCGAAGGGATCCAGACTAAGTTGTAAGTATCATATAAATTTGGAATAAATTAACAGACATCCAATGGTAATGAAAGCTAAAACAAACAAATGAAACAAAGCAAAAAAAGAAAAGGAAAGGAAAAAGAGCCTGCAGGCTTCAGAAGTATTGGTTAGAAGAGAGAAGAGTATTAAGACCTTAGTTAAGTTCAGCAGCTCAGTTGTGGCTGACTCTTTGGGACGCCATGGACTGTACAACGCCAGGCCTCCCTGCCCATCACCAACTCCCAGGGCTTACTCAAACTCATGTCCATAGAGTTGGTGATGCCATCCAATCATCTCATCCTCTATCATCCCCTTCTCCTCCCACCTTCAATCATTCCCAGCATCAGGGTCTTTTCAAATGAGTAAGTTCTTTGCATCAGGTGGCCAAAGTATTGGAGCTTCAGCTTCAACATCTGTCCTTCCAATGAATATCCAGGACTGATTTCCTTTAGGATGGACTGGTTGGAACTCCTTGCTGTACAAGGGATTCTTAAGAGTATTCTCCAACACCACAGTTCAAAAGCATCAATTCATCAGCCCTCAGCTTTCTTTACAGTCCAACTCTCATATCCATACAAGACTACTGGAAAAACCATAGCTTTGACTAGATGGACCTTTGTTGGCAAAGTAATGTCTCTGCTTTTCAATATGTTGTCTAGGTTGGTCATAACTCTTTTTCCAAGGAGCAAGCATCTTTTAGTTTTATGGCTGCAGTCACTATCAACAGTGATGTTAGAGCCAAAGTCTCTCACTGTTTCCACTGTTTCCCCATCTATTTGCCATAAAGTGATGGGACCGGATGTCATGATCTTAGTTTTCTGAATATTGAGCTTTAAGCCAACTTTTTCGCTTTCATCAAGAGGTTCTTTAGTTCTTCTTTGGTTTCTGCCATAAGGGTGGTGTCATATGCATATGTGAGGTCATTGATATTTCTCCTGGCAATCTTGATTCCAGCTTGTGCTTCATCCAGCCCAGCATTTCTCATTATGTAATCTGCATATAAGTTAAATAAGCAAGGTGACAATACACAGCCTTGATGAACTCCTTTCCCGATTTGGAACCAGTCTATTGTTCCGTGTCCAGTTCTAACTGTTGCTTCTTGACCTGCATACAGATTTCTCAGGAGTAGGTCAGGTGGTCTATTATTCCCGTCTCTTGAAGAATTTTCCATAGTTTGTTGTGATCCACATAGTCAAATGTATTGGCATAGTTAATAAAACAGAAGTAGATGTTTTCCTGGAACTCTCTCACTTTTTCAATGATCCAATGGATTTTTGGCAATTTGATCTCTGGTTCCTCTGCCTTTTCTAAATCCAGTTTGAACATCTGGAAGTTCACATTCACATACTGTTGAAGACTAGCTTGGAGAATTTTGAGCATTACTTGGCTAGCATACAAAATGAGTGCAATTGTGTGGTAGTTTGAGCATTCTTTTGCCTTGCCTTTCTTTGGGATTGGAATGAAAACTGACCTTTTCCAGTCCTGTGGTCACTGCTGAGTTTTCCAAATTTGCTGATATATTGAGTGCAACACTTTCACAGCATCATCTTTCCGGATTTGAAATAGCTCAACTGGAATTCCATCACCTCCTTAGCTTTGTTCATAGTGATGCTTCCTAAGGCCCACTTGACTTCACATTGCAGAATGTCTGGCTCTAGGTGAGTGATCACACCATCATCATTTTCTGGGTCATGAAGATCATTTTTGTACAGTTCTTCTGTGTATTATTCCCACCTCCTCTTAATATCTTCTCCATCTATTAGGTCCATAGCATTTCTGTCCTTTGTTGAGCCTATCTTTACATGAAATGTTCCCTTGGTATCTCTAATTTTCTTGGAGACCTCTAGGCTTTCCCATTTTATTGTTTTCTTCTGTTTCTTTACCTTAATCACTGAGGAAGGCTTTCTTATCTCTCCTTGCTGTTCTTTGGATCTCTGCATTCAGGTGGGTATGTCTTTCCTCTTCTCCTTTGCCTTTCCCTTCTCTTCTTTTCTCAGCTATTTGTAAAGCCTGCTCACGCAAACATTTTGCCTTTTGCATCTCTTTTTCTTGGGGATGATTTTAATCACTGCCTCCTGTACAATGTCATAAACCTCTGTCTATAGTTCTTCAGGCACTCTGTCTATCAGATCTAATGGCTTGAATCTCTTTGTCACTTCCACTGTATAATCGTAAGGGATTTGATTTAGGTCATACCTGAATGGTCTAGTGGTTTTCCCTAGTTTCTTCAATTTAAGTCTGAGTTTGGCAATAAGGAATTCAGGATCTGAGCCACAGTCAGCTCCCAGTCTTGTTTTTGCTGTCTGTATAGAGCTTCTCCATCTTTGGCTGTAATGGATATAATCAATCTGATTTTTGTATTGACCATCTGGTAGAGTCCATGTGGAGAGTCTTCTCTTGTGTTGTTGGAAGAGGGTGTTTGCTGTGATCAGTGTGGTCTCTTGGCAAAACTCTATTAGCCGTTACCCTGCTTTATTCTGTACTCCAAGGGCAAATTTGCCTGCTGCTCTAGGTTTTTCTTGACTTCCTACTTTTGCATTCCAGTCGCTTGTAATGAAAAGGACATCTTTTTTGGGTGTTAGTTCTAAAAGGTCTTGTAGGTCTTCATAGAACTCATCAACTTCAGCTTCTTCAGCTTTACAGGTTTGGACATAGACTTGGATTACTGTGATATTGAATGGTTTGCCTTGGAAATGAACAGAGATTATTCTGTGGCTTTTGAGATTGGATCCGAGCACTGCATTTTGGACTCTTTTGCTGACTATGATGGCTACTCCATTTCTTCTAAGGGATTCCTGCCCACAGTAGTAGATATAATGGTCATTCGGGCACCTCACTCCAGTACTCTTGCCTGGAAAATCCTATGGATGGAGGAGCCTGGTAGACTGCGGTCCATGGGGTCGCTAAGAGTCGGACACGACCGAGTGTCTTCACTTTCACTTTTCACTTTCATCCATTGGAGAAGGGAATTGCAACCCACTCCATTGTTCTTGCCTGGAGAATCCCAGGGATGGGGGAGGCTGGTGGGCTTCATCTATGGTGTTGCACAGAGTCGGACACGACTGAAGCGACTTAGCAGCAGCAGCAGCAGCCAGTCCATTTTAGTTCGCTGTTTCCTAAAATGTTCACTCTTTCCCTCTCCTGTTTGACCACTCCCAATTTGCCTTGATTATGGATCTAACATTCCAGGTTCCTATGCAATATTTCTCTTTAGAACGTCAGACTTACTTCCATCACCAGTCACATCCACAAATGTGTGTTGTTCTTGCTTTGGCTCCATCTCTTCATTATTTCTGGAGTTATTTCTCCACTGATCTCTGGTAGCAAACTTGGCATCTACAGACCTCAGGAGTTCATCTTTCAGTGTCCTATCTTTTTGCCTTTTCATAAAGATACTGAAGTGGTTACCATTCCCTTCTCCAGTAGACCATCTTTTGTCAGAACTCTCTACCATGACCCTACATGGCATGGCTTATAGTTTCATGGAGTTAAACGAGGCTGTAGTCCGTGTGATAAGATTGGTTGGTTTTTCTGTGATTGTGGTTTTCATTCATCCCACTGTAGTGGCAGCTGTATGGCACTGGAGTGACTTTGAGGAGATACCCCATGTCCAAGGGCAAAGGAAAAGCCCCAGGAAGATGGTAGGAGGAGCAAAATCACATTTAGAATCAAACCCTATACCCACCAGAGATGCTCAAAGGGCTCAAACAGATCTTGTGTATACCAGGACCCAGAGACCCCACAGAGACTGAAGCAGAACTGTGTTTGGGTGTCACCTGAGGAGGTATGGGTCAGCAGTGGCCTGCCACAGGGGCAGGGGATCTGCATGCATCAGACCTGGCTATGGCATACACCCACTTGGAGGAGGTCGCCATTAACCCCACCAGAGAGCCGCCAGAACTTACGCAGGACTGGGAAACAGACTCTTAGAGGGCAGAAACAGAACTCTGTGCACCAGGACCCAGGAGAAAGGAGCAGTGACCCCAGAAGAGACTGACCCAGACTTGCTGGTGCATGACCAGGAGTCTCCAGTGGAGGTGTGGGTCGGCGGTGGCCTGCAGCAGGGTGGGGGCACTGAGTAGAGCAGTGTCTGCATTGGAACCTTCCGAAGGAGGTCACCATTTTCTTCATTACCTCCACTGTAGTTTGGCCTCAGGTTAAATAATGGGGAGGGACACATCCCAGCCCATCAACAGAAAATTGGATTAAAGATTTACTGAGCATGGCCCTGTCCATCAGAACAAGACCCAGTTTNAGGGTGGGGGCACTGAGTAGAGCAGTGTCTGCATTGGAACCTTCCGAAGGAGGTCACCATTTTCTTCATTACCTCCACTGTAGTTTGGCCTCAGGTTAAATAATGGGGAGGGACACATCCCAGCCCATCAACAGAAAATTGGATTAAAGATTTACTGAGCATGGCCCTGTCCATCAGAACAAGACCCAGTTTCCCCCTCAGTCAGTGTCTACCATCAGGAAGCTTCCACAATCCTCTTATCCTTCTCCATTAGGACCTAGCGACCAATCAATGGGATAGATGGAAAGGAACTTAAGCAGCTCAGTAATTAAGTTCATTGAGATACAGAAACCCAGGAGAATTAATAATATGAAATCCTGAACAACCAACTGTTGGCCTAGAGCTTTTTGAATAGTGGTGCCAGATGCTGAGAAGGGACAGAGTTTGCAGGTGGGAATTAAGTAGTCCCAGCTGGGAAAATTGGAGGGCTTCATGAAGAGAGTGCCAAGCAGTCAGTGCAATTACTTTTTCCAATTTTTTTTTTTTTCTGTGGCTGCCAAATTAAAGAGGTGCTAAAGAGGAATGTGGAAGAAAAATGCATTTGGGATTCATGTAGATTTACATTTAAAACTTGTCTCTCCCACTTACTGCTTATGTGTACTTTGATGTTATTGTTGCTAAGTCATATCTGTCTCTTTTGTGAACTCATGGACTGTAGCCTCCTGGGCTCCTCTGTCCATGGAATTCTCCAGGCAAGAATACTGGAGTGGGTAGCCATTCCCTTCTCCAGGNCTTATGTGTACTTTGATGTTATTGTTGCTAAGTCATATCTGTCTCTTTTGTGAACTCATGGACTGTAGCCTCCTGGGCTCCTCTGTCCATGGAATTCTCCAGGCAAGAATACTGGAGTGGGTAGCCATTCCCTTCTCCAGGGGATCTTCCAGACCCAGGGATCGAGCCCACATCTCCTGCTTTGCAGGCAGATTCTTTACCACTGAGCCACCAGGGAAACTAGGTATGTGAACTTTATCAAACCTCATAATAGTATCTAACGAAAAGGACTAATTTTAGAAATAAAATAAGTAAAGCAAATATGTAAGCTTTGGGTCCAATGCTTGAAATAAAAATTGCACTTAGTAAATGATAAATTTAATTATTATGGATGGAACAAGAGGTTGTATAGTGTTCTCTCTATTGCTACCAACTGGTGATAGAAGAGGTAGGTGTACTGATTCCTAGCTTCACTGGGCAAAATTGGACAAACAAACACACAAAAACAGCAAGTGAAACAAAAGTCTTCTTGTGATATAAAAACTCTGCTTGGTGGTAGCCTGCTTCTGAAGTTTGTTTTCCCAGTGAGAGATGGGTCCCATACCTAATGCTGAGTTATAAGATCTACCAGGTGGATTGAGAGTTCAAGTTAGCTGGTGTTCCAACTTTCGTGGGAAAAGTTAAATGCAAATGAGATCTTGCATTCTGCAAATTTGAGGCCCACAGGCTACTAGGTGGAAAACATTAAGCTATATGATAGTGAAACTGTGTTGATGCTTCCAATTTTAAATGCCAAAAAATGTCATTCATATTTACACTGGGCTGAGAGTCTCACCCATCTGGGAATCTGACAGAAATAGGAATTATATGTAATTGAAATATGTAAACTGTGGACTGAAAATAAGAGAGTACCAAAATAATTACAAAATTAATTCCATCCCAATTATATCACCATGTAAATAAGGTTTTGTAATATCATCATTTTTTCCTTGTTGTTCTTCAATTCTTTGTTTCCATATTTGTATTTGTATTCCATATGGCATTCCACCATGCATATTTGTAGTCATAAGAAAGGCAATCTATTAAAACTGGAAAATATTTTTGTGTTGATAATTTACTTTTGCTCACCTTATTTCATTTGACTTTTGCAGCAACTCTTTGAGTTTTGAAGGGCATATGATATTCCCATTTTATGCTAAAAACCTGAAATTCAGTCAGTTCTTAAGAACTGCCCAAGTTCACACAGCATATAAGTCAAGATCAAGACTGCAATTTCTCACTCCAAAAGAAGCAGGGTTTCTAATCCATTATTCTAACATAGTTTCTAACAGCTCAAGGCTACATCTCTAGGATGACCCTAGTCCCCCTTACAGTGCTTGCCTGAGAAAACTCAAAGCTGCCAAAGGAACTGATTGTTTGTTTCAGAGGACACTGAAGAAGATAACATCCCCTCTCCCAGTCTCTTTGGCAGAGTGGCAGTCTAACTTAGATAAATGCTATTTGGCACATAGGTTTCACAGGGTCCAACACGCCCTTCCTGCTTTTTGTAATTCTCACTTTCCTGACTTTACTGAAACTCCATTCACCTGCCTCCCTATTCCTTCATCTTTCCTTTATAATGCCCATTCTTCTCTTTATAAGTTGAAACTGAGTTCAGTTCACACTGGACAGTTCCTTCCCTGTTGCCATAGTATCTTGTTGATTAAAATCTGTCTTATCACTCTAACTAGTGTTCAATTTGGTTTACCTTTAACAGTAACCACTAGTTTGAGAATAATTAAAGCTTTGACTATATAAGCCTACCTGGTTTTGTTGTACTTGTCTTTATCAAGTTTCAGATACTGAATTTTTTTTTTTTTTTTGCTGACTGAAGGTTTATGACAACCCTGCATCAAACAGTTCTATTGGTGTTATTTTCCCAAGAGCATTTGCTTACTTTGTGTTTGTGTCATATTTTGATAATTCTCACTATATTTTAAATGTTTCATTAATATTATATTTATTATGGTGATTCATGATAAGTAATCTTTGATTTATTACCATGACTTGTTTAAGGTTCAGCAATTTTAGCAGTAAGGTACTTTTTACTTAAGGTAGAAACCAAAAAATTCAAGTGTCTTGTTTTATGGCAATGTTCATTTATTGCTGTGGTTTGAAAGCTACTGAAATATCTTTCAGTAGGTATGCCTGTATTAACTTGGTAAAGATAGGCATGAGAGAAAACTCTTCTACACTTCTGGCAGGATCATAATTTGTGTTATAAATTGGACCGTTTACAACATGTAGTAAAGTTGAAAGTGTCCTTACCCTGTAGCTCAGCATTTCTTCTCCTATTCTTTCTGGGCTTCCTTACCTGGATAATTATCTACAAAATACTGTTGCAAACATGCATCAGGATTCTACATGTGTCAAAAATCTAGTTACAAGCCAGGTGTATAAAAACAAGGGAAGGGACAAAACACCTGTGGTGCATTCATAATATTCATATACACGCATGCTTAGGCGTGTCTGACTCTTTGTGACCCCAGTGATTATATCCTGCCATGCATCTCTGTAAATGGAATTTTCCAGGCAAGAATACTGGAGTGGGTTGCCATTTCTTTCTTCAGGGGATCTTCCTATCCGAATGATCGAACCCACATCTCTTGCATCTTCTGCATTGGAAGGTGGATTCTTTACCATTGGGCCACCTGGAAAACCCATAATATTTACACAGTGGAATGTTTTATAATAATACAGATGAATGAGCCATGGCTGCATTTATCAATATTAGTGAACCTCACAAGCATAATATTGTTTTATTTATACAATTCATACAATATACCATTTGTATAAATTTTAAATTGTCAAACAATAAAAATAATATAAAGTATATAAAGAAAATAGAGAAAGAACAAAAGGGAAAAATGGAAAATAATTTTAAGATGCTGGTTCTCTTAGGTCATGAGGAGGAACCCAAGAAGGGAAATATCTTCACCTGGGTGATAGGTACAGCAATCTATTACAGTACTTTTAAAAAATAAATTGTATAATTTATGTGTGCTAAAGTGAAATAAAAGTCATATGTCATAAATTTGATTTTTGAAATTTTAACCTAATATTCAGAAATTATTTAAGTTGGTTATTTCTTATACAGTTGAGTTTTTAAACTAAAGTCCATCCCCTTAATGTATCAGTTTGAGCTCTCAGCAAGTTCACAAAATCTTTGTAGTAAGCAGATTCTCTCCCTCCACCCACCCATCCTCACTGAAGAGAGAATGGTTATTCTCTGGAAAAGTTATACAGGAAAGACTCTGGGCAGAGAGAGAGAATTGTGGTGAAAGCTTTAACAAAACTTAACGAAAATGGATACACTCCACCATGGGAGTCTAACTCACTGTCTTTCATCCCACCTCCTGACAGGCAGAACTGAAGTTTCTTTTAAAGAAAAACTGAAAAGTATAAGAATATACCTTACTAACAAGACCTTTCACTAAATAAAAAGATCACCAAATGACCCTACAAGAAAGACCACAAAATTTGCAATAGTGACTTGCTCTTAAATATAGAGTAGAGACTTCCCTGGTGCTCCAATGGTAAAGCATCTGCCTGCAATATGGGAGACCCAGGTTTGATCTCTGGGTTGGAAAGATCTCCTGGAGAAGGAAATGGCAACCCACTCCAGTATTCCTGCCTGGAGAATCCCAGGGACTGAGGAGCCTGGTAGGCTACAGTCCATGGGGTTGCAAAGAGTTGGACACAACTGAGGGACTTCACTTCACTTCTTCACTTAAATATAAGGGAACACCCAAGTATTTTCAAACCATGAAGAAATTCTCTAACATTAATAAATGAGATTTTAAAAAGAAAGAAACCCTAGGTTTCTTCTCATAACAGAAGTTATGAGGTTGGGCAGAGGGAATGTTAATCTAAGCTTATTTTTTCATAAAATAAAAGAAATAAAAGATTGAACTCTTGCAAACATGTGTATGTGTGTGTATATATATATATATATATATATATATATTTGTTCCAATACTTCTATTACTCAGGGATTAAAAAATCAGAAGACTTTGACATTTAAAGAGTATTTTAAAAGTTTTATCATTATTTTAAATCTTATTTATTGGGGGGGGCGGTCCTAAGATGGCAGAGGAATAGGACGGGGAGACCGCTTTCTTCCTCACAAATTCATCAAAAGAACATTTCAAAGCTGAATGAACTTCACAAAACAACTTCTGAATGCTGGCAGAGAATATCAGGCACCCAGAAAAGCAGATCACTGTTTTCAAAAACAGGTAGGAAAAATATAAAAGATGGAAAAAAAGAGACAAAAGAGGTAGGGAGGGAGCTCCGTCCCAGGAATGGAGTCTTAAAAAGAGAGAAGTTTCCAAACACCAGGAAACACTCTTGCTGCCGAGTCTGTGGCGAGCCTTGGAAGCACAGAAGGCAACATAACAGGGAGAAAAAATAAATAAATAATTAAAAGCAACAGAGTACGAGCCCAGCGGTAACTCCCACAGCGGAGAAGCAAGGCAGACACTTGCATCCACGACTAGCAAGCGGGAGCTGGGCAGGGAGGCGCGGGCTGCAGTGCTTTTTTTTTTTTTTTCATATACCACCTCCCAATCCTGAACCCCCCTCCCACCTCCCACCCCATATCATCTCTCTGTATCATCCTCATGCACCAGCCCCAAGCATCCTGTATCCTGTACCGAACATAGACTGGTGCCTCATTTCTTACATGATAGTATACATGTTTCAATGCCATTCTCACAAATCATCCCACCCTCTCCCTCTCCCACAGAGTCCAAAAGTCCATTATATACATCTGTGTCTCTTTTGCTGTCTTCCATACAGGGTTATCATTATCATCTTTCTAAATTCCATATATATGTGTCAGTATACTGTATTGATGTTTTTCTTTCTGGCTTACTTCACTCTGTATAATAGGCTCCAGTTTCATCCATCTC
>SJYX01004828.1:374677-420021 GCA_006410675.1 Oreotragus oreotragus | reverse complement strand
TTTTTTTTTTTTTCATCATAAATGGGTATTGAATTTTGTAAAACACTTTCTGTGCATCTATTGAGATAATCATATGGTTTTTAATCTTTCAATTTGTTAATGTGATGTATCACATTAATTGGTTTGCCAATATTGAAGAATCCTTGCATCCCTAGGATAAAGCCCACTTGGTCATGATGAATGATCTTTTTAAATGTTGTTGGATTCTGTTTGCTAGAATTTTGTGAAGGATTTTTGCATCTATATTCATCAGTGATATTGGCCTGTAGTTTTCTTTTTTGTGTATGTGGCATCTTTGTATGATTTTGGCATTAGGGTGATGGTGGCCTCGTAGAATGAGTTTGGCAGTTTACCTTCCTATGCAATATTCTGGAAGAGTTTGAGTAGGATAGGTGTTAATTCTTCTCTAAATTTTTGGTAAATTTCAGCTGTGAATCCATCTAGTTCTGGGCTTTTGTTTGTTGGAAGATTTTTTTATTACAGCTCTGATTTTGGTGCTTGTGATGGTTCTGTTAAGATTTTTTAATTCTTCCTGGTTCACTTTTGGAAGGTTATACTTTTCTAAGAATTCATCCATTTCTTCCTAGTTGTTCATTTTATTGGCATATAGTTCCTGACAGTAGTCTCTTATGATCTTTTGTATGTCTGTGTTGTCTGTTGTGATTTTTCCGTTTTCATTTCTAATTTTGTTGATTTGATTCTTGTTCCTTTTTTTCTGGATGAGTCTGCCTAACTGTGTGTCTATTTTATTTACCTTCTCAAAGAACCAGCTTTTAGCTTTGTTGATTTTTTCTATAGTCTCCTTTGTCTCTTTTTCATTTATTTCTGCTCTAATTTTTATGATTTCTTTCCTTCTACTAACCCTGGGATTCCTCATTTCTTCTTTTTCTAGTTGTTTTAGGTGTGGTTAAATTATGTATTTGATTTTTCTCTTCTTTCTTGAGGTAAGCTTGGATTGCTATGAACCTTCCCCTTAGCACTACTTTTACTGAATCCCATAGGTTTTGGGTTCTCATGTTTTCATTTTCATTCATTTATATGGATACATTGATTTATTTTTGGTGACTTCTCTGGTGGCTCAGACAGTAAAGTATCCGTTTACATTGCAGGAGACCTGGGTTTGATCCCTGGGTCGGGAAGATCTCCTGGAGAAGGAAATGGCAATCCACTCCAGTACTAGTGCCTGAAAAATCCCATGGACAGAGGAGCCTGGTAGGCTACAGTCCATGGGGTCGCAAAGAGTTGGACNTTGATTTATTTTTGGTGACTTCTCTGGTGGCTCAGACAGTAAAGTATCCGTTTACATTGCAGGAGACCTGGGTTTGATCCCTGGGTCGGGAAGATCTCCTGGAGAAGGAAATGGCAATCCACTCCAGTACTAGTGCCTGAAAAATCCCATGGACAGAGGAGCCTGGTAGGCTACAGTCCATGGGGTCGCAAAGAGTTGGACACAACTGAGCAGCTTCACATTTATTTTCTGATTTCTTTTGTGATTTGTTGGTTATTCTGGAGCATGTTGTTTAGCCTCCATATGTTTGTATTTTTAATAGTTTTTTTTCCTGTCCAGTTCAGTTCAGTCGCTCAGTCATGTCCAACTCTTTGCAACCCCATGAATCGCAGCACGCCAGGCCTCCCTGTCCATCACCAACTCCTGGAGTTCACTCAAACTCATTTCCATCAAGTCGGTGATGCCATCCAGCCATCTCATCCTCGGTCGTCCCCTTCTCCTCCTTCCCCAAATCCCTCCCAGCATCAAGGTCTTTTCCAATGAGTCAATTCTTCACATGAGGTGGCCAGAGTACTGGAGTTTCAGCTTTAACATCATTCCTTCCAAAGAAATCCCAGGACTGATCTCCTTTAGAATGGACTGGTTGGATGTCCTTGCAGTCCAAGGGACTCTAAAGAGTTTTCTTCAACACCACAGTTCAAAATCATCAATATCTAATCTTACTGCATTGTGATCAGAAAACATGCTTGAAATGATTTCAATTTTTTTGAATTTACTAAGGCTAGATTTATGGCCCAGGATGTGATTTATCCTGAATAATATCCTGTGCACTTGAGAAAAAAGTGAAATTCATTGTTTTGGAGTGAAATGTCCTATGGATATCAATTAGGTCTAACTGGTCCATTGTATCATTTAAAGTTTGTGTTTCCTTGTCAATTTTCTGTTGAGTTGATCTATCCAAAGGTGTGCATGGGGTATTAAAGTCTGCCACTATTATTGTGTTATTGTTAATTTCCCCTTTCATACTTGTTATCACTTGTCTTACATATGCAGTGCTCCTAAGTTGGGTGCATATATATTTATAATTGTTATATCTTCTTCTTGGAAGGAGCCTTTGATCATTATGTAGTTTCTTTCTTTGTCTCTTTTCATGTTCTTTATTTTAAAGTCTATTTTATCTGATATGAGTATGGCTACTTCTGCTCTTAGTTGGTCTCCATTTGCATGAAATATTGTTTTCCAGCCCTTCACTTTTCTGTCTCTTGTTTGGAGGTGAGTCTCCTGTAGGTGGGTCTCTTTTTTCGTATCCATTCAGTCAGTCTTTGTCTTTTGATTGGGGCATTCAACCCATTTATATTTAAGGTGATTATTGATAAGTATGATCCTGTTGCCATTTAGTTGGTTGTTTTGGATTTAAGTTAGAAACACTTTCTGTGTTTGGATCCTTTAGCATTTGTTGAATAGCTGGTTTGGTGGTGTTGAATTCACTCAGCTTTTGCTTGTCTGTAAAGCTTTTGATTTCTCCTTCATATCTGAATGAGATCTTTAATGAGTATAGTATACTGGGATGTATATTTTTCTCTTTCATCACTTTAAGTATGTCCTGCCATTCCCTTCTAGACTGAAGGGTTTCTATTGAAAGATCAACTGTTATCTTTATGGGAATCCCCTTGTGTGTTATTTGTTGTTTTTATTTTGCTGCTTTTAATATTTGCTCTTTGTGTTTGATCTTCATTAATTTGATTAATATGTGTCTTGAGGTGTTCCAGCTTGGGTTTAACCTGTTTGGAACTCTCGATTCGTTGGACTTGAGTGGCCTTTTCCTTCCCCATTGTATGGAAGTTTTCAACTATTATATCCTCAAGTATTTTCTCATGCTCTTTCTTTTTGTCTTCTTCTGGGACTCCTATGATTTAAATTTTGGGGCATTTAAAATTGTCCCAGAGGTCTGTTGAGGTTCTTCTCATTTCTTTTAATTCATTTTTCTTTTTTTCCTTTCTTCTTCATTTATTTCCACCATTCTATCTTCCACCTCATTTATCCTATCTTCTGCCTCAGTTATTCTACTGTTGGTTCTCTCAGAGCAGTTTTTATCTCAGTTATTGTGTTATTAATTATTGATTGACTTTTTTATTTCTTCTAGGTCCTTGTTAAATATGTCTTTTGTCTTCTCAATCCTTGTCTCTAGTCTATATATCTTTAACTTCACTTTGTTTTCAAGATTTTGGATCATCTTCCCTATCATTATTCTGAATTCTTTTTCAGGTAGACTCCTTATCTCCTCCTCTTTTGTTTGGTTTGGTTATCATGTTCCTTTACCTGCTGAATATTTCTCTGCCTTGTCATTTTGTTTAGATTGCTGTGTTTCAGGTGGCCTTTCTGTATGCTGGAAGTTTGTGGTTCCTCTTTGTTGTGGAGGTTGCTCCCTGTGGCTGAGGTTGGACTATTGGCTTGTCAAGGTTTCCTGGATAAGGAGTCTTGCATCGGTGTTCTGGTGGGCGGAGCTGAATCTCTCCTTTCTGGAGTGCAATGAAGTGTCCAGTAGTGAGTTTTTAGGTGTCTATGGGTTTGGTGTAACCTTGGGCAGCTTGTATTTTAATGCACAGGGCTATGTTCCTGCATTTCTGGAGAATTAGCGTGGTATGTACTGCTCTGGAACATGTTGGCTCTTGGGTGGAGCTTGATTTCAGTGTAGGTATGGAGACTTTTGGATGAGCTCTTGTCAATTAATATTCTTTGGAGCCAGGAGTTTTCTGGGATTCTCAAGTTTTGTATTTAAGCTTCTTGCCTCGGACTTTAGTCTTATTCTTACAGTAGCCTCAGTACTTCTCCATCCATACAACACAGATGATAAAACATCTAGGTTAATGGTGAAAAAATTCCCCACAGTGAGGGACACCCAGAGAGGTTCACAGAGTTACATGGAGGAGAGAGAAGGGAGCAGGGAAAGAGTTGACCAGAAGGACAAGAGAGGGACTCAAAAGGGGACCAACCAATCTAGGCAGTAATCAGTTATTTAAGTGTTCTCCACAGCCCTCAACACCCAAAAAGATTCACAGAGTTCAGTAGAGAAGAGAAGGGAGAGGGAAGAGATAGAGGTGACATGGGAGAGAAAAGGGAGAGTCAAAGAGGAGAGAGCAATCAAGCCAGGAATCACACCCCTAAGTAAAAAATGGGTACTGAAGATTAGATTTTTAATGGTAGAAAATTGATAACAAATACCAAAAAACAGACATTAAAAATCTAGAGCAGAGGTTAGACTCCCAAAGATGTGATATTAAAAATACAAAACAAAACAAAAAATACCAAAAAAAATCAATCACAAAAATTATAAAATATATATATGAAATTTACTTTAAAAATAGGGTATTTTTTTTTGCAAGGTAGTAGTAGGTTATAACGGAGAAGGCAATGGCACCCCACTCCAGTACTCTTACCTGGAAAATCCGATGGACAGAGGAGCCTGGTAGGCTGCAGTCCATGGGGTCGCTAAGAGTCGGACACGACTGAGTGATTTCACTTTGACTTTTCACTTTCATGCACTGGAGAAGGAAATGGCAACCCGCTCCAGTGGTCTTGCCTGGAGAATCCCAGAGACAGAGGAGCCTAGTGTGCTGCCATCTATGGGGTCACACAGAGTTGGACACAACTGAAGCAACTTAGCAGCAGCAGTAGGTTATAAAAAGGAAATTTAAAGGAGCAATAAAAAACTTAAAAATAAAAAATTGTTTTAAATTGAAAAATTATAATAGTAAAAATATATTTAGGAATTTCTCTGGAGCTGTAAAGGGCAGTGTGGGGTCAATTCAGTTTCAGATAGTTCCCTGTTCCAGCTTATACTTCTTCTCAAGGTCTATACACCGCTTCCAGTGCTTAGTTAATGCTAACTACAGGGTTTTAATCTGTTGCACCTGTCACTTCCAAAGCGGTTCCCTCTTCTTTGTTTATTTTGGCTTCCTCTGTTTGCAAGTCTCTTCAATGTCTAATTTCTGCCCTAACACAAGAGGGCAAAGGTGGTCACTTATTTAGGCTCATTTGTTCAGTTGCGCTGTGAGGAGGGAGGAACACTGCAAACAAATATCACTGGTGTGTGTAGGGAGTGCTCGCAGTGTATGGACCACACTGGGTTTGCCCCAGCTCATGGCTTGTGTGCCTTCCCAGCCTATTCTGCTCAGGCTTCTGGTGGTTCTGCAGGGGAACTGTCTAAAGTGGGCCCTGGGTTTTGTGCACTTCCCAGGTCTAAGCTGCTCAGGTTCAGATTCTCAGGTACTCCACAAGGGCATAAACTCAGTTGGGCATGCGTTCTGTGCCCTTCCCAGGTCCGAGGAGCTCAGGAGACCAGGTGCTTGGTGAGTGCACTGTCCCAGGTGGGTAGTGTGTCTTAATCACCTCCGCAGTCCCAGCCTCTCAGTTTCCCAGATGCACTGCAAAGCACCGTCTAAGGCATGCCCTGTGTCTCCTCTGGGGAGCTGATATCTGGCTTCGACCTTCCTGGCAGATGTCAACCGTCCAGGATCCCAGGAAGACTTGATTAGCAACTGGGAGCCTGCTCACAGTTAGGTGGAGGATGCCATCTCTGGGGCAGAGATTGCCCCTTGCCTTCTGGCTCTGGCTATTGCCCACCTGCTTCTCTGCCTCTGGCAGGGGGATGAGCTGGTCCATTCCCGGTTAGCTCTCCTTTGGTATTTGCTCAATCTTTTGTTCTGTGAGCAGACCAGGCTGCGCCTTAGGTTAGAGTTTTTCACGGGAAAGTTCTCTCTCTCTCTCTCTTTTTTTCTTTCTCTGGCTATCCCAAAGGTTTGGTTGGGATCACATTAGCTCCCTCATATTGTCCTCAGGGAATTCAGGCCCAGTCCTTAGCTTAAGCATACAACTCGTGCCTCCCTGCTCAGCCCCCACTCTCTGGTGGTGGACACAGTCATCTGCATTACTTCTTCGCTGGGACTTGTCATAAGCTGCATATTCTGTGTGTGTGTGTGTGTGTGTGTGTGTGTGTGTGTGTGTTTCTCCTTCCAGTTATGTTGTCCTCTGAAATTACAAAACTCCTCCACAGACCCTCTGGTGAGAGGGTTTCCTGGTGTTTGGAAACTTCTCCTCCATGACTCCTTCCCTGGGATGGGTCTTCATACCTAACACTTTTGTCTCTCTTTTTGTCTCTTATATTTTGTTCTACCTCCTTTCAAAGAGAATAGGCTGCCTTTCTGGGTGCCTGGTGTCCTCTGCCAGCATGCAAAAGTTGTTTTGTGGAAGTTGCTCAGCAGTAAAATCATCTTTTGATGAATTTGTGTGGAGAAATTGGTTCCGAGTTCTATTCCTCTGCCATCTTAGGACTGCCACACCCCCCGTGGTAAGGGATTTTGAGTACTTGGCTCAACATAATATAGTCCCCAGTGTCTGTGGCCCAGACACAAATGGTAGAAAAGAGAGAATCTGAGTTTGTCCCAGACACTAAATAAGTGGGATCTCTACCAACAAGAACCAGTTCCCCCACACCAACTGGACATCCAGAAGTCAATTCACTTCTGATGCTAAATCCTCAGAGGGGACCCTGAACCCACAGGGTGAGGACTCCATCTCTGAGAACTGCCCATAATTCAGGAGTTGATCTGGAGCCCTGGGGTCATGCACAGTTGTAAACAATTGGCTATAATTTCTGAGATCCTTTGGCTATAATTTCTGAGATCCTTTGACTCACCTCCCATGTTGAACATCAGAACCACTCATTGAATTCAGATAAGCCCTTAACATACCTTGCCACTCATTATCAATGATAAAACTCAGGGACAGTAAAATGGAGGAGAAGCATAAGGCAAAGAAGGAGTAGGAAATGCTGAGTCTCCATGCCACTTCAGGACATGCCTCCCTTACAAACCCTTGATGTTATCATCTCCCTTGAAGCTCTCTGATTCTAGTGTTGGTAAGTTTCAACTGAGGATTGGATGGAGGCAAACTGATGGAATCTTTGACCATTGTTAATGGAACTCAGTATCAGTACTTACTCCTCTCCCCAGAGTAACTGGGAACTGATCACTTAACCCTCTAATCATCTGATGGCATGTTCCGAATCCAGGTGCACACAGACACTGTCTAAGGCCTCATCCTTCACTGATCTCATTACTTAGAGAACGACAATAAAATCCAAGTGTTTTAGGAGGCCTAGGGCATGAACTGGGGCAAGGATGAAATATAGATCTTTTTACTGTTCTAAAGTGGTTTTTAGGGATGGGGTAGAGTCTAGCAATAGACAGTGTCAGAGATAAAGTTCATGCTTCTGTAAAATGAGGTGAGATATTTTTATTTAAAACTGAACACATAATGACAATTTTTTGAGAGTCAAGAAATGTCCCCGGAGTTCAACTGCTCACTTTTCAGAATAAATCCAGAAAGGGCTAGCAGCATCCACCACACCCCTCTTCCTGCCCCTTCAATGGACTCACCTCTTTTCCCTTCGGTATGTAGAGGAGAGGTGAGCTGGGACTTACTCTGAGCCTGGTTGCTTGTTTCACTTCCAGGGATGATGCCCAGCATGGTGCCCAGGAGAATGAACAGGGCTGAAGAGGATCAGATTCTGCTCATGTTTGTGACCTTGCAGAGGGCATCTATGGAAAGACAGATGCTGAGAGATCAGTTTATATCCCAGCAGATGGGTAAGAACAGGTGAGAAGGAGGGGAGCGAGGAAATGGAGGATTTGGGGTCAGTCATGTACAACGTGTAATCTCCCCTGCTTCCATTGTCCTGCTTCTGCCTGTGCATGCATGTCTGCTGAGTCACTCAGTCTGGTCTGACTCTGAGATTTCCATGGACTATACTGCCAGGCTCCTCTGTCTTGTTTCTGTCTGGTGGGTCCAAATGCCAAGTACCCAGATTCTCAAACTTGACTCTGTCTGTGGTCTAATGAAAACACAGAATGTGATTCTACAGGTGGAATTTTGTCCAATATGGTCACACAAGGAGCATCCCAGCTCCTAGAGCAGCACATGGCATTGGATGGCCAGTGAGTGGATGAGAGCAGATCAAAAGCCAAGTAAGTAAACAATAGTGTGTTAGCTCAGGTCCTCCTTTACAGACTCATGCAGGTGTCATCATATGTGGGTATCAATTCCCTCTCTCTTACATTAACCCTACCTACTTCAGAAGACAGATATGACACAGGTAAGCTACCAGCAATCATTGTGGCAGCATCTCTATTGGAAAGATACCATCTCTTTACCTGGCAATGGCCCAGTCAGATGTTGAGCTAGGGGGAGAGCATCTCCATCTGGGGCACAAAACTTGATATTCTGGGTAGAAACAAAGTAAAGGGAACTGGCAAAAGGGAGGAAGAGACAAACAGCATCTCCAGAACTGACCACCCACTGTCCCTCCCCAGGTTTCACCAACAAGAGAGCTACCTCCCTGAGTGGATCCCAGGGACCTTGGAAATGACTTGCAACACTACCCCACCACAACTGTGGACTATGCAACAGTGGTTCTTAGAACAGAGGACCCGGTTGGAGTCCCAGTTCTTTCTTTTGCTAACTCTGAGATCTGGGGCCTTATTTTATAACTAAAAAAAAGCAACACTCCGAGATGTTGAGAATTTGCCAAAGATTTCAAGGAAGGGAGTAACAGCACCAGCACCCTGCATGTTCTCATTTATTTAAATACCCTGCTTGCTGATTTCCACTAGTCTAACTTCACCGATCTGAACTGAAACAGATACTCTCTGTTCTCCAGGTGCATCCATCCTAAATCCGTTAGAAGCAGAGCAGGGTAACATCATCAAAATCCCTTTACTTGGGAGAGTGGGGACCTGCCATCTTAGAAAATGAATAAAGGAGAAAAGTGCCATCTCTATGCTGCTATTCTCTTCCTTGAAGGATTCTAAGCATGATTAATAGAATAATTCAGGTAAAATGCTTACACAGAGCCTGGGATACTAAATGGTAGTTGCCCTTCTTTAATTAAAGTAAGAACTCCCTCCCACCTATGACTTCAGGGAATTGGATTCCTTAGAAAAGTGGACAACTGAGCCTCATGCCTAGTCTCCTGAGAGTCCAGGAGGACAACGTTCCCCCAAATTTGACTGAACTTAGAAGAAAGGAATGAAAGCTCATGTGGAGATTTGTATCTCCCAGGTTTAGGTGTGGCTTGGGGTGGCTATTAAGATGTCGATGATTCTGTCATGTGTTTGCTTCCTATACCCGGTAGGGCACAGTCTCTGGACAGTGAACTGGGAGGTGCCTACTGTCTGGAGAACAGTGAGAAAGACCAATATTCCCATGGACCCTCTTGATTAAGGTTTGCAGTTTCAAGCAAAAGACACCACTCCATTCAGTTTAATTTAGTATATGCATTTATTGAAATGTCTTATTGAATTATTTTTAAAAATGCATTATTATTGAAATATAGCCACAGTGTTTGAAGCTATGGAAAGGAAAATTGCAACATCACTGTAGGATTAGGAAGCTTCAACATCGCAAACCCTTCTCCCATTACTGATTCTGAGAACTGGTTGTGAGAAATTCCACTTTGGACACCCACAAAGAGAGAAGTGATGGTAGGGAGGGGGATGAAGCTGAGGATGCAGTGAGGGTATGGGTGAAGAAAAAAATCCTTCATCAAACTGCAGGCTCTATACTCTGGTCATGATGAATGTGCTCCTACATTCTTTCCTTTCTTCCTCAAATAATTAGGAACTGTTGCCTTGGAGCCAGGAGCTGAGCTCAGTGCTAGAAATAAAGGGAATACATTCTCATGGTGCTGAGAGCCATCTGGGTGAACAGAATTAGACACGTTGACCAATAGAAGTAAGGAATTAGACAGGTTCTGCTGAAGAGGGGAGGGGAGAGAAGGACTGCGAGAGACTGAACAGTTTCAGAAGCAGCCACGGCCCAGCCCTGCAGGGGTCCTCCTCCGATGTCACATTTTCTGGGAACCACTCTTCACATATCCTCTGCAAAAAGAAAGGAACTTGTTGAGTGCCATCATTTTAGCCCCAGACGTGGACACCTATCATCTTGACAGAGCCTAGAGTTTCCAAAATATACGAAACTATAGTCCCCATGATCCAAATGGCCAAGAAGAGGGAAGTGAGTTTTCCATGCCAAGGTGGGGTGCTCAGGAGCACTGCAGACCTGCCCTGGAGGGTGGTTAACCCAGTATTCCTCTCTAAGATTGAAGAGCATATGATTAGGCTTAGAATGTCATAAAAGGCATCCCGGTTTGACCTTCTGCCAAGCTGACCCCTGGAGAGCTTGCTCAGTGTGTGGTTTCACAGGACACTGCCGCCTCTTCCCCTGGGAAGCATTAAGGAGGAAGACGCTGGGCAGGTGACTGGTGTGTGGTCCCCTGAGCTCCGCCTCGTTCCCCAGTCCTTCCCCTGCCCCTGCACCCTGCGCCCTGTCTTACCACAGGGACACTGTCACTGGAGAGCAGGTCACTAAGCAGTCCGATAACGTCTGGAAGTTGTTCTTGTTCCCTTCGCAGCCGCCATATACAAATGGCTCGCAGTACCCGGTCGTGGCATTGTAGAAGTACCTGGTCACCTGTTCCTTGCAGGGGCCCTTTAATTCAGGCTGCAGGCAGAATTCAGGCTTAGAAGCTGCTGGGAAAGGAGGGGCAATGGCTCAGTTATGAGGACGGTCACCACAGCTCGTACAAGGACAACAGCTAAAACGCCAGCTTCTTTGCGATAGAGAATGCTAAGCTTATGGAGGATGGTCAGATGGAAAAGGTCATTTGAAAACCTTTCTGTGACATAATTAGGAATGTTGCTAAGGGTGACGTGATATATTAATCATGCAAATTTCAATATCTCAACATGAAGTATTTTAACAAAAATTGGTAGAACGCCTTTGCTTAGCCTCAAAAACTTCTAGAGGACTTCTCTGGTGAGCCACTGGTTAAGAATTAGCCTTCCAATGCAGGAGTCCAGGGTTCAATCCCTTTGTAAGAGGACTAAAATCCCACATCCTAAGGGACATCTAAGTCAGCAGGCCACAACTACTGTGCCTGTGGCCTGCAACTAACACCAAAAGCACCAAATAAATGCTCAAAAAAAAAAAAAAAAAAAAGTAAGAAAGAAAAGAAAACCCAGAAATACACAAACCTATAGCAATGAAAACAGGTCACAGGTAAAAATCATTCTCTATATGTCAATAATTACTGGGTCTGGGGACCTCGATTTTATAATACTGTTCTCTGCACCTTTGTATATGGCAAAAACTTTCCACTGTGAGTAAAAAATGTGAAGGAATCATGCGATAATGAAAAAGGGCATGAAAAAAACATACCAGTGTGTTACTTCTGATCCCTCAGGAGGACTGAATAAATAGAATGTTCAACTATCAATATGTTGATACTGTTATTATAAGAAGAAATATATGTGATTTTTTTGATCCTTTTTCTGACACTGAGTTCCTAAACATATTGGTATTGCTAATGTGATGAGAACAATAAAAGTGTCTTCTGGTATGTGAAGTCAGTGATTTTGGAAAGACCCTCATAAACCATAATAGGCTCCTATTGCACAGGAAAGGACTGTCTACAGGACGGTGGGCACTGGGCAATGAAGCAGGAAAAGGATCAAATATAGATCAACTATATGAATAATAAAATAATAGTCAAAAGAGGACAAGTGAAATGGCCTGGAGACTTTGCTCATATTGTCTTAACCTATATCCCATGAGACAAAGGCTGTGTTTCTTGTGTTCCTGCAGTTTCTCTGCTCTGTGGTCCTATGTCTTTCTGCTTATTTTAATATTAAAGGAATAATCATTACTTGACATATTAATATTTCCTTTGGACCAAAGGAGGTCAAGGATCATGTTCTTCTGATTAACACACTGATGGAAATGGACAAAATTGGTGGATGAAATGTGAATAGATTATTTATATTCATTACTGATAATCTGTTAAAGAATGCTTGCATATTTTTCCACTAGTCAGTTGAGGAAATTGAATATGACTTGCCCCAGAACATAGAGCATAGGGGTGGTAGAGTCAAGATAAGATACTATCATGTCATAACCCATCTGATACAATACCTGATTCAACCAGGAATTCTAAAAATACTGTTTACTTATAAGAGTTTCTGGATGCAGCATCCTACTTTCATTACTTCCCTGTCCTCAAAGCTTAGCTTACCTCACCTAAGCTCTCAAATCACAGCAGAGAGTGAGTTTGGGTTTCCCTTGACACCAAATATGTGTATCTAGACTAACATCAACCAATTCCCCAAAAGACTCCTGGGTGTCCCCCAGTCACTTAACATGCGATATGAAATCCATGCAGTTAGTACAGATCCTGCCCATTGAGGGATCACAACTGTCCTCATTTTAGTACAAACCATGTGGTCCAAAGTAGCTTATGTTTGTGATCAAATGGCTAAAATTTGGAGGTTCCATGACCACATCTCCCTGTTCAATAACTGAATGGAACTAATGACCAGACTAAGGAAAACCCTTACTGACTGTTCTCAGATTAAGTAAGAAGGTAAGTGTTAGTTGCTCAGTTGTGCCCAACTTTTTGCAACCCCATGGACTGCAGCCCACCAGGCTTCTGTGTCCATGAGATTTTCCAGGCAAGGATATTAGAGTAGGTTGCCATTTCCTTCTCCAGGGGGATCTTCCCAACCCAGGGATCAAACCCAAGTCTCCTGTACTGCAGGCAGAGTCTTTATCG
The DNA here is from genome assembly GCA_006410675.1 of Oreotragus oreotragus. Classification (NCBI taxonomy): domain Eukaryota; kingdom Metazoa; phylum Chordata; class Mammalia; order Artiodactyla; family Bovidae; genus Oreotragus; species Oreotragus oreotragus. Next base: position 407,128 of record SJYX01004828.1, on the reverse strand, counting down.
ACTGAGTTAGAGGGAAGCTCATTCTCAGATTAATAGAAATGAAAATTCAGAAAGAGTGAAATGGAGGAGGTGTGTATGATGAAGGAGGACTGTAGGTTGGCAGAGCCTTCACACCCTAGTGAGCACAGCACTCTCACATCATGTATTTGTATTTACCACTCAAAAACTCTGAATCCCAATATTTATGCAGGTTTGAGGTTTCAAAGCAAAGAAGATCTAAAGAGGCTCTTGATGAAAGAGGAGAGTGAAAAAGTAAGCTCCAGTAGATGGTGATGTACAGGAAAGCCTGCAGTGCTGCAGTCCATGGGGTCACAAAGAGTCAGACACGACTGAGAGACTGAACTGAACTAACTGAAATGAGGTTTCAAGAAACAGGCATATTGGTTGAATCATTGGCCATTGGTGATCTCAATCTCAGTGACCTACTCTCTCTCCAGAGGTGCAGAAAATACAAAACCTTTCTTACCATTTTTGAGTATTTGTGTTAGGAACTCCTCGACTGTATGGTTCTCGAGCTGCGTTCCAGAAATCATCACCTGACCTATGAAAGAGAGTAAATTGCAAGAGTTTCAGGAGGCCTGGTCCTTAAAACAGGGAAAGGATCAGATATAGAAAATGACAGTCAGAAAGGACAAGGGAAGGAGCCTGGAGACTCTAGTAAAACTGTCTCAGGCTTGGTCCCACAGCCTGCCACCCAAGGGCTGCGTTTCTTGCTTTCCTTGCAGTTGCTCTCCTCAGTGGCTCCACATCTTTCAATTTGTTCTCTTAATAGAGAAATAATCCTTATTTGATAAAGAAATAGTTTTAATTTTCCAAAACAAGTAGGTAGATAAAGTGTTTTCAGATTAACACATCGTAGTGGAAAATGGACAAATCTGGTTATGAAGTGGGAAGAAACTGTTTATATTCATGACTCATCATCAGTTCAAAGACCTCATGTAAGAAACTTTCCCTATTCGGATGAGGAAACTAAAGATGGCTTGCCCCGTGACACAAGCATGTGGGTGGTGGGATCAGGACAAGATACTGTCATATCACAACCCATTGATACACTATTGATTCTGCTTGGAGCTTGAAAATACAGGTAACTGATAAGAGTTTTGGGTGCAGTGTCCTACTCCCACTACTCAGCTCCCCAAGCCCCATGTGAGCCCTCAAATCACAAGGCAGGGTGAGTCTGGGGTTTTTCCTGACTGCAAAGATATGGTTTCTGCACCAACCCCACCCAATTCCCAATACCTAGTCAATTGACTAGGTATCCCACTATCAATTGACTTCTGAGACCATACCTGTGGAGTTAGTGCCCATGCCACAGGTTGAGGTATCAAGACTTTCTTGACATCAGATGCCAGCCATGTGGTTCAACACACTCTTATTTCTGACCAAGTAACTAAAAGTGGGAGTTTACATGACCCAACCTCCATGGTCAATATTGCATCGAACCGGTGACTGAACTCAAGAAAACCTATACTTACTGTCCTCAGAATAATATACAGGAGAAAACTCAGAAACAGTGAAATGGAAGAGACATGGAGGGCAAAGAAAGAGTGGAGTTGTGGGGAGCCTTCATGCCCAGAGAGCACAGCACCCTCACATCACCAGCATTGGTTCCCACCCATAAGCTAGCTGAATGCCAGAATTTATGGAGTTTTATTTTTATTTTTTAACTTTTATGGAGGTTTCCATTAACAGGGGTATTGATTGAATCTTTGGGCAGCGATGACTGATCTCACCCCCAGTGCCCTCCCTTCTCCCTACAGGTGAAGGAGTTTCAAACCTTGAATTCCATTATTGATTATGTCAGCCAATCCTTTTAGTCCATGAAATATCTTGGTACCTATGAAAGACAAAAACACCAAATTTTTCAGGAGTCTTGGACCATGAACCAGGAAAAAGATCAAATATGGATAATAAAATGATAGTCAAACGTGGGCAAGGGAAAGGGCCTGGATACTCTGATCATTTTTCCCAGGTCATTGTGATTAAATTTTATAAGAGAAAAAAATCATTACTTGGTACATAATTATTCTTTCTGGCCTCAAGCAAGTAGGCAGAGAAATTATTTCAAATGAACATATCCACAGGAAAATTATCAAAATTGGCCGTGAATGTGAATAAATTCTTTATATTTATGACAGGTAATATATTTAAAGAATCCCTGTAGTAGGTATCTGCTGTTTGGATGAGGAAGCTCTAAACAACTTGCTCTAGGACACATAGCATGTGTGTGGCAGGTCAGGACAAGATATGGTCAGGTCACAGCCCATTTGATACACTATCCTGCTCTTCCAGGAACTGAAAATACCAATAACTGCTGAGAGCTTCTGGGTGCAGTGTGCCACCTGCATTACTCCCTCGTCCCCAGAACTCACATGAGCTCCCAAAGCACGCAGAGTGTGAGTCTGGGTTTCCCTGAGCCAAATACGTGGTGTCTCTAGCAACAACATCCAGTTCCCCAAACACCCACTTGGTGTCTGCAAGTCAATTTTATTCCGATACAAAATCCCGGGAGTTAGTACAGATTTCGCACGTTGCAGGCTCAAAACTGTCCTCAATTCAGATGACAGTGAAGTGGTTGTGATTTGACAAAGCAGCTAATGCTCGGAAGTACCATTACCCCACCCCAAGTTCCATAACTCAATAAATCTGACGACCAGACTTAGGAAGACCACTCCCATACGGATCTCACGTTATTATTAAGGATAAATCTAGGCACAGCAAAAATGAGTGAGATTGGCAGGGCAAAGTGGAAGTGGAGTTGTGAGGAGCCTCCATGTCCTAGAAAACACTGGATCCTCATATCACTGTCGTGTGATACCACCCCAAAATCTCCCCGAATGCCCATATTTATGAATTTTCATTGAGGTTTCACTAAACAGGCATACTGATTGAATCATTGGTCAGTGGAGATTGTTTTCAATCCCAGTGCCCTCCCCTCTCCCCAGAGGTGGAAAAAGTTCAAACCTTTAACCACACCGTCGATGACATGGGAAATCACATCTATTATTGAACGCTTCTCAGGTCCCCTTCTATGGCTTGTCTCCAAACCTATGAAAGACAGTAGATTCCAGGAGTTTCAGGAGGCTGGACTCTTGTACCAGGACAAGGATCAAATGTGCATAATAAAGTAATAGTCAGCACTGGACAAGGAAGGGGACAATATCGATAATAAAATAGTACTCAAAAGAGGACAAAGGAAAAGGCCTGGAGACTTTACCTTGGTCCCAGTGGCAAACCCACACTGGGCTCTGTGTGTTTCTTGTTTTCTCTGCAATGGATTTTCTCACTCATCCCAGGTTTTTCTGGTTATAGTTGTAATAGAGGAATAATTGCTCTTTGACACCTAAGTATACTTTCTTGCCCAGAGTAAGTAGGTAGAGAAATCGTTTTCAGATGAACACATCTTGGTGGAAAATGCACAAAATTCACCATAAAATGTGACTCAACTCTTTATATTCATGACTAGTTTCTGTTCAAAAACCCATGCAACATGTATCCCCTGTTTCAATGAGAAAATTGCAGATGACTCACCCTAACACATGTAGATATCTGGGTCAGGTCAAGACACTGTCACATTACCACCCATTTGATACAGTACCTGATTCTGCCAGGAACTCTGAAAATACAGATAACTGAGAGTAGTTTCTGGGTGCAAGGTCCTATTTTCATGAATCCCTCCTTTTGGAGCATAACCTGAGTCCCTGAATCACAGGGGAAAATGAGTCTTGGCTTTACTATGACAACAAATGTGTGGTCCTTTAAGAGCAACCGAGTCCCCAAACACCCAGTGGGTGTCTAGCACGTCAATTTACATCTGGTTTGAAATCTGTGGAATTAGTGCAGACTCTGTAGGTTGAGGACTCAAGACCGTCCTCAACTCAGCTGCCACCCCTGAGGTCCCGAGTCGCTCATGCTTGTGATCAAATGGCGAAAATTGGGATGTCCATGACCCCACCTTCAAAATCAACAGCCCAATAGAATCGGTGGATGAACTTAGGAAAAACACTTGCTTACACTTCCCAGATAACAGTGCAAAATATAACTCAGGGCGGTAAAATGGAAGAGATGTGTGTGCAAAAGGGGAAGGAGCTGTGCCCAGCCTCTGTGCCCTAGTGAGCACAGCACCCTCACATCAACTGCCTGTATTCAAAAACACACAAGCTCTCTGAGCTGTTTTCATGTGTTTCTTCCTGCTGCTGCTGCTGCTGCTGCTAAGTCACTTCAGTCGTGTCCGACTCTGTGTGACCCCATAGACGGCAGCCCACCAGGCTCCCCCATCCCTGGGATTCTCCAGGCAAGAATACTGGAGTGGGTTGCCATTTCCTNAGGAAAGTGAAAAAGTCAGCTCTGGGATATGTTGATGGACAGGGAGGCCTAGCGTGCTGCAGTCCATGGGATCGCAAAGAGTCAGACATGACTGAGTGACTGAAGTGAACTAGCTGAAATGAGGTTTCAAGAAATAAGCTTATTGATTGAATCATTGGCCATTGGTGATTGATCTCAATCTCAGTGACTTTTCCTGTCCCCAGAGGTGCAGAAAATGCAAAACCTTTCTTACCATGTTTGAGTATTTGGGTTAGGAACTCCTCGACTGTATGATTCTTGAGTTGTGTTCCAGAAATCATCATCTGACCTATGGAAGAGAGTAAATTGCAAGAGTTTCAGGAGGCCTGGTCCTTGAAACAGGGAAAGGATCAAAAATGGACAAGAAAATGACAGTCAGAAAGGACAAGAGAAGGAGCCTGGAGACTCTAGTAAAACTGCCTCAGGCTTGGTCCCACAGCCTGCCACCCAGGGCTATGTTTCTTGCTTTCCCTGCAGTTGCTCTCCTCAGTGGCTCCACATCTTTCGATTAGTTTTCAAAATAGAGAAATAATCATTATTTGATAAAGAAATAGTTTTAATTGTCCAAAGCAAATAGGTAGAGAATTCTTTTCAGGTTAACACATCATNTTGGTCCCACAGCCTGCCACCCAGGGCTGCGTTTCTTGCTTTCCCTGCAGTTGCTCTCCTCAGTGGCTCCACATCTTTCGATTAGTTTTCAAAATAGAGAAATAATCATTATTTGATAAAGAAATAGTTTTAATTGTCCAAAGCAAATAGGTAGAGAATTCTTTTCAGGTTAACACATCATGGTGGAAAATGGACAAATCTGGTTATGAAATGGGAATAAATTGTGTATGTTGATGTATGACAAAACCAATACAATATTGTAAAGTAAAAATACATAAATAAATAAATTTTAAAAAACAAAGAACTCATGTAAGAAATTTCCTCTGTTCAGATGAGGAAGCTACAAATGACTTGCCCCACAACACAAGCATGTGGGTGGTGGGATCAGGACAAGATACTGCCATATCACAACCCACTGAAACACTATAGATTCTGCTTGGAGCTTGAAAATAGAGATAACTGGTAAGAGTTTCTAGGTACAGTGTCCTACTTTCACTACTCACCTCCCCAAGCCCCATGTGAGCCCTCAAATCACAAGGCAGAGTGAGTCTGGGGTTTTTCTTGACTGCAAAGATATGGTTTCTGCGCCAATCCCATCCAATTCCCAATACCCAGTGGGCGCCCCACTGTCAATTGACTTCTGATACCATATCTATGGAGTCAGTGCCAATGCCACAGGTTGAGGTATCAAGACTCTCCTGACTTCAGATGCCAGCCATGTGGTTCGCATACTTCTGACCAAGTAACTAAAAGTGGGTGTTTCCATGACCCCACCTCCATGCTCAATAACTCAATCAAACTGGCTACTGAACTCAGGGAAACCTATACTTTCTGTCCTCAGAATAATATACAGGAGAAAACTCAGAAACAATGAAATGGAGGAGACATGGAGGGCAAAGAGAGAGTGGAGGTGTGGGGAGTGTTCATGCCCCAGAGCACAGCACCCTCACGTAACCACCACTGGTTCCCACCCATGAGCTCTCTGAATGCCAGAATTTACAGAGTTTCATTTTTATTCTTTTAATTTTTATTGAGGTTTCCATCAACAGGGATATTGATTGAATCTTTGGGCAGCAATGACTGATCTCAACCTCAGTGCCCTCCCTTCTCCCTACAGGTGAAGGAGTTTCAAACCTTGAATTCCATTACTGATTATGTCAGCCAATCCTTTTAGTATACTGGATCCCAGTCCATGAATAATCTCGGTACCTAAGAAAGACAAAAAGTCCACAATTTTCAGGAGTCTTAGACCATGAACCNTTCTCCCTACAGGTGAAGGAGTTTCAAACCTTGAATTCCATTACTGATTATGTCAGCCAATCCTTTTAGTATACTGGATCCCAGTCCATGAATAATCTCGGTACCTAAGAAAGACAAAAAGTCCACAATTTTCAGGAGTCTTAGACCATGAACCATGACAAGGATCAAATATGGATAATAAAATGATAGTCAAACGTGGACGAGGGAAAAGGCCTGGACAGTCAGCTCATTTTCCCAGGTCGTTCTGATTAATTTTTATAAGAGAGGAATAAACATTATTTGACACATAAATATCCTTTCTGATCCAAGCAAGCAGGTAGAGAAATTATTTCAAATGAACATATCCACAGGAAATCACCATGATTTGCCATGAATATGAATAGTAAAGTAAAGTAAAGTTACTCAGTCGTATCCAACTCTTTGTGACCCCATGGGCTGCAGCCCACGAGGCTCCTCAGTCCATGGGATTCTCCAAGCAAGCATACTGGAGTGGGTTGCCATTTCCTTCTCCAGGGGATNAAAAAAAAAAAAAATCTAATATAATCAATCTGATTTTGGTTTTGACCATCTGGTGATATCAATGTGTAGAGTCTTCTCTTGTGTTATTGGAAGAGGGTGTTTGCTATGACCAGTGCATTCTCTTGGCAAAACCGTATTAGCCTTTGCCCTGTTTCATTCCATATTCCAAGGCCAAATTTGCCAGAATGTGGTCCACTGGAGAAGGGTATGGCAAACCACTTCAGTATTCTTACCTTGAGAACCCCTCGAACAGTATGAAAAGGCAAAATGATAGAATACTGAGAGAGACACTCCCCAGGTGAGTAGGTGCCCAATATGCTACAGGAAATCAGTGGAGAAATAACCCCAGAAAGAATGAAGGGAGGGAGCCAAAGCAAAAACAATATGCAATTGTGGATATGACTGGTGATAGAAGCAATGTCCAATGCTGTAAAGAGCAATATTGCATAGGAACCTGGAATGTCAGGTCCATGAATCAAGGCAAATTGGAAGTGGTCAAACAGGAGATGGCAAGAGTGAACGTCGACATTCTAAGAATCAGTGAACTAAAATGGACTGGAATGGGTGAATTTAATTCAGATGACCATTATATCTACTACTGTGGGCAGGAATCTCTTAGAAGAAATGGGGTACCCTTCATGGTCAATAAAAAAGTCTGAAATGCAGTACTTGGATGCAGTCTCAAAAATGACAGAATGATCTCTATTCATTTCCAAGGCAAACCATTCAATCTCATGGTGATCCAAGCCTATGTCCCAACCAGTAACGCTGAGGAAGCTGAAGTTGAATGGTTCTATGAAGACCTACAAGACCTTTTAGAATTAACACCCCAAAAAGTTCTGTTTTCATTACATTTTACTACTACCCAAATTATTATACAATTTTATAATCTCACCCACAATGTATGAGTTATTTTCACCATATTTGATATTGCTACATTTTAATAAGTGTTAGCCATTCTGAGAGTGTGTAGTAGTATACCATTGTGGTTTAAATCTATATTTCCCTAATGTTTAATGATGCTAAACATTTTTCATGTGCTCATTTGCATTTGTTTGTCCTTATTAGTGAAATGTCTGCTCTTATCTGTTGCTCACTTTATAACTGGATTGTATCTTGTTTGTTCATTTTACTGTTGATTTTTGAGAGTTCTTTGCATATTTTAAATTCAAGTCCTTTGTTGAACCTGTGATTTTCAAATACTGCCATCCACTCTGTAATTTGTCATTTTATCTTCTTCACAGGGTTTCTCAAAGAGCAAGTAGTTTTAATATTGATAAGGTATTTTATGCTCTTAAACGAGGAACAGGACAATATTCTGTTTCTTGGAGATTTCTTGCAGTATTTTATCAAATTCTATGAGGTTCCCCAGTATTCTTATCTCTAATGTCAGTGTCATTTCTAGTAAATCAAATCCTCAAGCTAAAGAAAGTGCAGTGATTCCTACAGCTTATCTTTGAGAAAACTCACTTGCAACTATTGATTATAAACTTCAGTATACTGAATTATTTCTTTGCATTGTTTATCCATATGAGTCTATAAAAGAGCCAAGTCATGGGTAGGCCAAGTCATGGATCCCTAAATGTATGGGACATCTGGTGATCAGGTTTCCCACTTTTCCCTGTGTACTTTCATAGCCCTGTCTCTTATACACATCTCATGACTCACAGCACGCCAGGTCTTCCTATCTATCACCAACTACCAGAGTTCACCCAAACTCATGTGCATCAAGTCGGTGATGCCATTCAGCCATCTCATCCTCTGTCGTCCCCTTCTACTCCTGCCCCCAGTCCCTCCTGGAATCAGGAATTTTTCCAATCATTCAACATTTCGCATGAGATGGCCAAAGTATTGGAGGTTCAGCCTCAGCATCAGCCCTTCCAATGAACCCGAGGACTGGTCTCCTTCAGGATGGACTGGTTGGATCTCCTTGCAGTCCAAGGGACTCTCAAGAGTCTTCTCCAACACCACAGTTCAAAAGCACCAATTCTTCAGCACTCAGCTTTCTTCACAGTTCAACTCTCACATCCATACATGACCACAGGAAAAACCATAGCCTTGACTAGACGGACCTTTGACAGCAAAGTAATATCTCTGCTTTTCAATATGCTATCTAGGTTGGTCATAACTTTCCTTCCAAGGTTGAATGTTGAGCTTTAAGTGAACTTTTTCACTCTCCTCTTTCACTTTCATCAAGAGGCTTTTGAGTTCCTCTTCACTTTCTGCCATAAGGGTGGTGTCATCTGCATATCTGAGGTTATTGATATTTCTCCCGGCAATCTTGATTCCAGCTAGTGTTTCTTCCAGTCCAGCGTTTCTCATGATGTACTCTGCATATAAATTAAATAAGCAGGTTGACAATATACAGCCTTGACATACTCCTTTTCCTGTTTGAAACCAGTCTGTTGTTCCACGTCCAGTTCTAACTGTTGCTTCCTGACTTGCATATAGGTTTCTCAAGAGGCAGGTCACGTGGTCTGGTATTCCCATCTCTTTTGGAATTTTCCACAGTTTCTTGTGATCCACATAGTCAAAGGCTTTGGCATAGTCAATAAAGCAGAAATAGATGTTTTTCTGGAACTCTCTTGCACTTTCCATGATCCAGTGGACCTAATACCTAAAAATCATCAAATCCTCAAAAATCTTTAAAGAAAGGAGAAAAACTGTTGAGATTTCCTCATGTGACCGAGAAGGTACCTGAGATAACAAGAAATAAAGTAATTTGCCTAGGTCATAGCTTGTAGAGAGGGGATTAGGACCCAGGGATCTGACTTCAGAGTTTGTGCATATGCACTCTGCTGCATTGCAAGCTGTAAAGTTGAGTGCACACGTCAGGGGTGACACACCCACAGTCCTTTCACTCATCCTTGTGTTTACTTGCAGTTAAACCCATGCAGCACACTTGAGAAGGGCAGGAGCTCTTTACACCGAGTTACCCCAGGACAGAGGGACATGAGGAGAAAGTTACACACAATAGCCATTGCAAGGGGAGGGTCTGCTCTCTCCTGAGATATTTCATGTGAATGATATCATTTAGCCTCAGGTGAATCCAGCAACATCTGGATCCTCATCCCGTTGTGTCAAGGAGAAAGCCAAGGCTCAGAGAGGTAAAGCCACTTGCTCAGGACACACAACCTGCAGATGGTACAAGTCATTAATAGACTTGAGTTCAAGAGGCCCCCTGGCCCTTTGCCTCTTCCTGCTCAATCTGTCCACCTGAGACCAGGGAGCAGCAGAGACTCCCGCTAAGAGCACAAACTCCTTTTATCTGCCCCCTCCTCTCTCATCTGTCTGTCTTTCTCAACCAGTGTCTTCCTGTCCTGTCCTCACTTTTGCCCAGTTTAAAGCAACGTCCCCCGCCCTGCCCAGTCCCCTGGAACAGAAGCTTCCTGATGGGCTGATCCTCTCTCCACATCCCCCCACCCTGTGTCATGTATAACTGAGATCTCTGATTAGGAAGCTTCCCCCTTCCTGGGGGCATCTTCAGAGAAATCACAAGACAGGAAAATCACAGGGTTTATATCTAGGTAAACCAGAGAACACAAAACTCTGAAATCACAACATATCTCCTCCTCATATTCAGTTTTTCCATGCAATCTAATGCCACATTCTGAAAGGATGGAATGTATCCGGGGCATGCAGAGTATGTTTAGAATTTTCTGAGGCTTTGTCCAGTGAGGATCATTGATATTCAAAGCATTAGGGCTCAATTTCAGGCTAACTGATAAAACAGCACCTGGCTTTTTGGAAATAAGTAGTTTACTTTCTTAAAATGGTGTTGTGAATACTATTTTTATTAGAATTATTTTCAGGCTTAAAAGGAAAAAAACACAACCAGAGATTGCAAATCTGACTAGCATCCAAGTGTTATTAACCTACACCATTTATAATTTTGAAACATTTCCGGGATTTAGCAGTGGGAGACTTTATAAAAAATGAACTTTTCACATTGTTGGGAAAAGTAATTGATCTGGCAACACACTCCTGCCATTTAACAAGAACCCTCTTCTGCCCTTGGGATTCTCCAGGCAAGAACACTGGAGTGGACACACATTCCCTTCTCCAGGTGATCTTCCCAATGCTGGGATCAAACTTGGGTCGTCTGCATTGCAGGCAGATTCTCTACCATCTGAGCCACCAGGGAGCTGTGGGTCTCAACTCTGAGCAAGCTTCAGATTCCATTAGACATTTGTTGAAACACAGATCTGAGCCCTCCACTGTCTGAGGTTTGAAACCCCAGGTCCTCTTTTTCAGCCTTGTGTCACTTTCATCATATCTGGGCCTCAATGCCCTGACCCCCCTCACCTACCTGGGATGACAGGGGTGACACAGGACAGCTTCCTGCAACCATTGCCACAGCTTCTCCCCTGGATGGACGCTTGCTCTTTTTCAGGCCTTGGTCCAGGCAGGAACTGAACTGGAGAAGGTTAGGCCTCCTGGAGTATAACCCTCTTTATGCATTGAAAAACGAGTAAGGGGAGGGGGCCGAAGAGAAGCAGGGAAGTGAATAAGTCTCCACCGCATGACCACTTGCTGTCCCTCTCCTGGTCTTGCAAACATGTGCTGCCTGCATGAGTGGACTTCAGGGGACCTTGGAAGACTGCCTAGAGCCACCTTCATCCTCCTGCTCTCCCTCATTGGTGATGGGGCCACAGGACCTCAGTTAGGGTACCAGCTCTTGTAATCCTAACATTGTGCCTCAGGATTTAAATCTCCCAGAACCTCATGTCTTCCGGTGTCATCTGAGATCCGTGCTTCCCACATCATGTGGCAGCCGTGGAAGCAATGGAGGCACCTGGCATGTATATCTTCTCTGGAGAAGTGAAAGTCCTTTGTAGTAGTAATAGTAGCAGTAATGAGTAATTACATCAGGGAAAACTTAAATTCCTCACTGTGGCAGGCATTACCCTAAGCACCTAACACGTAAAACTCATCGAATCCTCAGAAAATTTTAAAGAAAGGGGAGAAACTCTTGTTACTTCCTCATGGCACTGAGGAGGTACCTGAGATAACTGGAAATAAAGTAATTTACTTAGATCATAGGTTGTAGAGAGGGGATTGGGACCCAGGGATCTGACTTCAGAGTCTGTGCACATGCACTCTGCTGCATTGGAAAGCTGTAAACCAGAGTGCACACATCAGGGGTGACACACCCACACTCCCTTTGCTCATCCTTGTGAGTTTACTTGTAGTTAAAACCACGTAGCACACTTTAGAAGGGCAGTGCATCTTAATTTTGAGTTACCCCAGGACAGAAGGACATCAGTAGCCAGTTACACACCAAAGAGCCAGTGTGAGGGGAGGGTCTGCTCTCTCTTGAGATATTTCACATGAATGATTTCATTTAGCCTCAGGTGACCCCAAAACATCTGGATCCTCATCCCATTGCGTCAAGGAGAAAGCCGTGGCTCAAGAGGGGAAGCCACTTGCTCAGGACACATAACCTGCAGATCATAAAATGATTAATAGACTTTAGTTCAAGAGGCCCTCTGGCCCTTCCCCTCTTCCTGCCTCAATCTGTCCACCTGAGACCAGGGAGCAGCAAGACTCCCTCTAAGAGCAAAAACTCCTCTTATCTCCACCCCCCCTCATCTGTCTATCTTTCTCAACATGTGTGCTCCTGTCCTGTCCTGTCCTCACTTTGGCCCAAGTGAAAGCACACCCCTCCAGTCTTCTGGAACATAAGCTTCCTGATGGGCCGATCCTCTCTCCACATCCCCCCGCCTGTGTCATGTATAACTGAAATCTCTGATTAGGAAGCTTCCCCCTTCCTGGGGCATCTTTAGAGAAATCACAAGACACAAAAATGACAGGGTATCTATCCGGATAAACCAGAGAACCCAAAAGTCTGATATCAGGTCATATCTCTGCTCAGTCATATCATGTTCAGTAATTACCTCTAAAAAATGAGAAATTTGAATTCCACGCTATCTAATGCCACATCCGGAAAAGATGGAATGTATCCCAGGTATGCAGGAGATGTTTAGATTTTTCTGAGGCTTTGTCCAGTGAGCATAATTTATATTCAAAGCATGTGGTCAGTTTCAGGCTAAAGGATAAAACAGCCCCTGGCTCTTTGGAAACAAGAAGTTTACTTTCCTAAAATGGTGTTGTGAATACTATTTTTACTAGAATTATTTTCAGGCTTAAAAGGGAAAACACAAAGCAGAGATTGCAAATATGGCTAGCATCTAAGTATTCTTAACCCACACAGTACCATTTACAATTTTTAAACATTTCCAGGATTTAGCAGTGGGAGATTTTATAAAAAAATGAACGTCTCACATTGTTGGGAAAAGTAAGTGATCTGACAACACACTCCTGCCATTTAACAAGAACCTTCTTCTGTCCATGGGTTTCTCCAAGCAAGAATACTGGAGTGGACACACATTCCTTTCTCCAGGTGATCTTCCCAATGCTGGGATCAAACTCTGTTCATCTGCATTGCAGGCAGATTCTCTACCATCTGAGCCACCAGTGAGCCGTGGGTCTCAACTTTGAGCGAGCTTCCAAATCCATTAGACATTTGTTGAAACACAGATCTGAGCCCTCCACAGTCTGAGGTTTGATTTGGTAAGACATGGTTGGGGCCTGAGTATCTGCATCTACCAGGTTTCTGGGACTGAGAGTGCTGCTCAAGGGACCATTTTCTGAATGCCATGAACTAAGCGAAGGAGAGCTGCTCCCTTCTCAGGAGGGGAGTGTTCTCTCCAGTTTCCATAATCCCCGCCGTTCCTTGTTGTCCCTCCAGCCTCCACCCCCACTCTAAATATGTCCAGCCATATTACTCACCTGGTCCTGGGGCATTTAACATTGTGACCCTATGGGATGGGCTCACAGTAAGTGTTCAGGAAAAGGTGTTAGTTGATTTTTAGCCACTCTGTCATGTACATGATCACCATATGTCTGGGACAGACCTCCCTGATCTTGACACTGTTATTCTTTGCTTTGCAGCTGTCAAATACAAATGTCTTTAAGAACCCAGACCCGGCCTTGTAGAAGTGTCTGATTATTTTGGCCTTGCAGGGACTCGTGTATGGAGATAGCAGGCAGAAGTCCAGTCACAGGGCTGCAGAGATGGGAGGATCTGGGTCAAATAGGAAGATGATCCTCACCGTTTGGTACACCAGGTGAACAACTGNGAGAAGTATCTGATAATTTTCCCTTTGCAGGGACTCGTGTATGGGGATAGCAGACAGAAGTCCAGTCACAGGGCTGCAGAGATGGGAGGATCTGGGTCAAACAGGAAGGTGATCCTCACCATTTGGTCCACCAGGTGAACAACTGAAACCACCAGTTTGTTTGCAGTAGAGATGGTAGGGGTGCGGGGGGGTGACTGTGAAAAGGCCCTTTGATATCCTCTGTCCAGGGCATTATTACCAATGTCATTAGGTGTCACACTGACAGGATAATACTGGAAATAATTACATGTTGTTACTGAATATCTATAGATTTATTGACATTATGCTACTGATTAACTCCAAAAGAACAAGGGAGGATACTTATTGTGAATATTCTCCATATGTTGAGAATGATCAGAGCTGCACAATGGCCTGTGAGTTTATGATACTATTTTCTGGACATATGTGTGGTGGAAACATTTCACCATTGGAAAAGAAAGTGTGACATGGGATAACCAACAGTAGAGCACATGGAACGCTGCTCAGTGTTATTTGGCAGCCTGGGTGGGAGGGGAGTTCGGGGGAGAATGAATACATTTATACATGCCGCTGAGTTGCTCTGCTGACCACTCAAAGCTATCACAATATTGTTAATCGACTGTGTCGTTAGTCACTCAGTCAGTTCCAACTCCTTGCGACCCAATCGACTGCAGCCTACTAGGCGCCTCTGTTCATGGAATTCTCCAAGCAAGAATACTGGAGTGGGCTGCCATTTCCTTCTCCAGTCATGACTGCTAATCCTTTCAAAAAAAAATCATGTAACCTGGCCAATTGTTCATGTGAGGACACTGCAAATGACTTGCCCCAGGACACAAAATGATTGAGTGTTAAGATCAGGACAAGTTACAACCCATTTAATCAAGTAGCTTTTTCTCCAGGAATTCTGAAACAGAAGAAACTGGGAAGGGGTTCTGAGTGCTCTGTTCAACATAATATTGTCCTGTCACTGAGCCTCACCCCAGACACAAATGGCAGAAAAGAGTGAGTCTGCATTTTGTCCCTGACACCAAACATGTGGATCTCTGCCAGCAACAACCAGTTTCCCACACCCACTGGGCATCCAAGAGTCAATTTACTTCTGACACTAAATCCAAAGAGGTGGCCCAGACATCACAAGATGAGGGCTCCATCCCTGAGGATGGCCCACACTCTCAAGTGTTGATCATAATTTCTACTGTCACTTACTTGTGTGACTGATTGGCTATAAATTTGCAGATTCACCTCCCATGTTCAACAACTTACTAGAAATATTCAGAGAACTCGGGAAAGCCATTTACTTACTGTCCCCAGGTATTATAAAACATTAAAACTCAGGAACAGCCTAACGGAGAAGAAGCATCTGGTAAATGGAAAGTTGGGGGTGAAAGCCTCAAGACCTCTCGGGACTCCCCCCTTCTCAATCTCTTGATGTTATCACCTTCCCTGAGGCTCTCTGAACCCAGCATTCATGGGTTTTAGTTGAGGGTGGAGGCAGGCTAGTTGATACAATCATTGGCCATTTGTGATTAAACTCTGTATCAGTACTCTGTACAGTCCTCAGAGGGACTGAGGGGTGATAGTTTTAACCCTATAATTAGCTGATGGAAAATTCTGAAGTCCAGTCCCATCCAGACTCTATCTCAGGTCCCATCCTTCACTTATCTCATGATTTATAAAAATACATAAAGTTCCAAGACTTTCAGGTTGCCTGGAGCATGAACAGAGACAGGAATCAAATATGGATCTTCTTATGACACTACAGTGGGATCAGGGGCAAGGCAGTGACAAGGAATATTGCATCAGTTATGAGGTCCCTGATCTAGTAGAGTCAGGTCAGTCACTGATTCTTCATAATTGAACATATAACGTGACCTTCTGAGAGTCAAGTAATGTCGCTGGAGTGAAAACTACCCAATTTACCAGAAGAAATCCAGAGAGTTTGCTGCAGCCACTTGCAACCCCCTACTCTCTCCCTCCAACCCTGGTCTCGCCACCTGTGGTTTTGGGATCAGAGGACCTCAGTTTGTGTCCCAGTTCTGCCTTTTCCTAACTGTGTGACCTGTGGCCTGAAACTTCCCTCATCTTCATTTGTTACATAAGATCATGCTGCTGACATCCTGGGGCCATTTTGAAAGCACTGACTATGGCCTCCATAGACATATATTCTTTTCCCGGCAAAGCCAAAGTCCTTTGAGATGATAATAATAATGGCTAATGATGATAGTTAATACTTAACTCTTTTAACCAGAGAGTCAAATAATGGCATGGTGGGGTGGAGAAAGGCCTGGACTGGGTGAGCTCACTCACTGAAGTAAGAAGAGGGCTTTCGGTTACCTCTGAGGAAGAAGGAGACATATTTGGAAGAGAGACTGTGACTTCACTCTGGCACTCGAGGAACTTCCTGATGCGGAACTTCTTTTACAGGGGAAACTACAACATCCTGTCCTATTTGCTGCTTGTCTTTACTATTGTTGACAGCACATTTAAAGAGCAGTCAGGAGCCAAGGAAACTAAAACTCTATGTGCCCCTCAACAATTTGCCTTGTTCTGTGGTGTTCAAAGCATGTGAGGGTTCTCAAAAGGAAACAAAGCTGGGGTTCTCTTAATGCAGAGACCATCACCCTCTTTTAGAAAGAAAGAATCTGCGTTTCTGAGAGATGAAATGTCTTGCCCAAGTCCACACAGCAGCATAATGAATGACTTAAGACAATCTCTTTCCATTAATACCAAGTCATGATCCCACTGTTCTTGTTCCATCCATAAGGCCTGTCTGACTCTTTTGTGATCTCATTGACTGTAGCCCTCCAGGCTCCTCTGCCCATGGGATTTCCCAGACAAGAATACTGGAGTGGATTGCGATTTCTTTCTCCAGGGGATCTTCCCAAACTAAGTGTCTACCCTGTTCTCCTCCACTGGCAGGAGAACTTTTACCACTGAGCCACGAGGGATGCCCTCAGGAAAAGTTCGTTGTTGTTCAGCCACTAAGTCGTGTCCCACTCTTTGGGACCCCAT
The DNA here is from genome assembly GCA_006410675.1 of Oreotragus oreotragus. NCBI lineage: Eukaryota > Metazoa > Chordata > Mammalia > Artiodactyla > Bovidae > Oreotragus > Oreotragus oreotragus. Next base: position 390,224 of record SJYX01004828.1, on the reverse strand, counting down.
GGAGTATAGATGTCAGTCTTCCCTGTCCTTCACTATCTCTCAGAATTTGCTCAGACTCATGTTCATTGAGTCAATGATGCCATCCAACCATCTCATCCTCTGTCATCCCCATCGCCTCCTGCTCTCAATCTTTCCCAGCACGATGGTCTTTTCCAATAAGTCAGCTCTTTGTATCAGGTGACCAAAGTATTGCAGCTTCAGCTTCAGGCTTGGTCCTTTCAATGAATATTCACTGTTGAATGCCTTTAAGATGACTGATCTGATGTCCTTGTCAACCACAGAACTCTCAAGTGTCTTCTCCAGCACCACAATTTGAAAAAATCAGTTTTGTGGGGCTCAGCCTTCTTTATGGGCCAGCTCTCACATGCTTACATGACTACTGCTTAAAACCATATATGGGCCTTTTTAAAAAAAGGTATTTTGTTTACAGTAGTTTTCCTACACCAAGAAAGATGCCTTTGGGCACACACACAAAAAAAACATAACTATTTATTAAATAATTTTCATTAAATGAATCTCCCATTTCCTACTCATGCCAAGTGCACAGTTATTGAAGAGACTGGAGATCATAAAATTCCTGTTAATCTATTTAATAATGAGGCCTGTCTATATAATTTTGAGTCTCCCCTAATGTCCTATATCCTGATAGGATAATGAAATAATACTTGAGCAGGACAGCAAAGTGAATCACCTTCACTTGACTAACATTGTACCATCTGGATAGAACAGCCTGCTGTCTTGAACAAACTCCTGAAAGTACTGCATTTCCTGCTCTTCCTACAGTTGCCTCTGAAGGGAAGAAGATCAGCTGTCCCTCAACATTGTGATTAACTTCATAACAGAGAAATGATCATATTAGATAAATTTTTTAGGCAGTGATGAGGAAATGTAGGTACAGGAGTCTTTTGGACTAAACCAATTTGGTACAAAATGGACACCTTTGACGACAAATGTGTAAACTTTTATACTAATGACTGGTAAACCTTTCAAAAAGCTCATGTAACCTGGTCTCTGGGCTCATGTAAGGAAAGTGCAGATGACTTGACCCAGGACACACAGCATGTGGGTGGTGGGATCAGGACAAGATGCCATGCTGTCACACCCCATTTAACCTGTCTCTTATACACATCTAGATGTGTATAAGAGACAGGGTGTTCATNATGTAAGGAAAGTGCAGACGACTTGCCCCAGGACACACAGCATGTGGGTGGTGGGATCAGGACAAGATGCCATGCTGTCACACCCCATTTAACCAAATACCTGATTCTGCCAGATATTCTGAAAATGCAGAGAACTAGGGTGGGGTGCTGAGTGCTTGGCTCCACATAGTATAGTTCCAGGGCCCTGACCCTCACTCCAGAGACAAATGGTAGACAAGAGTGAGTCTGGGTTTTTTTCCCTGACTCGAAATATGTGAGGTCTCTACCAACAGCAATCAGTTCCCCAACACTCACTGAAATCTCAGCAGTCAATTCATTCAGACACTAAATTCATAGAGGTGACCCAGACCACAGACATTAGGGGCTTGGTGCTTAGGTAAGCCCACACTTCAAGTGTCCAACACATGTCCTTCTGTCCCTTTTTTTTTAAATTTATTGTATCACTGTTTTTATTTACAACTTTATTGGCAAAAAAAGAAAAGGGAGTAGTTTCAAACAGTTTAACAGAGGGCATTGCAGTTGATCCTGTCAGATTAATGAAGTTTCATTTTAAATGTCCATCTAATTGTCCAAAGATATACAATACTGAATCTGCATATGCAGTTTCCTTGATGAAGTACAGGCACATATCTTAGGCAGTCTTTTAAACATATAAATATACAGGAAATAGAATCACTCATTAAAAATTGCGTTAAATGAAGGGTAATTTAAATTTATGTTGTCCTTGTAACAACATATGCCCAGTGAAAATCAAAAGCTGGAAAAGTAGTTTACACTTCCTATTTGAGTGGACAATTACAATCAATCATTTCCTGCAATGACCATTTATCTTTAATTTATCATGAACTACTCTGAACTTACTATGAGATGTAGCCAAAGTCAGAAAGCAAGACGTAGGGAGAATATTCCTTTTTTGGAGGAACTAAGCCCTCCAGAATCAGCATGGGAAACAAACATCCTATTGAGAGTTATAGGTGGAAAAAAATTAATGTAGTCAATTTCAACTCCTGCTGAGCTGGCTCAATTTTTTCATTGACTTGTTTGGTGTCATTCTGCTAAATCAAGTGTGTTTAATTCTTCTTCTAGTTCATCCAAATCTTCCCCAGTAAACAGATTTTCATCAACAGGAACAGCATCGATGGCTCCATTTTCCTGTCCTTCCCCTTCATTGTCCTCTTCCAAATCACTTCTCTCACCATTTTCAGCCCTACCTCCGGAAGCTTCACTTAATTTGTTTTCTAAAAATAAAAATTAAAATCAATAAGGCCTAGAAAAAGAAAACACTAGTCCATCAGGAATAGTTACAGACTAATATACTTCTTTTCCTTTTTCCATGAAAGCCTTCCTTAAGATTACTCTAATAAGAACTGATTTTTCTTGTTTTAAGCTTATCTGTATCACTTTTCTAAACCTACTATAAAGTATGTCTTTCACTGAAAACAGCTGATTGTTCAATGGTTCATACATCTGAGGGCAAGATTTATCTTACAAAACTCTGTGTTCTCTATATGACCCAACAATTAGGTTTTTAAAGCCAACTTCCATGTATTTTGATAAATGATCATGTGATATAGAAAATGTTATGATCCAAGCAGCTACTGAGTTTTTGGTTTTATAAATAGTAGTTAAGTTGTGACCACGAGTTGTAGTGGTGTAAATACAGGAACATTTGTCATCAAATTGTGGGGAAAAAAACCCTGGGGCTGTGCAGCTACTTCTTTCGGGATATAGTTATTACGACTGACAAAACAAATGCTTCCCTTTCTTGTTCAATGACACCAATAATGAACAGAAGAGAATTTTCAATAGCTTAAAGTTATTTCATACATCTCTGATGACAAATTCTTAGAAATTAAAACCTCTGAGGTATTTGCAATTGTGCCTATTACCACCAAAGCCCTACTTCTAAAAGAAGCAAATTAGTTTGCAATGGGCATTAAGATAATAGTCTGAGAGCATTCTCAAATCTCAGGAGGGCAGGCCAGTTTTTCCAGTTACAACTTATTCCTTCAGTGTAAAAATAAGGTTTAGCTTTTTTTTCCCCTCTCAACTTTTGTCTACCCTTTTCTTTCACAGTAGCTGTGCCAAACTTTTAATTCTCACTCAAGACACAATTAGACATAAATTGTATTAGCAATCTTTTATTTCCAAATATATGTAAGTCAGCCTCCCTTCCATTCTTGTTCTTAACTGAAGTTAACTACTTACAGTTCCAGATTTTGATTCTATATCTACTGTTTCATCTTCAATTTTTCTGTCTTTTTCAGATCCTTTTTCTCTGGCCAACAGATAATATTTAGATTTCGCATATTCTAAAAGACCCTTCTCTCATGACCATGTCTCCCTCTAAAAGTTCTTAAAAGTGAGTAATTTATATTCACTTTTTCTCCTCATTTCTCATACCACTGTAGTCCCAATGAAAACTGTGTACTCTATTCTTACAATTCTTTCCCTAGTCATAATTAGTTCTTTTATTATTATTATTACTATTTAATTTTTATTTTTACTTTATTTTACTTTACAATACTGTATTGGTTTTGCCATACATTGACATGAATCTGCCACGGGTATACATGAGTTCACAATCCTGAACCCTCCTCCCACCTCCCTCCCCATATCATCTCTCTGGATCATCCCCTTACATCAGCCCCAAGCATCCTGTATCCTGTATCGAACATAGACTGGCGATTCATAATTATTTCTAATTCTCATCTGACTTAATCTTCCTGGAATTCTGTTCTTCTCAGTAACTTTCCCAAGCTTTTTCCTTTCTACTACTCTAAAACATTGTTTTCAGCAGTCTGTTCTAGAACNCATATTCGGAAACTTATTGGAATCTCTCACAGAACTCAGGAAAGCCCATTACTTACTGTCCCTAGTTATTTTAAAGCAAAAACCCAGGGACAGAAAAATTTTAGGGCAAATGGGTAGTTAGGGCTGCTGAGCTCCCAAACACTCTCAGGACTCTCTTCCCCTCACAATCTCTTGATGACTCACTCCCCCTGAGGCTCTCAGAACCCAGTATGTATGGGTTTTAACTGAAGATCGAAGGTAGGCATTTTGATAGAATCATTGCTCATTGGTGACTGAACTCTGCATCAGTAGCTTCTCTTCTCCCCAGAGGGACTGGGAGTTGACAGTTTTAACCCTCTAAGCACCTGATGGCATGTTCTGGAGTCCAGTCCCATCCAGATGCTATCTAGGTTTCCATCCTAGACTCATCTTATGACTTATAGATAGACAGTAACCCAACTCAACCCCTTCCTGCAAACCAATCCCTTCCATGGACTCCCGGTGTCCCCCACCTCTAGAGAGCAGAGATGAGCCTGGACTTGCCCTGGGCCTGGTTGCTAGTTTCACACCCTGGTATACTGGCCATAAGAGTGCCCAGAAGGGTGAGAAGGGTTAACAAAATGCAGAGCTGGCTTATCTTCATGTCCTTGCAGGAGGGCTCCTGAGGAAAGACGGCAGCTGGCTGAGCTTCTCACACCCAAGCTCAGTGACTGGAAGAGAGACAAGGAGGGGAGTGAGGAAGAAAAGGGTCTGGGGTCAGTATTTTACAGTGTGTACTCCCCCAACAACCCATTGTCCTACTCTAGCCTGCTGGGGGAAAATGCCCAATATCAGAGCTTCTTAAACTTGACACTGCCTGTTGGTGTCATGGAAACATGTTTTGTAGTTGTATAGCTGGAATATAGTCCAATATGGTCACTCAGGGAGGATCCTAGCACCTAGAGTGGTGCATGGCTGTGATGGACAATCAATGAATGAATGAGAGCAAATCACAGGATGAGTAAGTGAAGAGCAGTGTATGAGCTCAGGTCCTCCTTTTCAGCCTCCTGTATGTGCCATCACATCTGAACATCAATTACCTCACCCAACACACCCTCACCTAGCTCAGAAGACCAATGTGAAACAGACACATTCCTGCATCCATTGATACAGCTTCTCTACTGGATAGAGACTTGTTCTTTGCCTTCCTGTTCCCTGTAGGAACTTAGCTGTGAAGGTGATGTCCTGCTGGGGCACCAACCCTGTTTTCTGTTTCAAACAAGGGGTAAGGGAAGGAGACAGAGGGGAAGGAGGGAGCTGAACACATCTCCACAGCCTGACCACCTGCTGTCCTTCACCTGGTTTCACAAACAGGAGAGATGCCTGCCTGAGTGGACTCCAAGAGACTTTGGAAGATTGCCTGCAACAACCCACTTCCTCCTCCTCTCTCCCACAGTGGTTTTGGGTCACACAACCTCATTTTTATGACCAGCTCTGCCTTTTACCATCTTTATGTCTGCAAATGGAAATCTCCCAGAGTCCTCCTGTCTTCAGATGTCAGGTGAGGTCAGCACTGCCCATATCACAGGGTTGCTGTGGAAGCAACGGACACAACAGACATATGTTTCTTTCCTCTGAGAAGTCAGAGTCCTTTGTAGTATTAATAATAAAAGTATGAGTAATCACAACAGATAAAATGTAAATTCTTTTATGTATCAGTCATTATCCTAGCACTTGACACATATTTACAGATTTAATTATCAAAAACCCTAAATGAGGGGATGAGGAAGTACTGATAATTGCTCATGTTACAGAGGAGGAACCTGAGCTACACAAAAGAAAGTAAGTTGGTTACAGTCGTCGAGTGGAGATAAAGGTTTTGAACCCAGGGTTCTGGCTGCAGAGTTTGTGTACATGCACTCTGCTGCATTGATAGCTGTTATCTACAGGGGAGGTGTGAGGGGTGACACACCAATGGTCCCTTCACTCACTCTTTTATATTCACTCCCAGTTGCAATCATGTAGCACTAGCGTCCCTCCAACTCAACTACACTTAGGCAAGTATTTCCATTCACACATACACACACGCGCAACACAGAGACACAAAGTGTGCTCCACTCCAGGTCAAGGAGAAGGGATCTGGGTTCCACGCCCAGAAGCCCCAGGTGCAAGTCCAGCCTAATGTCAAGCAGGCACAGAGCTGGATGATGAGCTGAAGAAGACATGAGGGGCTGCCTTCCTGGTACAGACACCCTTTCCCTTGAGAAGGGCAGGAGCTCTCAGTAGTGAGCTGCCCCAGGACAGAAAGACATCAGTAGCCTATAACTCACTAAACAAGCAACTGTGAGTAGAGGGTCTATTCTCTCCTGAGACATCTCACATGGATGATTTCATTTAGCCTCATATCCATCCTACAATATCTAGGATTCTCTTCCCATCGTGTCAAGGAGAAAACAGAGTTTCAGAGGTAAAACCATTTGCTCAGGAAACACAACTTGCACATGGTAGAATGAGGATTCTAGTTCAGGAGGTTTTCTGGCCCTGCCCCTATTTCTGCCTCAATCTATCCACCTGAGGCCACAGAGCAGCAGAAACTCCTCCTAATAGCAGAAACTCCTCTTTTCTTCCCCCTCCTCTCTCATCTGTCTGTCTTTTTCTCCCCATGTCCTCCTCTCCTTGTCCTCCTCTAGTCCAAGTCAGAGGCTACCTGATGGGCCAGTTCTCCCTCCATCTCCACTGTCCCTGCTCATGTGTAAGGGTGGACTCTAAATCCCTTGCAGCCTATACACTAACAATGAAAAATCAGGAAGAGAAATTAAGGAAATAGTCCCATTCACCATGGCAACAAAAAGAATAAAATGCTTAGGAATAAATTTACCTATAAAACAAAAGAGCTGTATAGAGAAAACTATAAAACACTGATAAAAGAAATTCAAGATGACACAAAGAGATGGAGATATATACCATGTTCTTGGGCTGGAAGAATCAATATAGTGAAAATAAATTACTACCCAAAACAATCTATAGATTCAACACAATCCTTATCAAACTACCAATGATATTTTTCACAGAACTAGAACAAATAATTTCACAATTTATGGAAACATCAGTTCAGTTCAGTCGCTCAGTTGTGTCTGACTCTTTGCGACCCCATGAATCGCAGCATGCCAGGCCTCCCTGTCCATCACCAACTACCGGACTTCACTCAGACGAGCGTCCATCAAGTCAGTGATGCCATTCAGCCATCTCATCCTCTGTCGTCCCCTTCTTCTCCTGCCCCCAATCCCTCCCAGCATCAAAGTCTTTTCCAATGAGTCAGCTCTTCGCATGATGTGGCCAAAGTACTGGAGTTTCAGCTTTAGCATCATTCCTTCCAACATAAAAGATCCCAAATCAACCTTCCTGATTTCAGACTATAGTACAAAGCTACAGTCATCAAAGCAGTAATGTACTGGCTCAAAGGCAGAAATATAGATCAACGGAACAAAACAGAAAGCCCAGAGATAAACCCACACATCTATGAACACCCTATCTTTGGCAAAGGAGGTGAAAATATACAGTGGAAAAAAGACAGTATCTTCAACAAGTGATGCTGGGAAAACTGGTCAACTACCTGTAAAAGAATGAAACTAGAACACTTTCTAACACTGTACACAAAAATAAACTCAAAATGAATTAAAGACCTAAATATAAGACCAGAAACTATAAAACTCTTAGAGAAAAACATAGGCAGAATGCTCTCCAACATTAATCACAGCAATATCTTCTATGAACCACCTCTCTGAGTAAGGAAATAAAAATGAAAATAAATAAATGGGACCTAATTAAACATAAAAGCTTTTGCACAATGAAGGAAACTAAAAGCACAGTGTAAAGAGAGACCTCAGAATGGGAGAAGATAATAGTAAATGAAACAGATGAAAAAATTTAAACTCCAAAACATACAGGCAGCTCATGCAGCTCAACACCAGAAAAACGAACAACCCAATCAAAAAGTGGGCAAAAGACATAAACAAACATTTCTCCAAGGAAGACATACGGATGGCTAATAAACACATGAAGAGATAATCAACCTCACTCATTATTAGAGAAATGCAAATCAAGACCACAATGAGGTATCATTTCACACCAGTCAAAATGGCCATCATCAAAAAGTCTACAAAAATAAGAGATACATGTACCCCAATGTTTATTGCAGCACTATTTACAATAATTAGGACATGAAAGCAACCTAGATGTCCATTGGCAATGAATGGTTAAGGAAACTGTGGTACATATACACAATGGAATATTACTCAGCTATAAAAAGAAGTGCACTTGGGTCAGTTCTAATGAGGTGGATGAACCCAGAGCCTATTGTACAGAGTGAAGCAAGTCAGAAAGAGAAATCCATTGGCAATGAATGGTTAAGGAAACTGTGGTACATATACACAATGGAATATTACTCAGCTATAAAAAGAAGTGCACTTGAGTCAGTTCTAATGAGGTGGATGAACCCAGAGCCTATTGTACAGAGTGAAGCAAGTCAGAAAGAGAAGGACAAATATATATGTATATTAACATATATATATATATATATATGGAATTTTGAAAGACAATACCAATGATCCTACATACAGGGCAACAAAAGAGACATAGATGTAAAGAACAGACTNTAAAAAGAAGTGCACTTGAGTCAGTTCTAATGAGGTGGATGAACCCAGAGCCTATTGTACAGAGTGAAGCAAGTCAGAAAGAGAAGGACAAATATATATGTATATTAACATATATATATATATATATATGGAATTTTGAAAGACAATACCAATGATCCTACATACAGGGCAACAAAAGAGACATAGATGTAAAGAACAGACTTTTGTACTCAGTGGGAGAAGGCAACAGAGGGATAATTTGAGGGAATAGCACTGAAACATGTCAAGGTCATATGTAAGACACATGACTAGTCCAAATTGATTCATTAAGCAGGGCACCAAAAGGCAGTGTTCTGGGGCAACTTGGGTAGACAGAGTAGAGAGGGAGGTGTAAGGGGTGTTCAGGAAGTAGGGGACACATATATACCTATGGCCAGTTCATGTTGATGTATGTCAAAAACCAACACAATATTGTAAAGTAATTACCTCCAATCAAATTAAACAAACAAACAAAAAAGAAATCTTCCTGGTTCCTGGAGGTCTCTTTAGAGAAATTACAGGGNCTCTTCCAGGGATCCCCTAAATTCAGACTCTGTCCTTTTCCCCAAAAATCTTCTCCTGTTCCTTTGAACCCCCAGGTCCTGTTCCACATTCCATATCCAGAAAGTCCTCCTCTTCACTCAGCTCCCATTCCTACTTTGTTATCCCCTGCTCCTCTGAATACCTGAATGTCCCGATAGAATTTTCGCAAGTTGTGCTGTAGCAAAAAATACTCAGAGTCTTGGCTGCATCGGCCACACTCAGAGTTGAGTTGGTCCAAGAAGTGGAAGAATAGCATATTAGCCATAGCAGCATCGTTTCCCAGTGCAGCTTCCTGCCTGGGGACCAGGAAGAACAAGGATGAGTGTGTCTGCAGGACTGGCACTATTTTGAGGCCTTTCAACCCCTTCCAGGTGTCTCCAGGATCCTGGGGACTCAGGAGAAAGAAATCACTCTCTTCATCCCCCCGATTCCCAGAAGGCCTCACCAGTTCTGATCTTCAATCCAGACAGCCAAGTGCTGTCGAACGTCCATCGGCAGGAGGCTATTTGCGTAGAGCTCATGCAGCTGATCCTGAAACGGGCTGTCAAGGTTCTGCAGCATCTCCCACTGCGCCATTTGGGGTCTGACCCTGAAGGATGTAGATTCCTAATTGGAAATTTTGCTGGACTAAATCATCCACAGTCTCATGGTTATTTATTATTACAAATTTAAAAATTAAATCATACCGGCAAGAAGAAAATTAAAGTCTAGATTGATCCCACTTCCAATCTTGGTTCCTTTTCCTCCTCTCCAGAAGTAATCAGTATCACCAGTTTGGTGCATATTTTTCTACGGAGTATTATTTAAGAGCTCCAACTTGTAGGCCTTTTTTGTTTCAGTGGTAATTTTCAAACACACAACAAAGTTGAGTGAGTAGTACAAGGATCATGCATGAACCTGTCACCCAACTTCAACAACCAGTAATGGTATTTCCACAATCTTTATTTCATTTATCTCCCCCAATGAACTTATACATGCATTTGTTTGGTTTTGTATACACTTATGCTGGACCATTTAAAAGTCAGTCCTGAGTTTTTATTTCATCATTATCCCTGCTGACCCCAAACCTTTTACCAGAGGCTAAAACCTCCGTGGAGATAAACTGCTCTCCCAGTTGGAAGGAGGAGCTCCACTCTTTAGCAGATGCTTAAGATGCCTAAACACTGTGCAAGGGATCACTCAATCCCTAGGACTATGACACTTTTATGACCTCTGTCAATTTCTAATTCTTCATGTGGATTATCAACTTTGTGCGATAATCAATACACAATTTCAATTGAGTGAAATCAATTTCACTCAAAACTGGTTTTTGCTGGTCACCAAACAGGCTGGGTGAAGAACTGTTCTCCTTACCTCTTCCTCCCACTGCCATCTGTCTGTTTAGGAAATCTAAACTTCTTGCAGTCTGAGCCTAATAGAAAAGAATAAACACCCCTTTCTGTGGTCTAAGAAAAGGTCGCATGATTTAATAACAAATCAAATGCTTAGGGTGGGAAAGATTCTTTTCTACCAGTATAGTAATCATTTCTTCCTCTGGGAAGTAGGAACAGGGGAAGGAAAGAATTGGGCAGGGGGTCCAACATTTTAACCCTTTAAATAGAGCTTGACTTTTTAAACTATGTATTTGTATTGCTTTTAAAAAACAAATGACCAGACCTCAGTTCCTAAGGAACTCATCAGCTGGTATTAATAAAGCAAAGCGGCAACTAAACCCTGAGGTTTAAATATGAAAAATAAAAACAAAAAACCTAGCCTTCTTAAATAGATTGCAAACATGGAGGTTAAGGGCTATAAATTCTTCTTTCTCCAGTTATCTATTACTCTTTCAGGCGCACATTTTGTTCTCCATAAGCTTTTCTGAGTTGAATTGTATTTTTTTTCTTTTGCTGAGGATCAGAAATAACACAGACCATATGCAGGTCAGGAAGCAACAGTTAGAACTGGACATGGAACAACAGACTGGTTCCAAATAGGAAAAGGTGTATGTCAAGGCTGTATATTGTCACCCTGCTTATTTAACTTATATGCAGAGTACATCAAGAGAAACGCTGGGCTGGAAGAAGCACAAGCTGGAATCAAGATTGCTGGAAGAAATATCAATAACCTCAGATGCAGATGACACCACCCTATGGCAGAAAGTGAAGAAGAACTAAAGAGTCTCTTGATGAAAGTGAAACAGGAGAATGAAAAAGTTGGTTTAAAGCTCAACATTCAGAAAACTAAGATCATGGCATCCAGTCCCATCACTTCATGGCAAATAGTTGGGGAAACAGTGGCTGACTTTATTTTTCTGGGCTCCAAAAACACGGCAGATGGTGCCTGCAGCCATGAAATTAAAAGATGCTTACTCCTTGGAAGAAAAGTTATGACCAACCTAGACAGCATATTAAAAAGCAGAGACATTACTTTGCCAACAAAGGTCCATCTAGTCAAGGCTATGGTTTTTCCTGTGGTCATGTATGGATGTGAGAGCTGGACTATAAAGAAAACTGAGCGCCGAAGAATTGATGCTTTTGAACTGTGGTGTTGGAGAAGACTCTTGAGAGTCCCTTGGACTGCAAGGAGATCCAACCAGTCCATCCTAAAGGAGATCAGTCCTGGGTGTTCATTGGAAGGACTGATGTTGAAGCTGAAACTCCAATATTTTGGCCACATGATGCAAAGAGCTGACATTTGAAAAGACCCTGATGCTGGGAAAGATTGAGGGTAGCAGGAGAAGGGGACGACAGAGGATGAGATGGTTGGATGGCATCACTGACTCAATGGACATGGTTTGGGTGGACTCCAGGAGTTGGTGATGCACAGGGAGGCCTGGCTTGCTGCGGTTCATGGGGTCGCAAAGAGTCGGATACGACTGAACGACTGAGCGACTGAACTGAACTGAACTGAACCTAGAGGAGTGGGATGGGGTGGGAGGTGGGAGGGAGGGGACACATATATACCTATGGCCAGTTCATGTTGATGTATGTCAAAAACCAACACAATATTGTAAAGTAATTACCTCCAATCAAATTAAACAAACAAACAAAAAAGAAATCTTCCTGGTTCCTGGAGGTCTCTTTAGAGAAATTACAGGGCAGGAACAAAACAGTGGTTGCATTCTGGATAAAGACAAGTGATCTAACCATTGGAGACCCCAGGTCCTATCTCTGCTTCTGTTCCTCAGTATCTCCCTTCTGAAAAATGACAATCTTGGATTCCATGGTATCTAAGGGCATATCCTGAAATGGATGGAATGCACCCAGGGAATACACAAGATGTTTAGATATTTGAGGTGTCGTGCCCTCTAAGAGGTATGTTCATATCTGAGTAATGGGTGATCATTTTCTCACTACATGATCATAAAACAGCACCTCACTTTTGGGACCACATAGGATGTTTGGCACCACTAGTAAAGAACCAGTCTGCCAATTCAGAAGACATAAGATATATGGGTTCAATCCCTGGGTCAGGGATTTCATATAAAATTTTTTTTCTATCAATGTTGCAGAAAGTAAACACTGACATCACAGTCCTATAATTTAATAAGGCTGTGAGTCTCACACTTGAGTGAGCGTCAGAATCCAATAGCCATAAGATCAAACACAGATTTCAGCACTCTACCACCAGAGTGCTGATTCAGGGTAGGCCCTGAATATCTGCATCAAAAGTTCCCAATACATTGATGGTGCTGCTCAAGGGACCACACTTTGGAAAGCATGAACTAAGCTAAGGAGAGCAGCTATCCTCCCAGGAGGGAAGTGTTCTGTCCAGTTTCCATCGTCCCCACCATTCCTTATTGTCCCCGTGCCTCCACAGCCACTCCCAAATACTTCTATTCACATTACTCACTTGTCCTGGAGGGGATTTTAAAATGTGACCTGAGAGTGGGCTCAGAAAAGTGTTGATAAAAAGATGGCTTGCTCTTCTTTAACAATCTTATCACTTTTTTAGAGATGAAGATATGGAACTTCAGCTATGTAAAAGTGATTCGATGGAAGAGAAACAGCCAAAAATTAGGAGGAAGACATTTGTCTGTTAATCAAGTGTCCCCAGATATTTCAACATCACTAAAACACAAGCATACAAACACCTCCCAGGCAAATCTATTTGATAGTAACACAGATGACGCAGCAAAGACTTTGGACATGACTTCATGAATGTCAATCTTATTTACAAGAATAGGGGTTGGGTGCCAGCATTTCCAGCAGTATTCAGCCAGGCCAGGTTCTAAAGGCACTCAAGGTGTGGGTGGAGTGGAGGATTAAGGTAAGGCTGCACTGAGAAGGAAGATTACAACAAGGTTATTAGATGTGAATCATGAATTCCCATCCCAGGCTCTACAGTCACGCCAGTCATGAGGAGTTTTCTCCTGCATTCTTTCTTCCTTCCTCCCTCCAATATTAATGGACTGTATCCTTTGTGCCAGGAGTTATGCAAAGTTCTAGGGATAGAGGGAAGCCTTGCTGTCATGGTGCTTAGAGCCAACTAGAAGAGACAAAAGTAAAGCAATTAGACCCATGCAGGGAAGGGAAAAGGTAGATTTCACTGAGGAAGGTAGTGTTGAAAGTCAGAGGGAAAGGCTGAATATAATCACAAGCAGCCAGAGATCAGCCCTAACTGGGTGCCTCTTGGACTTCAACATCTCAGGGGAGCTGAGTTCCCATGGCCTCTGCAAAAGGAGAGGAACTTGCAGACTGAATCGCTGAAGCCCCAGACCTGGACAAGGTATAACTGAACAGGACCTAGACCATCCTAGAAATAAGCAACCTAGTGCTCTCAGGATCACAATAGCCATTCAGAAGGCAGTGAATTTTCCAATCCCAGGTAGGGTACTCAGGAGCACTACAGACTTCCTCTAAGGGGGACTGACTTACTCTTCCATCTGAAAAAGGGGAGCATGTGAGTAAGCTCAGATTATCAGGACGGTACTTGTGAGGGTGATCTTTTGCCCATCTGGTCCCTGGGGGGCATGCTCAGTTCACCATTTCAAAGGTCAACTGCAGCCACTTCCCCTGGGAGGCAGAGATGAAAATAGTCACTGTGGGCTATTTTGAGGAGAGTGTGGCCTCCTGAGCTCCACCTCTTTCCCCAGCCCCTCCCCTCTCCCCATGCCCTGTCTGCTGTCTTACCCAGGATATGATACCACCAGCAGAGGTCTTAACACAGCCTGGCCCCTAGTTGAAGTCTTTGTTCTTAACATTTTAGCTACCATAAATCTCTGAGAACCTGGACTTGCCATTATATGTGTCTGCTTGTTTTGGCCTTGCAGGGACCCATGTTTGGAGACTCCAAGCAGCGGTCAGGCCACAGGTCTGTAGGAATGGAAGCAAATCAGTCAAATAGGAAGATGGTCATCACAGCTGGGTTTAAAAGGTGAACAATTGAATATACCAGCTTGTTTGCAAGAGCATGGTAGGGGTGCAGAGATGTGAATGTGTTAAGACCATTAGATGTTTTGTAGGGCATTATCATTAATATTGTTAGGCTTTAGACTGATAGGGTAATATTGTAAATAGTTACATATCATTACTAAATATTTATAGGTAAGTTGGCATGATGCCACTGATTAGCTGCAAATATAACAAAAGGATACATATTAAGAATATTCCCCATATATTGATCATGATTGGAGCTGTAATGGCCCACAGCTTTATAATACTATTTTCTGTACATGTGTTTGCTTGAAAGCTTCCACTAATAAAAAGAAAGTGTGAAGGCATCATGATTTAATGGAGAAAGGCATGGAAGAAAACCCATCATTGTGTTCACTTTGTTCAGGTCATGAGCACTGGAATAAAGTAATATTGAAGGAATACAGATACTGTGACCTACATGTGAAAATGAAGGTTGCTCAGTCATGTCCGATTCTTTGCAACCCCATGGACTATACAGTCCATGGTATTCCACAGGCTGGAATACTGGAATAGGTAGCCGTTTCC
Organism: Oreotragus oreotragus; assembly: GCA_006410675.1. Taxonomy (NCBI): domain Eukaryota; kingdom Metazoa; phylum Chordata; class Mammalia; order Artiodactyla; family Bovidae; genus Oreotragus; species Oreotragus oreotragus. The sequence goes on along the minus strand of SJYX01004828.1, from coordinate 375,155 downwards.
TTCTCCAAGGGATCTTCCCAACTCAGGGATCGAACCCAGGTCTCTCACATTGCAGGCAAATTCTTTACCAGCTAAGCCACCAGAAGCCATCAGAAATACTAACTTAGCATTCTTCCAGAGCTCCTATAACCATTGGATTTCCTAAGAAATGACAGCACCAAGGGAACCTCTTACCATGTGAGTGAGGTGACAAGCAAAGCCTCGATATAACCTTAGAATGGAGGTTGGTTGTCTGGATAACCAACACCTGGTTAGGGGGTGGGGTTTTAACTTCCACCTTTGCCTTTTCCCTGCACCCATACCTCAAGGAGAGGTGAGTGTTTGAAAGGTAAATCCATCACAAATGCCTAAAGATTTAATGAATTGTGATTTGTCGTGAAGCCTCCACAGAAACCTCAACAGAGCATGTTATTCATGGTATTCAAAGGAACTGAGATCAATCCAGGCAAAAATATGGGTATACTCCATCATGGCTCAC